>VXBA01005890.1:1026286-1120829 GCA_013399895.1 Serilophus lunatus | reverse complement strand
TTTTTTTTTTTTTTTTGTCCTTGAAGTAATGTTTGAGAGAAGTAGCATAACATACTGAGGGGAAAAAATAAAACTGAAAAACTAAGGATAGTACTACCATAATTTAATTTTTTTTAACTCTTTATCATCTAGTTTTAAAATTAAAAAGACTCTAAATTCATACCTACCTTGCTTACTACTACAGTGGAAAAAAACCCCTGTAATTCATGAGTGAGACAAGTCAAAAGACGATGGTTGAGCTAAGTAATTCCAAGTAACTGAGCAGAACATATGCTTTTGGGATGTGGCCTCTATCCTGTAGCTGTGATGTTAGGAGTGAAGACAACCATGGTTTTGGACACTTCCCAAAGACAGATAGAAAGATGAGTACATGAAGAAAGTGGCTTCTCAGATCTATGCCCAAGCCAGTCCAATCATCCAACTCCTTTATTGTACAGCTGGTTTTGTACATCAGGTATTAATAGTGCAAAAATGTTCTGATATTTAACAAACTAGATTAGATTACGATCTTAAAATGCCACTTTCTGTTAGAAAGATCATTGTGTTTTAATCTAGATTAATGGAGAAATATTTCTTACTATCACTAAATAGTAATTTAAAGGATGTAGTTTGGTCCAGCAGATCTGTCTTTAACAAAAGGAATGTGTACTTTTCCCTAGGAGTGACCAGCTCGATGTAGGGGACTACATCAAATCTGTGAATGGAATCAACCTGACCAAATTTCGCCATGATGAGATCATCAGCCTGCTCAAGAATGTTGGCGAAAGGGTTGTGTTAGAAGTGGAGTATGAGCTGCCTCCGGTCTGTAAGTAATTGCAGAGCAAACTGAAGCCTATGAAGAATAGCAAACGTTATCAGAAGTGAGATGAGCATGGTTGATGACAGCCATTTTGGTAGTGATAGTTTTTTATGTTCTATTTTTATTTTTCATTTTTTTCCTGTCGCTTATCACAAAGTGTTGAAGCAGTACAAAAGAACTGGCAGTTACAGAGAGATGCTCTCTGATGTTTTAGAAGCATAAATCCAACCAATGACAGAGCACAGTTGTCCATCTTTACTATTTTTATATGTTTTTTGTTCACTTGATTTGCAGTTTTGAATACTGGAAATTAGATTAGATAGATTCCATGGCAAGCAAATCCTTCCTGTTGCAGTAAGATCCTCTGAGATGAGATCAGTGAATATCTGCCTTTTCCTTCTGTCTCTCCACTTGCACCCTTCTCCCGCTCTCTCAGATAAACCTTTGGAACTTTCCTAGTCTTTTCTGACATCCCTTTCAGGAAACGTTTCATTTCTAGATCAGAAGTCCCAGGGAGGTAGGCCATGAAGATACATAAGCTTCCAAGAGTTGTGTGACTGAAACATGGACATTTCACTGAGCAGGATTTTCTTCAAAATACTAGATTGTGCTGCCACCAAAGTCAGAGTGCTACAGAAAGTTTTCCTTGCCTGTCCTTTGCTCGTTCTTATGGGCTTATATCTGTAACAGTGTGTCTGTAGGAGAAAATCAGTGGGAATTGAGTCTATCAGATACAAAGTGAAAGCTAGAGAAACAATGAGTCGGAAACCTGGGACTTAGAGTGGAGAAGTGAGTGTCAGGTGAGTGCCTGGCACCAAGGGGCTGCACCAGTCATACCTTTAAAGAGTGTGTGCTCCTTCATTCTGCTCCCTGGAGCAGAAAGGATTTGTTTTGTTAGTGTTTGGCCAGAAAAATCTCTGGAGCCAACTAGGAAGCTCTTGCCTCCTTAAATAGAGTTTCCTTTAAAAGAAGTAAAAGATCCATCACTCTCTTTGGTGCTCAGAAGCTGATGAACTCCCCACTGCTTTCTAGCACCTGGAGGGTTAGTCTAATTACATATTTGGTGGGATTTAGCACCTCCTGACAGCCACCTTAATATGTTTTAAATGTTCTCTGTTGAGTGTTTGCTTATGCTAAGGGAACTTCATGTTCTAAAACACAGAATCTGAGTTAATGAAGTTAGCTGAGATCAGAGTTATGCTGCTGCAGATGTAGTTGTTTTACCAACATTGTTTGTTTTGCATTTATTCAGGTGAGCTTTCTTTCGTTTCATTCCCTTTTAGCATATATGCCACTCTTGTCCACTGAAACAGGATTTTGACATGCTAAATTACAGTAGAAATTGTAACTTTTTGGTTAAGTCCTTGGAATTTCTGACCTCTTCATACAAGCATAGATAATGAAGTTGGAGATAATTAGCAGTCTAGTTGTTTCCATTAACTTCTAGTGAACAAGCTAGACACAGTGCTTTCATTATACAAAGAAGTTTTCAGTAAGTCATAGGGTGAAGTCCTGGCACCTCCTTCCTGGCCCCCATACATAATGAAATTCTACTGTTTTTCTCATCGTTGCCCCCTTAGAGAGAGGACTACCATGGTTTCAGAATTGGGAAATTACAGTAGTTTAATAATGATGGATTAAATTGATTTGCACTGGCAATCCCACTATCCCTAGTGCTTCCTTCCATGTCTGGAAGTGTTCACAGTAGAAGCGTCCAGCTATTTGCAGCAGGAGCCACCTCAATGTCTAAAACTGGAACGTGAGTAGTGCCAAACTCACATCTGCCTTTTGCTGTTGGTAAGAGTTAAAGAGTTCATTACTGTACTGGGCTGAGGCTGGGGTGGAAGCCATATGAGTAGCTGTTGCCCAAGGGGAAGGATGCTGCATCCCATTCATTGCTGCTGAACTGCAGGTTTTGCCTGTGCCCAGTGGAGGTTACAGGCCCCAGAAAACAGATAAGGAAGCATGGATTCATCTTGAGCTGCATGCAAGGCCACTTTCTGTTGATAGGAATGACGGCAAGAGTTGTCTACTCCTCCCCATAATTCAGTCCTTTTCTGTCAGTAAAATGTTTCTAGCTGAGAAGGAAACAACCACATGGACTTGGTAACACATTCCTAGTCTTCAAGTTGTAGCAGGAATTACTACAGCACAGAGCAGTGCTCTGGGGGGCCATCTTTTACCTGTTTTCCTAAGGAAATTAATTTATGTGATTTCACTGGGCGGTTCTCCTGGTTCCCTGCAGTAACTTTTTTAATAGGGATTGGAAAACTCAAAAAAAAAATACATTACTGTACATTTCCTGGAAATAGACACTTGAGCGAGTCCCTGAGTAGGGGAATCCTCAGAGAGAGAGGTACATGGTGCTGAGGAGGCACCATTCTTCCTGGCACCTTTCACGGCTGGCAGTACATGCAGGGTGGCCTGTGGTCCATTTTCCACTCAGGGTATCCTGACATGGAAACTCTGATTATTGTAGACAGGAGCATTAAATAACATAAGTTTTCATTAGTTCTGCTGTTCACAGAACATGTCTTTTATAGAGCTGGCCTGGCTTGGTGTTTTTTATAACTCTGTATGTTGTGCATTTTGCAGTATTGGCTGGAAAGTGGGAAGTGTTAGTGTGTGTAATTTTCCCTAGCGTCCATTTTCCTGTAAAAGCCAATAGTAAACTGTCTGCTGGTCTCTTAACAGTAGTGATTTCAAGTTCTGTAAAGTGGATTATCGCACCCAAATGTGTTGGTCTGTGCATTAGGCTTCTCACTCCCTAATCCACTCCTCTAGTGCTTACAGAGAAAATACTGACTAAACCAGAAGTCAAAGAATTCTTTTACTCACTCACTGATGATGAGGGAGCATGCTACATTTTGAAAAAGTGAAAAATAAAAATCCTTATGATACAAAATACATTTTGCATCTTAATCTAGTAATCTTATATTAGAGATATTTGAGACATACCCTCAAAATTTTGATTGTCTTTGTTTTAAGCAATAAAAATGTTTTCATAGCTGAGCAAGCTCAGTAGGCAGCTCTGAGAATTTAATTTGTCATTTTTGTCTCTCTGTGTATTTCCATATTTTCTAGCACTTCTCTGTAACTATAGGGGAAGCAAAATTATGCTATAATTTAAACAGTAAGACTCAAATTCCTCATCTGTTATATGCATCTACCTCTCTTTTTCCAAATCATTGGCAGTCTGCAAAATACCTGGCTCAAAATTCTCTCAAAAATAGGATCAGTTTTATTTAATTACAGGTCTTCAATCTGATTGTTGTATAATTGAGTCTTTCCAATTGTATGACCCAATATCTATCTTAACTTGGAAAAGGTGTGAATCCATGTGTATGATTAGAAAAATAATAATAATTAAGTTTTGGATTATTTTTCTTTTATTTGTTTTTCTTTTAGCTGTACAAGGATCAGGCCTCATCTTTAGAACTGTGGAAGTTACTTTGCATAAAGAAGGAAACACTTTTGGATTTGTAATAAGAGGTGAGCTGTCATTGAGTTGAAACACTTTCTGTTCTCTAGATAAGCAAAAAAGATAATTTTTTGTGACACTCAGAAATATGTCAAGATTTGTGGCTTACAATTTATAAAAGTCAACGTACTACCTTTTCCATATCTTTATGTACTGCTTTTATGAACTGCTCTAATTTATGTTAGTGGAAGAACCTTAATTAATAAACTATGCCAAGGAAACTTCATTTCACATAAGACCAGATTCTGCTACCACTGAAATGAGCAGGAAGATCATAGTTATTAAAAAATATTAACATACAGTTTTTTTGTAAATTAAGCAGAAAACCTGATTAATCATGATGATAGTCTGAATTGTACAACTAAAATATTACCATTGAATTAGAGAACAGAAGAAAACATGCAGCTTTTAAATAATAGACCCCAATGACAAATTATTAGTTTCTTCTGGGAAAACCTTTTTTTAATTTAATACATAAATTCCTTAGTGACCACTCATTTTTCTAAGTATGCATAAAGTATGGATTTTTTTTTTCTCTGAGATGCAAACATTGTGGAACAGTAAGTGTTCACACTGAAATCAGATTTCTAGAGTAAATGTTCTAAGAAAAAATATACATTTTCTAAGAATCACTCCATAGAAATGTTTTTTAAAGATTCATCTATACATAGAGTAAGTCAGTTTTATTTAAGTTTAAATTCAGTGACGGGCCATATTAATGGCTTGGCCATTTTTTGATCTTTTTAGCCCGTCTGTAAAGATGCATTCTGCAAGATTTAGGCTTGCTTTTTGGAAAAAGCATAAAATGAAGATGTACTTTCTTTCACTTTTTCCTTTCTAGGTGGAGCACATGATGACAGAAATAAATCTCGCCCTGTTGTAATAACATGCGTTAGACCTGGAGGGCCTGCCGACAGGTACAATTCATCTTTCTCTGGAATATATGTGAAAGAGAAATGTAGAAAGGTGAATTGTTTGGGACAGAAGTAAAGATTTGGGGCGAAATAGATGTATCTAAACTCAGTCCTTTGGAATTCATGCTTTAGCCTTTAACTGTTATTGTTATAATAATAACAATAATAAAATAACTGTTATATTGTCATAATAATAGTATTAACAACAACATTAATGGGCAGCCCCAGAGGCTCAGCATATCGGGGTCTGTGTCTTCAATTTAGAATCTTGCATGTCAGACTTTCCTGTTAAACGCTTTCAAAAATTAACCTAAAATAACTAGAACAAATGCCTGCAATAGGTCAGAGAACAATTTTTGTATCCTTCAGACAACTGCTGTAGCTCTTAATTATGCTTTTTATACTCTAACACCACCATGTTTTTCTTTGACAATTCAGAACAATACTGTCTTGTGTTTGAGTGCTGTTGCGTTATCCAGATGTTTGTACATATCTGCATATGAGTTCACACACAATTTTACCTGGTCCACTTCCGAGTACAGATTTATGTTTTGGCCATATTTGTATGTAATACCATTTTATATCTATATCAACAAAGAATGTTCATTTTATTTCTATGTACAAACTATGTTTTTAAAAATGGCATCTATGTCCTTAAAACATTAAAGAAACTCAAAAGGCAGTTTCTTTAAAGAAAACTGATGTTCTATAGCCTATGTAGACATTTTTGACCTTGGAAATATTAATTGAGAAGAAAATATTTCAAGAGAGCCTTTCTTTTGTTTTGTGGCTTTCTTCTCTCCATCATCATCCTTGTTTCCTTGTTTTTCTCTATGATTCTTAAGCTGACAATGTTAGTACTTCATTTAATATTATAATTAATATTATTAATATTATAATTCTGAATAGGTTATGCCTAGGAGACGGTGTACATTTAGAGCCAAATTATTTTGGGATAGGAAGAAAAGAAAAATGGAATTATCCAAGTAAGAGATATTTTTAGAGAAAATAAATGGACATTCATATTTTGCCATCTGTTTCTGCACCCATGTGTTCACACCTCATGTTTATTTTTAAGAAAATATTGGAGGAAGAGGTGTTTATGTGTGTATGAAGAAAAAAGTTGCAGGCAAAAAGAAAGCATATGTTGGAGCAGAAGCTGTACATACTTGCAATTTAATGTGACTTGATTATTTCACTGTGTGGTAAGCTGTTTTCCAGTCTTTGATTTTCCAATTAAAGCAATTTCCTTTCCACTGTGCCCTCTGAACATTCTCACTGTCAAAGTAAATGTTAAGTGTTAAGGCAAGAGGAATGGATGTCAGGGAGGGTTCGAGAGAATCGCTTTCCATAAAAATGGTATTATCTCCAGGTCAATTTATCTTATATTAACAAAGATCATTCCCTTAATGTCCCTTCAGAGAGGGCACAATCAAACCTGGGGACAGGCTACTGAGTGTTGATGGAATCCGACTGTTGGGAACCACACATGCTGAAGCCATGAGTATTCTCAAACAATGTGGACAGGAGGCGACTCTGCTGGTTGAGTATGATGTCTCCGTGATGGGTAAGTTGAGAAGTGGAGCTCTAGTTCTGGGAGCCATCTGTGATGTTTTGCTGCCTGTTCTTGATGAGCTATTTTAGAAGCAATTGTGACCTGTTAACTCCTAGTAGCACTGCTATTCCCTTCTGCATCGTGTCATTAATCTTGGGTTCATGAGGAGGTGAGCAGTATTTTACTGTAATTTAGCATTCTGACATTTCGTGGTTTGCAGAGCGAAACCATAGTGTGGATTCTAGCAAAGTAACTTTTCCAGTGACTAGTTTATAATAAAGGTTAATGAAGTGTATGCATTTCTGTGTCACATGAAAGAGGGATATACTTGCTCTAACGAGAATTCTTTTGCCTTTTGTCAGTGCTGCTAGATGGCCAGGACATAATTAAAAAGTCACGAGACTGCCACATAGAAAAGAATGAGGAAGAGAAAATTTGTTAAGAAATGCAGAGGTGGCAAGTCATGGCTTGAACAATTAAGTTGCACTTTATATAAACTTCGATTGAACTCACTGAAAATACAGAAGATTTTTTCTGGAAAGTCAAGTAGAGAAGATGATTTTGAACAAGAGATTTGGGACTGAGTTGTTTCTATTTGTTTTGAAAGTTGTCATATCCCCTGAATTTTTTTTAACATACAGAAAATTCATGGCAGCAAGAAATAGAAATACTCACCAGTCAGACTGAAATATTTCTTCCCTGTTTCAGGATCTTTCTCTTCTTTTCTTTCTCTGCTCCACAGTCAGGTTTCTAGCCTAGCAGTAAAGCAGCCTCCTAGGGATTTGTGAAATAGCACTGTCAAGCTTCAAAGCCTTGGAAAAGATTAATACTGAAAAGAATAATGTCAGATATTTGTTTATTCTGGAACAGCCCTCTTTAATTCTTCTCTGAGACAGATTATTTTTTTTATTACGATATATATCTCTGTTTACTTAACTACCAAGAATTGAAGCAGCAGGTTTGTGTGGTGTCTGGCAGACCTGATGGGCAGTAGTACAAGTTCACATGCAGAAAGCTAGAGACAGCTCTGATGAACTCCAGTTCTCAATAAGACCTAGAATTTAGATATTTTCATTTGTTTGTTCTTTTTCCTTGGAAAATGATGACCAAACCGTATCTATCATCACAGTTAAAACAAGATTCTTTATACTCCACTTTCTCTCGAAGTGAGATCTCATTTAAAAATTAATCCCAGCTTTAGACAAAGTTCACTGCGAACTTCGATTTCAGAGAAAACTCCCATCCCCATTCTCTTTTGTTCTCCAGGGAGGGATTCAGCCCCCATTTCAATGAGGATCTTTTAGAAGTTTCTGCAAGTTTGTATTAGAAGACAGCATGATGAAAAGCTCTGTTGTGTTCTAAATTGCAGCTGTTCAAGGCAGGTACCTTCTTTTCAGTATTATCTGGATACTGCTCAGAGCAGGAGGATACATAACTCAGTTGGAAATTTTTAGGTTTACAACTCTAAAGGCAGCACCTATCAGTTGATCTCTTCGTGTCATTTTCTTTTTGAATAAGTTTTCTTTTATTCTCAGCAACAAATCTGAATTTATTATCTTTGCCTCTCTGGCAGTGAATGTGTTAGCTTACAGAAATTTAAGGCAGTAGAAGAAACCGAGGCTTGCAGAGTCGGAAGGAAGAAAGGAAGGAAAAGGGAATTAAACACTTGGAAAAGTATGGGATTTTGGTCTAGCAGAGTCTGTAAGAAGAAATAAGGAGGGATGCAGTAAAATGGCTTTTTAATGCATTGTGATTTTTTAGATCGTATATAGTTCTAGTAGGTTTTTATTTTTTGCCAGTTTGCATCACTGCGTAGTTTTCTGATAGTAGTGTGAACAAAAAAATTAATTGGGAAGCTCTCTTTGCCTTTTAAAGTTACATTATTACCATTGTGCAAAGGCTGAAAATCATTCATCCTAATCCATTGATTCCTGTCCCGGGAAAACTTTGCTGATTTAAATCTTCTCTTACGTCTGCTCAAGAGTAGTGAAGTCAGCCAGGATTAACGTGAAAGGGAGGATATGACCCATGAAGAAAAATACAAGAATTACAGAAATGTTACTAGGTTCCCCCCTCTTATGTTACCCACAAACTATTTGTAATGTTATCTAAGGGTTGACGTGAATTTGAAAATAACCTAAAACAAGAGGAAGGGCATTGGGTAAATTGGCTTATCAAGAGAACTGATGCTTGAAACTGGATTAGTAGGTTAGCCTGCCTGGGGGGACAACATTCCAAAAGTTGCATAGAAGTCTGGTGCATTCTGTAGGGTCCTCCTGATATAAACTTGCAGTAGAATATATTAGTCTTAGAGATGTAATTGTAGCATTATTTGCTTTAATATCCTCTCTTCTGTTAGTGGACGGTTATATCCTGTAAAGTAGCATTGCGTGTGACCTAAACTGGAAAGAGCCATAAAATACATTCTGATAGCATGAAATTGGAACTTGATTTGAAAAGGTTACTCTAGATGAAGAAAATAATCCTCAACCATTTTTCAGCTACAGACCTGTAGTGTGTAACTGACTTTTCTTACTCCTGTAAGAATAAGCTGTTTCAAAGGTGCTGTATTTCACAAAGTTCAGTTCTTTCACCTGAAGTCTTCAAGAGGTCACTTGGGAAGCTTGTACATTTTATTGTTTCTGGAACCTAGACAAACTGGAGCAAAAAAAGCATCAAGGGGTTCTGTGCAGGGTAATCAAGTGTGTATATAATGTAGGAGATGTCGCTATTCTGGTTGAACTCTCTAGGGTTACACTTGTGCTTGCTTAAGTATATCCTGAAGAATCCTGCTCAGCTGGGTCCTAGGAAATAAAGTTGTCAATTCAGCTTCTTGGAAGAGATTTTTTTTTTTTAACTGCTGAAAATGTTTCCAGGTTGATGTGGAGAATGTACTGCTGCTCAGTGTCAAAGAGACTTTGAAATAGTAGGAGTTTAGAACTCCCAAGATAATAATAAGAAGACATAATTTCAGAGAAAATATTTTATAACCTGATAAAAATAACATTTGAAGGTGTGGAGGTTGCAGTCTTCCAAATGTTTTTCTGTTTTCCAAAACATCTCCTTTAATCATGAAGCAGTGTGGTTGCTTATACTCCTTGTTGATTTGAGAGGAAACTACCTGCATTTTCCAATTTTGTGAAGCTTTAACAATGCAGAGGAGATGGGTGTTGTGACTCAATCTACACAAAACTGTGTGGAAGTAAAATAATCTTTGTGGGCTTTATCACTTTTCTTTGTAATCCTTACACCTGAACTGTCCAACCTTTCTGGTTATGTATATCACCTATTTTCATCTAGTGGTGGGAGGGGTCTGAATAGTACAGCTCTCTGTGCCCTGGGGTTACACATATGCCCCTTATTCTGTGGAGAGGCAAGGTGGTAGCTAGCAGTGACTTGCTACGCTGTCAAAATAATTTTGCAACCTGAATCTTTTCCTGTGGCAACCAAATAGCAAATATTAATTCCAAACTGTAAATTTAGGTTGGGAAGACTGAAGTTCTCACTGTTTGGCAGTCATTGGGGTAAAGTATCTCAGTGAGCTGCTCACAGCTAGAGTGAGAGTGAGAATCAGAATGCAATGCTACTAGCACACCACAAAGATTCACAATACCTCTGTCTGAAACAAGAAAGAAAAGTTATCTTTACATTGAATTGGAACAGATGCAGTTTCCCTCCAGGTTTTTCTAACTCTGCCATGATGCCACTGGGATCAGTTGTCTCTGTAATTGAGGTTGCATGTGCTTGGGAAATCGTCCATATTAACTCTGAAAGGGGGCATTCAGACAAGTTCAAACATACTTCAGTTTAAGTGTTGACCCATAACATTTTTATTGAGTACATAAATTGATGATGATGAGCTTTTGAGCAACCTACTTGTTAATTCTTGGATGTTCCTGCTGGGGTAACCTTTGAATCAAGGGTACTGTAGTTAAACAAAACTAATAGCTTTTGCCAGGATTTTTGCACAAAAGGAAGCTTTTGTTAGCTGTTTGCACCTGTGACACAACATCTTTCTTTCTCATCACTTTACTGGGTTAGTTCAAACCACTCTGTGCTCTTCAGAAATGAAGTAACATATTATACATTCAAATTCCATGTGTTTCTCTGGCTTCTATAACACTTCTTGCACTTATTTGAGCCAGAATAGATTTCCTGGAATGTGGCACCTTATAAGTATTCTCTACAAAACAGATATAGTCAGCTTGGTTTTTTTGTCCAAGTCTACCAGAGTAACCCTGACACAGAACTAGTCAACTGAGACAACACCCTCAATTTTCTGAATTCAATGTTTAGCAGTGATAGAACTTTCTATAACGGGGATTATTGGCACATTCATTTGCTAGCAGAACTCTGACAAACTCCATCCGAGCCTTTTGCTTCTTTAAGTTCACCCATTCAAATAAGTAAGTAAGTAAATAAATAAATAAAATTGCTAATGCTGTAACAATCTTTTTGAGAATACATTTTAAGCCTAACTCATCCTTCAGTAATTCTGCCTGACAAGAAGAGCACTAGAGAGAGAAAACTTGCAACAAGCGAGGTAATCTGTGGTCTAGTGTAGACTTTCAGTAACTTTTGCAGGATAAGAAATAGGGAAGAAAAAAGAGCTTAGGGGCTGCTCCTAAAGTTTCATAAAGCAGTGTCATTCAAGCCTATCCAGAGCTGTGGAGACCCTTAAGAGCTATCAAGTTTTGCGAGCCCAAAGGAACAGGAGCTCCAGAGACTCCAAAGGACAGACTCAAGATCCTTGTAAGGTTGCAAGACCTTGAAAGTTGTTGAGAAGCCTATAGGATTCATGCTGCCTTTTTATTTCTTTTTCCTTATAAATTTAAAATTAACATTTCCTTTGTCTCTTGCGACTTTTTGACAGAACAGATAGGTTGAGTACTGTAGGATTTGACTGCAGCTGCAGGACTCTTGGCTGTCACAGAGGACAGACTTAAATCCCTTGAAATTCAAAGTATGAATTACTTGCCTAAACCTTTAAAGAACATTTCTTGTCTTATGTTGCAGATTGAATGAAAATTCATATGCAATGCAAAGTTCATGATAGCTGTATTAGTTGAAACAAACTAAAAACTACAAAACTCATACACAAATTATGTTGTAAGACAACGTTTGAAATCAAAATATTGCGTATGCCGGTTGGAAAATGTGAATTGAGAACTGAAACTGACTGCTCAGCCACCGTCTAGATAGGCATGCATGCAGTGTGGTCACAAGACCTACAGGACAGATAATATCCTTTTTATGCAGATACTAATTTAGAATTTTCTTTCTGTCTTCAGTATGTGACTACAGGTTTATTGTGGGCACTGTCCAGATCCTTGTCTAAATGCAGTTATTAATTCACCGATGGTTTTTTCCTGAGGCCCCAATCCTGTCACAGTTCAAGTGCTTCAGGCAATATACAGGTCTCAAGGAGAAAATCTTGGTGTCGCAAGGTCATTCCAGATGTAATGGATCATTCTTAAGGCAAAAGATGACACAGACATATCTAACTTCCAGAAATGTCCACTCAAAAATGTTGCACTA
Source organism: Serilophus lunatus (assembly GCA_013399895.1). Taxonomy (NCBI): domain Eukaryota; kingdom Metazoa; phylum Chordata; class Aves; order Passeriformes; family Eurylaimidae; genus Serilophus; species Serilophus lunatus. The sequence continues at coordinate 1,108,542 of VXBA01005890.1, read as the reverse complement.
GGTAAAACACACAGAATTTTTTGGCTGTCCAGGAGGCCAATGTGTGATTCACATTTACTGAGCAGATATTTAAATCTACATCCTATGGCACATTAATGTCTCATCTTACTGTGCAATTTCCTTGTTTATCAAACATACTGTTGCTGTCAGTACCAGATGCTTGCATCAAGGACACTAATATGAACTGACAGTCAGGTGTGAATGTATACAATAAATAAGTTCTCTTTTTGTAGTGCTAGCAATCTATGCTAATCCTCATGGAGAACAGGAGGGTGTTTCAGGACAGACAGCATGACTTCACCAAGGGCAAGTCCCATCTGACCAGCTTAGCAGCCTTCTATGATGGAGTGACATCAGTGGACAAGAGAAGGGTTGCATGTGTCATTTATTGGGGCTTCTGTAAAGCCTTTGACATCGCCCCCCACAACATCCTTCTCTCGAAATAGCAGAGAGATGATTCCATGGGTGAACTGTTCTTGGATGGATAAGGAATAAGTTGGACAGTAGTGGTCAATGGTTCAGAGTCCCGATGGACATCAGTGACAAGTAATGTCTCCCAGGGGTCCATATGGGGGCCAGTGTTATTTAATATCTTCATTAGTGACATAAATGAAGGGATTGAATGCATGATCAGCAAGTTTGCAGATGACACCAAGCAGAGTGGTGCAGTTGAACAACCTGAAGGACTAGGTGCCTCCAGAGGCACCTGGACAAGCTCAAGAACAGGCACATATGAATCTCATGCAGTTTAACAAGGACAAATGCGTGGTGTGTACTTGGATGAGGGCAACCCCAGTATCAATACAGGTAGGGCGATGAACACATTGAAGGCAGCCCTGCTAGAAGGACTTGGAGGTGCTGGTGGGGGAGAGGTTGGACATGAGCCAGCAATGTGCACTTGCAGCCCAGAAAGTTGGTTATATCCTGGGCTGCATCCAAAGCAACGTGGACAGCAGGTCAAGGAAGAGGATTCTGCCCCTCTACTCCACTCTGGTGAGACCCCATCTGGAGAGCTGCATCCAGCGCTGGGGTCCCCAGCACAGCAGGAGTTAGTCCAGAGGCGGGCACCAAGACAATCAGAGGGACTGGAGCACGCCTCCTTTGAGGAAAGGCTGAGAGAATTGGGATTGTTCAGCCTGGAAAAGAGAAGATTTCAGGGTAACCTAATTATATCCTTCCAGTCCCTTGAAGGGAGCCCACAAGAAGGATGAAGAGAGACATTTTACAAGAATATGTAGTGGTAGGACAAGGGAGAATGGCTTCAAACTGAGAGTAAGTTTAGATTCGATATTAGGAAGAAATTCTTTACTGCAAGAGTGGTGAGGCAGAGGAACAGGTTGCCCAGAGAAGTTGTGGATGCCCCATCCCAATCAATATTCAAGACCAGGCTGGATGGGGCTCTGAGCAACATGATCTAGTGGAAGGTGCCCTTGCCCATGGCATGGGTGTTAAAAATAAATGATCTTTCAAATCCCTTCCAACACAAACCATTCTATACTTCTGTGATTTCATCTAGCAAAAGAGATGTGTTTTGGGATATGACTTACTCTTGGCACAAGAAGATACTTTTTCCTTCAGAGGAGCCTGAGGTTTGTGATTTTTTTTTCTGCTATCAAGTTTTCTGGATTTCAGGACTGCTCTTTTACAGTGAAAAGTGGGGATCATTCCTTTTAACAATTCATCTCTTTTGCTGCTAGTAAATACTACATGCTGACTTCACTTAGTCTCATCATGAGCCTGAAAGATGATTAATACCTATCAGTTTGGCATCAGCTCCTGCTTCCTTGCCTGCTTTAATCAACTTTATTTATCTGCTTGTAAATAGATAATAAATACCTTTTCTGCACCTCTTGAGATAAATAGGTAGCATAAAACCCTATGATAAATAGGCATTTTGGTTTTAAAAAATCCAGGATTTTCAGCTGGCAAATTCAAATCCCAGTTTTTCATTGATTGGTTCTTGTGTGATTAAGAGCTACAGCTGCTGACTGCTGATAGTGCAAGAAGAACTTGCTTGCAATTGGGGACCAACACAGTTGGTCCTTTTCAGCCTTTACAGAAATTGTGACAGAAAGGGAATTGGTGCTTCAAAACAGCACTCAGGTGTTCCCCCCACGTTATACAACCTTCTTCTTTTCCTTGCAGTTCTGTTTTTATGCCATATACACTTGCTACCAAACTCAATCACTGTTAGCTCCATCAAAACTTACTGTGCTTTCTCTTATGGGTAGAACACTTGTTTTATCGTGAGGACTTCTGAGCAGTGAAAGAGGTATGGAATGGGGCCTTGTATAAAAATAGAACTTCTCTATCCATTGAATTCTATCACTGTGTTGCATAAGCAGCTCACAATTTGCCATTTCCCAATATTTGTGTGAGCTTACATCCTTACCGGTGTTGACACATTTTTATGTACCATTATGTAGCTTTCTGTATGGGAAAAACAAACTTGTGACATCTTTGTCCAAGTTGTTCTTCAAAAGAGTGAGATCCACTAAGTTCACCAGTCTGCTCTCTTTGATGGTTATCAGGCCACCTGTCCAGCACAATACACATGTGCTTTCTAGAGATCAGAAAAGCCTTGATACACATGTGACCACAAGGTTTCAAAGACAGCAGAGAACAACAGGTCTGTGCTGACAGCAGAGAACATCTGTAAAGTTTCAGGATCCTATGTTCCTCCCTGTCTGTTTCATACAAGCATGATGACCATTCTTAGTTTTATCCTGGTTCTGAGATTTACTGGCTTTTTCCCAGTAGCTTCTTGATTTTCCCTTTTTTTATTGACCTAGTTTGTCTTCTTTTATAGAAGGTCCTAAATCCTCAACATGCTATTCCCTCTCCTTACAGCCCAGTTTTTTCTTCTCTCTTTTGCCAGGTATAGCTTAGGTAATTTTCCAACACATTTCTCTCACACTGCTGATTTCCATCTGTTCAAGGCCTTTTGCAGTTTTCATGGCTGTCCTTCTTTAGCCCTTTCTCCTGTCCCTGTCTCTTAGCAAACCCTTCTCAAGTTTCTTTTACTGCAGCTGCTTTTCAGATCAATAACCATTTCACCTCAGTTCTTCCCCTTCTTGCCCAAAAAGTCCTTTTCTTCCCTCCTCTTGGCTCTTCTCTTGATTCTCTGTGCCAGATCTGTCAGCTAGGGAAGACATATAGAGAACATGAATAAAGCCTACAGAATTTTCAGGAGGGAGGGGCAGGGGAGATGTGGCAAACCAGTATGGCTTTCTCTGATGATGCTCTCAGACACAGATGACTTCTTTCAGCTAAAATAACTAAGCAGAGAGGAAAAAAAGTACAGCCTGAGAGAGGTAACCATTGTAAGAAAAAAATCGCACCAAATATTTGAACTGTGGCTGAGTTTTAAGTTGAAAGCAATTAAAATCAAGATCATTTAATGAGAAAAGTATGATTTCCATGATTCCCAAGTATATTTACCCTATAGAATTTTGGTTTTACCTTCTTTTTTTTCTTTTTTTTTTACTTTCTGCCTGAGTGTGATTTGCTGCTGCAAGTTTAATAGCCATGTTGCTATTAGGTGATTACAGAAGGGAAAAGTTGTCATATTTGACAAGGATTTCATAAATCTTACAGGTATTTCTTTCTTTACAAACTTCTTGATCATCCCTCAGGGAAAATAAATGGAGTTTAGCTGGACCATGTAAGTTACAAATTACTCTAACTGGTCCAATTAATACTTCTCCCAAGTGCTTTTGAAACCATGACCCCATTTAAAGAAGCTTTATAAACATTGCTTTGTATGGGAGAAAAAACTGCGAAGGTGAAATGAAATGTCCCTGAAACAAAAAACTAAAGATACAATTTAATTTTCATAAATAACTAGGAAGGGGGAGGGGACTATTATCTTCCAAGTTCCACTTTGTGTATGAAAATTCTGGTTTTCTTACTGAGAGTAATGGACAATTTTTTCTTCAAATCTTATCAAGAAGGTGAAACTTGTATGCAGTTAGTCTAAAATATCTAATGTATTTCATAATAGATATTCATTAAAGGAGAGCCTTCCTAATCTATCCTATCTATGCTACTCCTTACAAAGTACACAGTCTTAATTTTTTAGATACTAATTCAAGGGCTTGGATCATCACACGGAAGAAGTCTCTACCTATTAAAGATATGCTAGTGTGCTGCTTTTTTTTAATAAATAATTTAAGACAAATGATGGAAGGAGGAGACTGCTGTAATAATCTCTCCTTTCCACCATCCAGGCTTAAAGCAAACAGAAAGGAGCAAATAACCCTCACAAACACTCAGTAAAAGATGGGAGTAAAAGAAATACAGCCTTGGATTTGGTTTTGTACCATTCCAGTCATCTGAGAGACTCTAGAATACGGAACAGATCTGATTTTCTTTATGTTATGGAGAACTCGTGCTGTAACACCAGAACCTCTCTCTAAGAGGGCCCATCTCTAAAGAAATAGCAACATTCCTGCCTCCATGAAGGAGGAAAGCACTAAATGTCTCCCAAGACTTTCCCTTAGGGAGACATTTTTAAAAATCTGGAACTGAACCACTCCATCTTGATATTTTTTTCATGAGTATAAGACACCCAGACTGTGCCCCACAGATTAAGCCAAAGGGAGAAAGTCCAAGAATTCCACAGGTCGCTTCCTGGAATGCCTGTACCAAGCATAAGCTTAGAGGTTAAAATGGGATGCAGTAGGACAGATTTTTATCTCTTTCCACTTAGGTTAATGGCTCATTAATCATTTGACAGAATATTTTTGCTGAAAATGGGTGGATCTTAATGTATGAATATTTTTAGGTATTTTGCCTATGATTATGAACCATCTCAATTAAAGGTGTTCTAGTGCAACACTGGTGTGAATGAGATCCGAAGCAGATCCTGTGAGATTGTACCATATATGTGGGATACGTGTACTGCTCAGAGAAGACTGTACTAAGGCCTGTGAGCTGTAAATGTAGGTAGGGGGAAAAATCTACACCTAAGCTGAATGGGTTTATCTTGAAATCTACATAGTTACTCCAAAATAATTAAACCAGTGCTACATCTTACAACATGATCTTCTTACACAGAATTACACTGGTATTCCTCATCCGTACGATGAGTGGAATATTTTGTTCTCTCTGCATTTGCTGCTTAAACCACATTCTCCTGCAGTAATTTTAAACACCCATAATAACCTGTCTAGATATTTTTTTCCTAACTGCATGTTTACACTCCTTATTCATTTAAAGAGATCATTTCATACCCTATAAACTTAATATTAATCAGACTTGTTTGGGGAAACAGTACTGACCAAAATTGTTCTGTGTGTTACCTTATGTGTGGTGACCCAGACCTTCAGGTCATCAGCATGAAATTGGAAGCAGAAAAGGGCTTTGCCAATAGATGAAATTGGCTGTAGGACATCAGAGAAAATGAGGCTTTGGAGAGAAAAGACACAGACAACAGGGGAAAAGAGATGGGGATGCTAATGAAAAAGAAAGCATTTCTTACAGTAAGGTTTCCTACTGTATTTATACACAAGCATCTCTAACCCAAATTGCCTCTGAGTTGCGAGGTTAGTTTCCCTTTTTTCTGGCAGATAATCCAAATAATATGCATGAAAAGATGTAAATACGTACACCTTGAAGCAGAGTTTTGGGATGTATCTTAGGAGGTCCCTCAACACTTTCTTTAAAAACTCCTCATTGTTGATTTTTTTATCCTTTATTTTGTATCCAAAAGCTATTACTGATTCAAGTAATGTTGCCTGAGTTTCTAATTGAAACCTAAAGGCTTCAAGCAGCTCAAATTAAAAAGAAAAAAAAATACAGAAAAAAAGATGAATTGCAGACAGAGCCTGTGGTTTTGTTTCTGTCACAAATGTAATTTTGGTACAACATCCCCCATAGCTGTAAAACAGACTCTTTCTGTGATTCTTCCTGCCAACTTTTGGCTTATCCCAGTGAAAATCCACCCAAACTTAGCTACATTTGGAAGTCTTCGAAAGGATACAGCTCAGTGTGCTCAGGAGAAGCAGCAGTTTTGTGTTAACTTTTCCAAAAGATTTCGTGTATACTGGGGAAAGTTTTTTCTTGTCTTTGCAGAGTTCCTCTCAATTCAGCTTTTCAGGGATGGAAAATGCAAGAATTAAAGCTGTCCATGTGGTCTTACTCAAAAGCTTTGTAGCATATGTAGTGATACAGATTTTAATTGGAATGATTGCATACATTTCCCCTGTATCAATCACCTGCTGCATAGTAAGTACTAGGTGATCTGAAAAACGGTCAAGTGAGAGACATGTTCTAAGTACAAGCTTATCTCGATCTAGATGCCTAAACTAGGGCAGGTGAAACATTTGTTTAATGCCAGTTTTCTTGGTTGTAGAGGGAGTTTAGGTTCAGGTGTAGCTACTCCAGGTCTGCTGTACATATGCCTTCATTTTGGCAGTGTTGGTGTCTCAAATCATCCTCTCCAGACAAATAGATGCTTTCAACCTTCATTTCTTTGGTTCTCATTTATCTATAAAGTGGGGAAAATGCCATGTTTTTGCTCTAAAGGATGATAAGACAAAATCATTAACAAGTGTGTGCTGTAGGGAGTATTCAGAGGCTGCAACATACATAAGCTCTCCCCCACCACATATGCTCAGAAAAGACTGAGAACACTGTTTAGTAATTAAGGCATGAGCATGGAAAAAAAGAGGTGTTACTACTCGTTGAATACTCACTGTCTACCTTCTGCATGAGGGTCTTAAGGGAAGAAGTATATGTGCTTATTTAATTAAAGGAGAGAGGTAAAAATAAGTACATCCAGGCAATATTCATTCTGGGGATCGTTACATTTGAAGTGCTTTGTGCCCACATGGTGACTGTAATATTTTTCTTTTAATGTCATTCTGTTTGTAAACAGACACTTCTGAACTTTATTGATGTACGTGTATTTTTATAATGATTTGTATTGTTGCCCTAAAAATTTTAATCAACTTCTCATTTGGGTTTTTTACAATTTGCATAAGCACAGTCATTTTAAGGACACCTCAGCAGCATTGTATGGAATAGCATTCTTATGAGCAATATGACCTCTGATTTTTCAAGGTCTTTACAGCTTAGGTAAATTTGGGTGCATGTTACTGGTAAAAAAAACTAAACAGAAACAACAACAACAAAACCAAAACAAAAGCCACGCCAAAAAAACCCCACAGATGAACAAGACTTGTCACAGTTTCTCCTTTACCCAAATTCACTAATTACTGAATTATAATAATGAGCACAGGAACATCTTCAAAAAGAAAAAAGTCATCAGACAGAGGCATGAGGGGACCTGGAGTTCCTCTGAGCCTGGCAGCAGGAGCTGCTCTGGCAGGAGGTAAATGGCTTGTCCTGCAGCAAAGGAGGAGCCGCATGGGAACCTTGCCAAAGGTGACCCTGGCAGCAAGCTGGCAGGCTGTCTGCTGAGGAAGCAGATGATAGAGTGCCCTTCTCATTACTATGACTCTAACTATTATGGGCCACTTGGGTTTCTAGAGCTTATTCCTTAGTTGGGATTTTGGGAGAAGAAATGTGGGGAATTGCTTTTGCTGGAAATGTATGCTGCAGAGAATAGGGAATATAGAAAATTTCTTTAAATATGTGAATACTCCCAGTAGTATTGTTTCTGTATTGCTTGGAACAACTACTGGGAGAGGAAAAACTAGAAATACATAGGCAATATGTAAGCAATCCTGGATTATTTTTGTAATGATCAAAGAAGTTATGTTTAGAACCATGGCTTCTTTGTTGGATTTAAGGGCAATTTACCTAAATTTTATTTAATCTTTTATTTGCAATGTTTTTGCTGAACTGCTGCTCAGGCAGTATCAAAGAGGAAAGAGAGGACAGTTAATAAACTTGTTTCCTGACTCATTCTACTGAAGTTTCATTTCGTGAGTGGTTGGCATGGAGTGACAAAATAACCTTGCAACCCCTGGGAGCTGCAAAACTCTCACTCCACTCCTCAGTGTATAAACATCAAGGTCATATTTGAGGCTCAACCTTCTGCATGGTAGCATTTTATAATGTGGCTGTGCCAATGTACTAATTATTTATAAGACAGCTGTGCTAGAGCACAGATTATTGAAAAGTGGTACTGGTATTATACGTTTGTAGGATCAGAAATCCATATTATGTTATGGACAACAATGTAGCGTTTAGTTTTTCTTCTGGTACATGTTCACCTAATAGACTTTGCAGAGGAGCGTTTTCGACTAGTCTGGGACTCCTGCCTGTTCAGTCAAACCAAGTCAGTTGATGGCAATAACAGCACACCCAAGGTCAGCTTTCCAAGGCAAAGACTGCAATTATCTTGTGTCCAGAGATCACTAACACAGGAAAATAATAAGTAACCATGAATGTATAAGATGTACAGAGGACCTCTGAGCAAGGTCTAGTCATGCATCTCAAGTACACCAAGCTGCCCAGCCATATGGGAATGGGGCTGCACTTGCATCAATCCTCTTGTTGAACAAGCAGGAGTGGCTGTCACAGGCCCAAGCATCTCACTTGTGTGGCTCTGCTGCTTTCAGGCTTGAGCTCCCACTGCTGTGGCAGGGAGACACTAACACAGCATTGACATGTCTTTATTTGCCTTAACTGTTCCACATGCTTTAGCTTTCTGATTGAGGTATCCAAACTATCCATGACACCTTTGCTTGAAGCTTTTGGGATTGTCTGAGATGTCTTGTCTGGGTAGAGCCCTGGACAGACAGGAACTGTCAGCTTAACACAAGGTTTGAGTGTTTGCAGTGTTTGTTCCTGTCTGTGAAGTGACAGCAGCAAGGCTCTTTGTGCTCTATAGGCTTTTGAAGAGAATCCAGTCCCAGTCTGATTATTGTTGTTCCACTTAAATGGAATCTTAGGGTCATTGTGGCAAGTAGACATAATTGATGGGTACTGCAGCTCTTTGTATTATCTACAGTGTGTACTTACAGGCATGCTTTCAAGGTTGGCAGACGTAAAATTTGGCACACCAGCTGTATCTTAGTTTGCAGGCAGAGATGCACATTGTGTTACCCTTATTTGTTCTGTTTGCTGTGATTAGTCAGGTACAGAATCATTCAAGAGGTGAAGTGTTTTGAAGAAATCAAAGTTGTGTATTTGATTTCCTGCTCTACCTGCAAGAAAAAGTAAGTATGAGAAGTTCTTTTGTACATGTGTATCTATCAGATTGCCCAGAGAAGTTTTGGATGCTCCATAATTGGAGGTGTTCAAGGCCAGGTTGGATGGGGCTTTGAGCAATCTGGTCTAGTGGAAAGTCTCCCTGCTTATGGCAGTGGGGGGTTGGAAGCAGATGATTTTAAGGACCCTTTCAACCCAAACCCTTCTATGATTCAATGGTTCTTTATTTTATCTATGCTTTGTGCAATAGAGAAAATAGTGTTTTGTATTGCAGGGGCTCAGCAGAGGACTTCACATATTACTTGCACCGTTTTGAGTTTCTGTCTCGTTTTGGAAGATGGTTATTAAAAGTCATTTTTGAGTTCCATTCCAGCAATGAAATGCAGGCAGAATTCCACTGCTGCTGATTTCTATAAACATTTCACAATCAAGCTAAAGCTATGCAGCGTTTCAGGGCAGTTTTCAGGAGTTATCTTTCAATAGAAAGGTAATGTTTGAGGCTTAGGTTGCCAAACTAACCATAAAGGTGTACTTAATAGGCTCCCAAGTTCAGAAACCATGTGCTGCCATCAGGGATGGAAATTTGAATTCTTCATGGTTCCTAAAGTGCCACCTGAATTTTCTATGTGGTATTCATTTTCAATGGAACAAAGGAAAGAAATTGCGAAGCGTGCGCTTATTTAAGATGCTTTCAGACTAACCTCAAGGGCAGACCGAGGATCTTCTGTTCAGGGTTCATCTACCATGTCCCCTTTGTGTTGTAAGTTGTGCAATAGACAACTTGCGTTTTAGATTAGCAGGGCACATGAAATGTATCGATCAATGAAGAGACTTAATACAGCTTTTGAGGAAGGAAGGGGCCTAGTAAAAATGAAAGGTTGTCTGAACGTGAAACACGGTTAGTAGGACCAAGTGGCATCACAGGAATTGGGGACACTCTTTTGAGCAAAAGGGGTTTTAAAAGGTTCTGGTGGAAGTCCTAAGAGGATTTTGAATATATTCACACCCACACTGATGTGAGCATTTTTAAAGCAAGGATGGTTCTTCAGCTGGTTAGCAGCATTTCTTAGCTGAGAAAGATGATGGAGCTAAGGTTGCAAGGTACGAAATTAGGTAAAGGCAGGTCCAAAGCTTTTGAAGAACTTAGCTGAATTAGAGGCATGTAAATGAACTGCAAGAATTAGAATACAAGAGGAAGAGGGGAATACTCTGTCAGTCTGTCGGCAAGAATATTAAATTGCTTGTGTGTAGGGGAGGAGAGAGGCGGCACATTCATTTAGAGAATAATGTCTCTGTTTTCCATTCTGAGGCTGAGAAGTCCCTCTGATTTCATTATCATTCACTATGCTGTCATCCTCTTTGAATTATCTCTATTTATCATTTTTGAAATTTCATTATTCTAAAGGTAAGATGGTTTAAAATGCCATCGGTGGGTTTTTTAATGTAGCAGCAATTTAATGTTTTTTTTTCTATGAACTCTGTGATCTTTCTTTCAGGTGGTAGTCCAGCGGCAGCAGTGCCGTGCTGTTACTGGCAATAAGGAAAAATACACTATTTTATGGGGTTTTTTTAAGTGGTATTTTTGCCTCTCTAATTCTAGTTCAGCCAGGTAAAATTAGAACAACTTTTGCTCACTGTACACCCAGCCTGAAACACATGATACTCCATAATCAAGGGAACACAAGGAGCACACATATTTTATGGTAAGTGGTAAGCTGAGCCTTGGAGACTGCCACTGACCTTTGAACAAGAACAACATTTAATTTTTAAATAGTTGTTTTATTATTAAAGAAACTGCCATCCTTTCTCCCCAAATATTGCTTGCAATATATTGCCAGCTTACACCATTTCATAGAATCATGGAATAGTTTGGATTGCACCAGACCTTAAATATCAACCTCTCTGCCATGGGCAGGGTTGCCACCCACTAGATCATGTTTCCTAGGGCCCCATCCAACCTGGCCTTGGACACTTGTAGGGATGGGACATACACAGGTTCCCTACACAACCTGTACCTTACCACCCTCTGGTAAAGAATTTCCTCCTAACATCTAAACTAAATCTGCCCTCTTTTAGTTTAAAACTTTTCTCCTTTGTCCTATCACTGTCTGCCCATGTAAAAAAATCACTCTTCATCTTTTTTATAAGTGCTGAAAGGCCACAATGAGGTCTTCCCAGAACCTTCTCTTCCTCAGGCTGAAAAACCCCAGCTTTCTCAGCCTGTTCTCACAGCTACTCTGAGCATCTTCATGGCCCTCCACTGGAAACACTCCAACAAGACCACAGCTTTCTTAGCTTTTTAGAAATCCTTTCTAGAGCTTACTAGCTGTCATTGATTCTATTTTTCCTATAAGATCTGAGATGAATAAAAGGTTATTCTGCTAAATGAAGCATGAATAAAGCCAGGGTGGAAACATTATACAATATTAGTAGAACAGAATACCAAAGCTAGTACTGTGCATTGGAGCCTTGTGTGTGTTTCATTTATGATCTTTGCAGTCACAAAAGTGTGAGGAATCAAATACTATTACTCTGAATGAGTGATAATGGTGCTACCCTGCTGTAGGGCATCTTGAATGTTGTTCCTGTGCCCTTTAAACACTGCAGAAATCTTATTCCTGCCTCTCTTCCTTGCTGCTACTTTCCCTCTTGAAACCACTGACCCCATCTCCCAGTCTCAATTTCTTAGTTAGGTCATCTTCAAAAATTTGTAATAATATCCTTTCTTTGCAAAATGGAGATCAAATTATCTTTACAACTTCCCATCCCCCTTTAACCTCACTCCCCTGAAAAATTAATATTTAACAACCATCAGTCAGCTATCTGTAAGAGTCTTGGCTAGTCATCTAGTTGCTGTTAAAAATGAGAATGAAAATGCCCCTACAAAAGTAATTTAAAATGTTAGGAAGATAGCCTAAGTGTTTTAGGATATAGCTGAAAAAAAGTCCAAAAGTGTATTTTTTTCATCTGTGAGCTGGTGAAATCTGCAAAAAAGAAGAAAGGTGAAGAAATGTGGGTGTGAATGCATGCAGAGTCCCTGAGTTGATCCACGATCTGCTGAGAAGTGCTGTAAAGGACTTTGCACAATGGTCTTTATGGAAAGTGTCACTACTAAAGCCACAGGTCTTAGAAAAAAAAATTATCAAGTCTGTTAGAAATCCTGCCTGTTCTTTGTATTGGTTATCAGGTCTCAAGTCTGTACAACTAGCTGTGGGTTTCAAGTGCCCTGTAAGATATGTATCAGCTCTGATTTTTGCATTTCAGCAATCTGACTTCCCAAAGGAATGGCAAATACTCAAAACTCATCATGATAAACCTGTAGTTTGCCTGACACCTAAAATTTTGTTCCATTTCTGTTATAAAAAGAAAACAGCTTTTAATATTTCAACTCTTGCTATTTAATACAGAAAACAGGAGTGCTAATCCCTAGCATGCTGATTCTGAATGGACTGTCAGAACCACACCTGCATCCCCCACCATCAGTTCTTCTGTTAATCATAGAATGGTTTAGGTTGAAAGGGACCTTGAGGATCATTTAGTTTCAATTCCCCCTACCATGAGCAGGGACAACTTCCACTAGACCAGGCAGCTCAGAGCCCCATCCAACCTGTCCTTGAGCATTTCCAGGGATGGAGCATCTACAACATCTCTGGGCAACCTGTTAGATATCTGTGTACAAAAGAGCTCTGCATACTTACTTTTTCTTACAAAGAAGACAGGCTTTGATTTCTTCAAAACACTCTTCAAGTTCTCTGGGCAACCAACATTGTATGTTGTTCTGAACTGAGATTGAGATATGCCATATAAAGGCCTAAATTTGGCTGTAGAAGTTGGGACTGCTGTCATCCTACTCTGTGCCTTACACACCAGATAAGTACCTTCCACTTATGCACTGAGTGCTGACAGTGACACGTTGGTTATCTCAACTTTTCTATACAAGGAACTGTCTAGAATGGAATGATTTGTATTGGACCCTTTCTGTAATGCACAGTAGCTCATATACATAAATATATACATATACTCTTCTACATACTGTTGAGTTTTTTTGTTAAAGAAAGCAAGTTCAAGGAGATGGTGGTATAGTTTTGTATGTATGCATTTAAGGATTTGCAAGTGTCCTTCTATGAGAGTTTACTCAACAGATTCCTTGGGGAACAGTCAATAAATGTTCCTTATAAATCAGAGCTGTTGCATATATGACTGCTGAGCGGGTACTAGAAAGAATCATTGACTTTTAAGAATTAAAAAAAGAGCACAGAGAGAGCAGAGGAAAGTAACAATGTATGGGGAGTGAGGGGGGGAATTTAAATGGTTGTCTCCAAAATGATACACTATAAATGTTCCAACTTTTTGTTCTTAAAGGAGAGTGTCAGAGATCTCTGATTTATTTTTTTTTTTTCCAGTTTTCAACAATCTTCCTTAACTTCACTGAAATATGCTTCTGTGATCCACTGGTCTGAGCATGAGGCACAGAGGTACTGGGTATAAAAATTAGGGTTACAGAAAAGGAGAAAGAAGGTAATGATTCAGGTGTACTGGCAAGAACTGAATTAAGAAAAAAAGAAGCCCCTACCTTAGGGAGAAATTGATCTACTTAGTATCATAGAATCATTATGGTTGGAAAACACCTCTTAAGGTCATCAAGTCCAACTGTCCAACCATACTTGCTATCTGTAGGATGCAAAAATTTTGTATGAACAAAAAAAGATATGAAAAGTGGGAGAGCACACTTTTCTGACCAAGAAAAAAAAATTCTGTGAAATACAGTCTTTTAGTTCTAACAGAAGTGAGAAACATTTAGATCTGTGAAAACATTGCTACAAAAGCATTAATACTTTGCATTGCAAAGATTTGAGGACCTATGTATTTTTGCTGATCTGAACCAGCACCTTGCCATTTGGGTTTTTTTCACCTGCTTTCAGTCAGAGAATCGCAACAGAGAAGGCTACATGAACCCGCCATATACAATTTTAAGATGAAAAACTTGTTAGTCTGTGAACACCTAATAGGGAAGAAGCTTCCTGAAAGGAAAACTAGTGTGAGATAGTATTCACTTGTTTGTCATGTCACTACTATAAAGTAGAGCAGCATCCAGGCAAGATCAATAGCAGTCTTCTGAAGCTGTGTGTTTCAAGTGGTTCAGCTGTGTCTTTGGGGTCAAAATCTGCTTTGACATACTTCCCCCATGTCTGGTTCTTTTAAGCTGCTCAAAAAAAATTATTTGTACCTTGTGCTGCCATGACTTTGAAAGAAATAAAAAAGGACCCCAAATCTTCCAGTTGGAGAATTGAAAAGCTGCATAGCAGAGATAGTAGCAGCAGAGCTCAATGTTCCTAACAGGGAAAAGCTCAATAGCCCAGCTTTACATAGAAAGTGGCTTTGGGAGGGGGAAAAAGAAGCATCATATACTGAAGAAGTTTGGTTTCCTCTGGATTTAGTGTCATTATTGAGTGCAAGCTATGGCTGAAGCTTTCTGCTTCTTAGGGCAATTGTAGGTACTGTTTCACATACAGATCTTCTGCTTTATAATACAAGCAGCTCACTTTTTGGCTTCTCTACTAGGGGAATCCTAAAGGGGCTTTTTGTCCACCACCATCCACCAGTTGACCTGAATTTAACATACCATGAGGATAGGTAAGGATTGAGAGATCTTTACATTTAGAAGGACATAAAAAACACGTGTAATGTAGTCAGTTTTTCAGGTTAAAAGTACAGTATTTCAACTTTCACAATATTTATGATTATCTTTTGAGGTGAGGAGGGATGGCAACACTGCTTATTTTATCCAAAACTCTATTGTATAGTATATTTGTACATCATAAAAGTATATTCAGAATAAAAACCTTTGTTGCCAGTGATTGAAGCTGTCTAAAAAAGTGTGCTGCTATCTAGCAGAAGAAATGTATTAGCATGCAGAAAGCAATGCTGCTTCCTCTGGGAGGTTTTAATCACACCTCTTGTACTGATTGAGATGCAGTGCTCTAAAGTGAGAAAAATTATTAACAAAATCAAAAATCTAGTGTCTTTCACGCCAGTATTCATCAGTGTTTCTTTTGTAATTACACAGTCAATAAATCAACATAGTGTGTAAGTGCTTCAGTCATGGTATAAATATCTTAATGACTGAAACATCTTCAGGCATGAATAATTTATAACTGTATGGATTCATTTTTCATATCCATGTTTTACTTCAACATGAAAAACTAATCCTTCTCTGTCAGGGAATGTGTGCTTGATTATTGCCTTCTGATTTCTCTTCCTTGTTCTTTTTTTTTTTACACAGTTAGACATACTCCATTTCTTCTCTTCTGGTTCCTCTAATGTAGTAATCTTATTTATTCATCCTGTCTGACTTGGTTTACCTTCCCACTGCATTTCAACAGGCACTTGGGAAATAACACTAGGGCATAAGCTGATCAGGCGTTTCTCAAGTAACTGGAAAAAGGACCTGTGTCTTTAAAGGTTTACACATTCTCAACAGATACTTGCCTTTAATTTCCTCTCCTTGAGCCATCCATCAAAGAAAGAACTTGTGATAGGCCAGTAATAAGTTGTGCTTTGCCATTTTCTGGATTGATGTGAGTTAAAACCTTTGTTAAGGTACTGGTGACAGATATTGTTTGAGTCTTCTTCCTATATGTTTGTAAATGTGAAACTTGTTTGTAACCCCAGAAACCACTGGAATGGTGAAGATAAAAATTACTGTTTCTCAGTGCAGGAATGGGAACAGGGAATACTTGAATTCTACTTGACAGCATATGGTTATTTGGCTGTATGCAAGTCACTGTATGCATCTGGCCTTACTTAGAGTCCTGACCATGACATCTAAGACAGGATTGATTGTTTGATTGTGATTCACTTCTTTAGTTACTAGAGAAAGACAGGTAGCTGCTGAGGGCAGTTGATTCCACTTTTCTTAGTGCTTCAAACTCCAGGCAGAATGCTGGGTGGACTCTCTTCTTTTGGCTCAGAATTTAAAGATCAGTTTAGGTTTTTGGAGCAGCTTATTTTGGTAGTGCCTGTGGAAGTTCAGCCTTTAAAAAGTCTGTCCTAGCTGGGCACAGAAATGAATCACTCAGACCTAGTTGGCACTTTCAAAAGTACTGAATTTCCCCTTCAAACCCTCAGGTTTCTAACTTGAAAAAAAAAAAAAAGACCAGGAATATAAAAATTATATAAAGGATTTTTGGGGGAAAGTTGTTTATAATAATTCACTGATACTTTTCTGGAACTGCCTGTTATTCCATCCAAGCACCTTTTTTCACTCCATTTCTCTACACAGTCTACCTACATTATTGTCTAACAAGGAAGAGCACCTTAGCTGAGTGTTAATCTCTCTCTCATTCAATGTCTTTGATCATTATAAAGCTTGCTAATTTTGTATGATAATATTGTTTCACAGTCTCTTCTGTGTCACTATTACATTTTTGGACTAATTTTTTGGGTTTAAGGCTGAGTGCAGTATCTTATATCTGACCTCTCCTCCAGATTTTGAAGCCCAGCTGCAGTTTTTTCTACACCTTCAATCTTGATGACTTCTGAGACACACTACAGTTTAATGTTGATTTCATATCCTTACAGCTGGCTCCAGTACACTGTGAATACGAACCTCTCCTGTC
Source organism: Serilophus lunatus (assembly GCA_013399895.1). Classification (NCBI taxonomy): domain Eukaryota; kingdom Metazoa; phylum Chordata; class Aves; order Passeriformes; family Eurylaimidae; genus Serilophus; species Serilophus lunatus. The sequence continues at coordinate 1,091,800 of VXBA01005890.1, read as the reverse complement.
TGCTGGCAGGACATTTGATAACTCTGTTCCAGTATAAATCTTTGTTTATTCCGTTTTTCCTTATTCTGGACCTTCAAAGGCTTCTGATGCTACTTTCTTTGTCTCAGTCTTTTTATATCCTTAAAGGACATTTTTTCTTACTATATATTACTTCACTGAGTTCAGTTGTTGATGCATAGATATTGGTTAGTAGGATATTTCAGCCAGTATCCAGAGTGTACTTCACCCTTATCATTACCTGCTTTGTTTTGGCATTTAGGAAGAAGCCTGCTGTCTTTTTTGCTTTGTTCTGTCTAACACTTGTCTCTCTTGAGTATGGTCCCTCATCACAGTCATCGATCATGACTGTGGGTCCCTCCTAGTTTTCTGCTTTCTCTTTTTCAGTGTTGATCATGTACTATCTGAGCCCTGTTGTAAGGCAGTATTTTATCGAAGGACAGGATGTTACAAGAGTCTTTTGAATCTCCTCATATGTATTTTGCTTTAACTGCTACGACTTCTAGCTATCATGTCTCCTGCTCTTTTACCATTTTCACCTAAACTACCCTTTCTTTTTGTGAGGGATTTCTAGTAGACATTTTCTTCTCCTGCATTTGATTATTATAGCTTCTGTGCCTTCACCTTTTGTGAAAACTAATTTAGCTTTCTTCTCTAAGTTAGTAATTTCTTTCAGATAATGTTCCACATTTTTAATTAATTTTGATTTTGCAGCATGCCTGTTTTAATTTCCAGGTATAAATACCACATTGGTATAATACTGATCTTTTGTTGTCTAATTTTAACAGATTCAGTAGCAACAGCATCTGGGCCGCTGCTAGTTGAAGTTGCCAAAACTCCTGGTGCTGCTCTTGGGGTTGCACTGTCTACCTCGATGTGCTGCAACAAACAGGTCATTGTCATAGACAAAATCAAATCTGCAAGTATTGCAGACAGGTGAGTGTGACAGAGGGCTGACACTGCAGGTCCATACATCCATTTTATTTCTGTTTGGTCTGGTTTTAAAGGAACCCTTCCCTTTTTTTTTTTTTGACAAAATGACTGAACCAGATGCTCTCAAGGTTGCATGTCTTAAAATTAGCACTTTGTCAGACCATTGTTCCATGCTGCTCAGTTTAAGACTTCCAGGACACAATTTACTTTAGCTAATTCATGTAGTATTTGGTGCCATAAGCCAGCCCCCATGTAATATGTGACCAGCTGCTTGCACTGTGCTACACAGGAGTTTAGAGGTCTGCTCTGACTATTAAATGCAACGCTGCGGCAGAGATTAGTATTTAAAAAAATAAATAACCCACTGGAACACTTAAAGTAAGCCCACAATATGGAGCAGCTGTCAAGGGAAGCAAATTTTGAGACTTTGCAACCTTGAAGTGTTCTTTTAGAATATATCACTCATTCTTGCAGCACTGTGAAATGGAATTCCTTATGTCTGGATTTTTTTATTGATATTTTAGAATACAAGTGAGGTATTAGAAAGACTGGCTTCTGTATTTTTAAGTTGTTTTGCTTTAATTTTTCCACTTCATTTGAACCTTTAAATAAAACCATTTAAACCATTAAAAATTTAGGTAGATATTTTTCCGTAGTGCTCTGAGCCTCTGTAACAGAGCTGTGGAATCTTTTCTGGGGTGTGTGCGTGTGTGTGTGTGTGTGTATGTGTTTGTGCATATACAGTATATTTCTGTATACACACCTCTTTCTGAAGTTTTTTTAGACGTTATGTTTCAGCAGCAAATTCCTCCTGCATGTCCCCAGTCACCCTACCTTTTAACTCCTCTTTGCCAACGGTGCTTTTGGTAGCACCCACTTGTAGCAGTGAGTCTACAGCTCCTCTGTGGGCTTTTCCCTACAGTAGAAACTTTGTGACGGCCATTGATCCAGGGGTGTTCTCCAGTTCAATGGTGCAGGATGCTTTAATTTTCTCCCTCTGTTTTTTCCCATTTCGCAGGGGGTAACCAATTAAAGGAGCTGTCCACTTGACTGGTACGTCGGGCTGCTGACTGCTGTGTTTGCATTTCTCAACTCATCCAGTAGCCAGTCTCTTGAGTGCAGCGAGATTTAGCAGATAGCCCCCTCCCCACCCTATTCCTTGAGTCACCATGCTAGCCCTGGTTTCATTATTTGTTTGACTACTGCATAATTTCATCATCATTTACAGCTTTTGTACTAATAAATGTTTGAATTATAACTCAAAAAATGATGAACTGGGTGCTTGTGTGAGGGATATGTGACGAAGTTATTTAAATCTCCTTAAGCTCTTCTCATTTTATCTTGCTGCCATTCACACATATTTTTAGAGTCAGCTACACCATTCCAGTTCTGTGAGTGATGTCTTGACATATATTGTATTAACTGAATTGTTTTTAAGGTTTGTACTAATAGATAAAAGTCTGACCAGTGACAGTGCCTACAAAACACAAATGTCTCTTGAAAAAAAGAACACGTTCATAGTTGTCATGACCAATTTGAAGGCAGAAAAAGTCATTTTGCAAGCAAAGAGCATACCTGATCATACTGAGTTTTTCCTCTTTTATATAGATGTGGTGCATTACATGTAGGAGACCATATTTTGTCCATTGATGGCACCAGCATGGAGTACTGTACACTGGCGGAAGCTACACAATTTTTGGCTAATGCAGCAGATAATGTCAAACTTGAGATCCTTCCTCATCACCAGACACGACTAGCACTGAAAGGCCCAGAGCACGGTAAGAGGATCTATAGCACCAAATACCTTTTTCTTTTTTTCTTTTACTTTGCCTGCCCTTTTTGAATGGCCAAGAAAGCTATTTCATTGATGTCTGTAAATGTGTTTCGACTCCCCAGGTTATGCTTCTGCAGTTTCTGAGCAGCTCTGTGTTTTCTCGGTCTTAATGTGCCCTCTGAGATTCCTATGGCTAGAGAGGGAAATGTTTTGCTAAGAATTGGCTCTGCACACTTATAAATGTACATAAAGACACCTGATGTACTGTTGCAATCGTTGGAGGGGCTACAAGGTACTTCAGTAAATGAATCTCTAAATTGCTTCTTAAATTTATAATGGAGAAAAAGAACCACAGCCAACTTATTTTCAGTATATTGACTTGAGAGTCTGTTATGTTTACTTCATTAATAACATCTGTTCTCTGCTAAAATACTTTCAAAATTGACATGTTTTCTCTTGTTAATGGCATTATTATTTATTGCAGTCACCTTTTAAAGTACTTCTGAGATTGCTTCATGGGTTCATTGTCAGTGCTTATGGAAACAGTGTGTTTGGAAATAGTTCCCTAGATCTCAGAACTTTTTCACTGTGATATTTGTTTCATTACAAACATACTTGAATAGAATGGCTTTCCATTTTCAAATCAAATATATGTAAAATGTCTTAGTATTTGAAGATGGAGACTCCCTGTCTTCTGACTAATCCTGAGAAAGTGGCAAATTTACAGTATTCATAAATTCAGCCTAAATTACCACATGTTGATGGACATCAAAGAAGCAACTAGCGTTGTCAAATACACAGAGAATAGGTAGCTGTGTTGCAGCATGAGCCAGTGGCATAATTTTCTGAGCCTGTGGTACTGTGCTTCTGCCTCCTTTAGACTAAGACAAGATTTCTGAGGACTAGAAATGTCAGTGATGATAAATGTTCTTGGACATCAATCTGAGATACAGGCTGTCTCTTGATAAGTGATGCTCTAGTCAGCCTCTCAGAGTGGTGAATATTGAACTAGTGACTGAGGAGACACTAGTTTCTCCTAGACCAGGATGAGTAGAAAGTAACTCTTGTGATTCCATGTTTGTCCATTATTCAGCTATTTGCCTTTTCCACTTAAGGCCGTTAGAGGGGCAGAGTGATACTGCACAAGCAAAATGAGATGGAGTCCGAATTTTGTGATATATTTCCATTCTTTCCAGTTACAACAGTGCATTGCAAACAGATCTTTCTGTTTGTTCTTTCAAGCAAAGATGTCACACAATTAATTTCTGGCTGGTTAAAGAACCTTTGATGAGGATGTATTGGGGAGGACAAGTCCCAAGGCCAAAGATTTGTGTAGATGATTGTGTTACTTGAAGCAGTTCGTTTGTTAACCAGCAATTAGAAGAGATTGATGTTTGTGTGCTAGTCACCTTGACCCAGTGAAGATGCTTGGAAAAAGCTATGCTCTTGCTATGCCAGAATTAAGAACTGGCTGTTACAAAATCATGCCAAGGTCATCTGCAAAAGATACATAAGGGCATCTTTTGGGGAAAAGTATCCCTAAAGTAATAACGTTGCTTTCTTAAGGCAGAATAACTACTATGTTTACAGCCCCTCACCAAGTGGTGTTACTCCAATATGGTGACCAATTCAAGATATGAACTGCTTCATGGAAGCAAGTACCCTTTTGGGGTACTTTTCATTAAGTGTGGTATGACCTAGAGGATGCAGAGAGTGAAAATCTCCCTTTGTGTGTCTGGGATAAGCTGAGTCATTAGGGCTGTATCTGTTGAGCTCAGTTATTGGTCTTATGGGAACATGTTAGGAATTCAGAATGGGCAGGAAAGTCAGTATATAAAATAAACTGAAATTTTAGACCTAAAATAAAAGGAACAGCACTATAAAAGATCAGATTTTTTTAATTATTTTTTTCCTTTGTACTGTGCTGCTGACATTCATTTCTCTTGCTGCCCCATTAGTTTTATGTTTGCTATACACAACCCTGGGTTGGAATAGCTCAAATTACCACTAAATTACTATGGTTACACACAATAGGGTTTTCTTTTACAGAACTTTTGTTCAATTGGGATTATCCTACGAGCTGAGCAAACTGAAATTGTGTACCTTCCTACTTTGTAAGACATTTTTATCTCTACACTGAGCATGAAAACAAAACAATAAAGTCTCAAAGACTACCAGATAATTTCCTGCTGGAAACAGTCTTTTTAATTAAATAAGGCTTACAGCAGCTTGAAAATAGTTAAAATCCGCCTGGCCACATTGTTCCTATCAGATTTTAATTTTTACACCATAGTTAAAGTTCAGAAATCTTGCTGTCTATATGTGTAGCCAAAGGGACCGTTTCATCTGAGGAGACCGTAAGATACGTATGGCCATATCAGGCTGCTGTTGTTTCTGGGACTTTTCTGGCTTATGTGAGGTCTTCCAAGGTCCCTGAGGGTGGTGCTGCCAGTGGGCTCCAGAGGCACAGGCAGGCCTGCTGCTGGTGTTGCACCCCTCCCTCACCTTTGATATCTATTGTGGAGGTAAAAACGTAATTCTTTTGATTGAACCATGTGCCAGGGCACAGCAGGGTGCTCTCAGGCATGGAAATGGCCCCAAGGCAATCCAACCACGGGCACAGGTTTAGACCTGGAAGTTCCAGGGGCTCAATGTCCCCACCACCCCAGCAGGCTGCACAGACACAGTGGGCCCTTTGTCCTCTCCCTTCCCTGGTTTGCACTTCTCACTGTAGTGACAGGCATTGCTTTTGAGTACGAGGAGGGTCAATACAGACAAGCAATTCGCAAATCATTACTTAATGTAATATGAAGTTAAAAGGATGCTTTCCTTTTGGCAGGGCACAGTGTTTGCTGTGCTGGTTACCCTTTTCCCCCTTACTTTTTCTCATGGAGTGAGGTGCGAAGACAAGGTGTGGGTCCCACTTAAAAGCTCAAGGTTTTGGACTACTGTTAAAATCCAGCATGGGGACATACATATGTGCAGCCATTGTAGCTGCAATAAATAGCAGAGGGACACAGGCAGTACAGCTCATGGGCCAAAGGCAGCAGGCTCTCTTTCACAGAAACTGAAAAAGAACAGACTTAGATCAGATACTAGAAAGAAATTCTTTTCTGTAACGGTGGTGAGGCACTGGAGCAGGTTGCCCACGGATGTTGTAGATGCCCCATTCATGGAAGTGTTCAAGGACAGATTGGATGGAACCTTGAGCAGCCTGGTCTAGTGCAAGGTGTCCCTGCCTATGGCAGAGACATTAGAACTGGGTGACATTTAAGGTACCTTCCAAACCAAACCATTCTATGATTCTGTAGTGTGCGTGAATCCCTTGGTATTTTAAGAGAAAAATTCACTGGGTAATTCCCACTTTGAACTGTTCCTTTATGGTTCAGCAAGAATACGGACATGCTGAATTTAAGAATGACTATACTGTATTTAATCAAGGGTGACTTCAATCACTTTCCTTTAAGATTTGACACATCAGGTGAAATGCTACCCGTTCTCTTGGTAAATACCGGTCTTCACTTTTGCCATATTCCAAATTTCACATACATAGAATAGCAATCAAATATGAGCCAAATTTCATCCAGTGAAGGATCATTTCAAAGTTTTAAAGAGAAAGTTAAAAAAAACAAACCAAAAACGTTAAATTGCACTTCCAACTAATCAATAAGACCTCTTTTCTTTATTAACCAGGTTTTAGGATAGAGTTTTCCTGCTGCTGGTCTCTGGAAGTTGTTTACTGTGCGGAATAGCATAATATCAACCACAGAGGGTGGAAAAATTAAAATGTTAATATAGTATATTGAAATGGCAAGTAAACATCTTCATTCTAGGCAGTGCTATGTATAGTATCTGACTGGTTCCTTTTAAAGTAGATGAATGCAAGCAGAGACTAATCTTCAGTCAGTGGTCATGTGTAGTAATGTAGTGTTTTCTGAGAAAGTTTGAAATCTTAGCTCCTAAGACAGAGTGAGACTAAACATTGATTCAGCAGTCATCTTTTTAAAAACAAATACAGAAAAGCAAAAAAGAAAACCAATCAAAAGCATTTTTTCTGAGAAAAAATATTTTCTGCTCCTCGAGACAGCACCTCCTGATAAGAAGACAAGACTAAGTTATATTTTATTTATTTTATTTTCCATTTATTTTATTTCTTTTACTTTTTTTTTCTTGTGCAATTCAGTTACTTTTACCTCTTCTCTGGTCCTTTTGTTTTCTAAATTTCCATCATCCCTTCATGTGGGCAGTAAAGGTTCAAAGAAGCAACAAGCAACTTACCTGGGATTTGTATGCCAACAGCCACAGCATCCTCCTCACCTACCACCATTATAACACCTGACACCCTGACCATTGCAGGATGCCAGCCTTGAAATTCTAGAAAGTGCCTTCTCTAAAAAGCCTTCATAGTGTTTCATGCTTTTTCCTGCTGGCATACTCTCTCCTCCTCTTCTTCCTCCACTCTCCCCTCTTATTTCACTCATACTTTTTCCATTTCATGCTCTAAAACCTTTTCAGTTTTATGGATGCTACACTTTTTCATAGCCATTCTAAGGTTATTTCTGACATTTTACATCTTTTCCTTTCTGTAACAAAACAGGCTTCATAGACAGGAAAAGGCTTGAAAATTCTGAATGAATCAGTTCTTCTGCTGCATTTGAGTAGACCATTAGATTTGAGTAGTGTATGTAAAGCATGATTTTTGAATGCAAAGCATTGCTTGCAAATCTTTTGTCAGAAGTTACCTACCAGCTCCAAAAGGCATTTATAAAGTCAGTGTATCTAGACATGTTGACCTGCATCGTTTGTGAATATATGTTTAAAAATTTAACATGCTTCACTTAAATTGTATACTATGAATGTACTTTTTGTCTCTACATTATCTTTGTTAGCTTCCAGCAAATATTTTCATGAAATGCTGGCTGTATTTTTTCCTAGGGTCACCTGTGTGGTTTAATGTCTTTGTTGCTGGAAATGCACAAACCATCCCTGTGCATCATACACAGCATATACATGCAATGTTTGATTCATTGATGAGTTACAGGCATGTGCTGCACTCTTCCGTGAAGACTGAGTGCTGTGTGCCAAGTGTTTGATTTCTTACAGCAGCTCTGGTGTCTTCATCCTTCTCTCCTACCTCCATGAGTGCATACAGCCTGAGTTCCCTGAACATGGGGACCTTACCTCGCAGCCTCTACTCCACCAGCCCACGTGGGACAATGATGAGGCGGAGGATGAAAAAGAAGGACTTCAAAAGCTCCTGTAGGTGGTAACAGCATTTGCTCAAAATGTGCAGTGAATGGGTGGAGGAGGGGGAAGATACAGAAAAAAAGTTACACAGTACCTTAATATTTAGATATACTCTAGACAGAAGAGAGAACAGTTGGAGTGTCTGTTAGATGTAGGGAAACATCAGTGTAAAAATATTTGTCCAATGCTAAAGTGAGATGAGTAGATGTCACACAGTACAACTATCTCATCTGAAATATATGAAGACACGTTTTCTTCAGACAGTTCTGGAAGAGTTTGCTGTACCGTTACTGAAGTTACTTTCAAATTCCTTTTTCAATTCTTGCAGTTTCCATTAGGGAATAGAATTCATAGCTGAATAGTCAAAACCAGATTACTGGTAAACTCAACCAGCTATCACGTTATGGAAGGCAAAGAACTTGCCTTCCAAAGAGCAGCATCTCCTGGGTAGTTCTAATGTTTACATCTACACCATAACCTGTACAGTTACTTTTGTGATGAAGAGCAACAAGTAACAGTGAGGACTAAATTGCCTTGTTTGACTAATCTCTGGGATTCAAAGCATGGATTTCCTGTGAGTCAGTAATTTCCCAAGGCACAGTAGATATATTTCAGGTCATTCTGTTGGGTTTAATATTTCAAGCTATCCAGCTACCTAACTAGAGTGAATTCCCAAAATCTTAAGCATATCCCTTAAGGCATCAGTTCCACTTTGCATATTGCTAAGTATTCACAGGGCCAGAAAGTATATGGCTGTATCAGTACATTTTTTCCCAGACTCCATGTACATACCACCTCTCCTTTCGGCTTGTTCACCTTTGTGTGATCCTCAGCAGTTCGGTTCCTCTAGACCGGGGAGCTGAGAACTGCCCTGTAAATCATCTGCTTTGGGTAACAGTGCTCAGAGGTCCACTCTGGAAGAACTGAGCTGCTGCACATTACAACGCTGCTGCCCTGTTTTAAAGATTCCCCAGGTCATAGCAAAATCAAAGCAAACCAGCAGTCTCTGACCAAGACCAGTTGCTATGAAATTGTGAGGACCCATTAGAGAGGAACTGAGGTTTTGCTTTCTTGCAGTTTTTGTTGCTTGCTTGTTCTTATTTCTTTTGTAAGGCAAATATTTTTGCATTACATTTTCCTGTAAGTGCATTTTTTATTTTTAATCCTATCAGCCATTTCTCACAGCTCATCTATTGACATGTTAGCTTCTAATGCATCCTTTTGGGTCATGGGGAGATACTGTGTCCATCATGCTATGGTACCAGTAGAGGTATAGGTCTTACGTGTTCTCATGTGTACTTGAGAAACAGTAGTAATGTTACACTAGTAGTAATTGATTTGAATAGTAAAATCAATGCAAAAAAATTTCTTCATTTGTCCTATATTTTAGCTGTTCAACAAAGGATGAAATCCTGGAAACTAATTCTGTTATGGATCTTGTAGACAACTGCTGCTTGTTAAGTTTTACAAGTATTTTTCTTTCAAGGAAGCCTTGCCCTGTGGTGTCCAAAGGCTCTTATATCGCAAAGGCTCAAAACAAGGCCAGTGGCGTGGCATATTAGTGGGACAGTCACATAAGCACTGCAACCCACCTGAAAGATTCTTCAAGTCAGAAGGTCCTGGGGATGTCACACTGCTATGATTAAACAAATCTCTAGCTAGGAGAAGTTAGGATGAGGTTTATGTTGTAGGGTAGTTTATTATGCATTTGCATTGTGAGGTCTGGATATAGAGCATTACAAAATATGTGGAACTGGCCCCACCACTGAGCAAATTTTGTGCTTCATTAGAAGCAGTGACTACATCAACAGTCCTGAATTAGAACTGGCTTTGAAGGAATTGGCTGGGCACCCAGGCTTGCTTGCTTGTCAGCCCATGCAGAGTCCTTTACTCTGTTGCTAGACTTATACCCATACTTGTGACAGTAATAGCAGCCAATTTAAGATTCTGCTCTGAATATGCTGAAAGTGGCCATGATAGAGAATGTCTGGTCCTGTACCTTTCTACTATCCATTGACAAGACTTGGAAAACCTTGCCCTTCTCCCTTTGTGGGAGACTCATGAGAACTAGGTACATTGTCTGCTGTGCTTTTCATAGAACAGTAATAGCACACACTCTTAATTTTTCTGTAATCCAGTTGGTCATTTGAGAATCTTGTTAAAGTAACTTTCAGTAAATCTTTTAGGATATCACTTGTGAAGTATGTAGGGTGCTATAAAGTTTACATTGCCAATTATTAAGAAAACTTGCGTAACATAATGTGATGATGAAGTGTGATGGCACAGGGATTTACAAGACTTTTATGACCATGATTTTACAATTGTTGCATTATTTATGCAGATATTTCCAAACATGTGGCTGGGAAAATTGAGGGCATGCCCTGCTGCCACATGCTTTATTTATGCCACTTGTTTTCAATTTTTATTCTTCTGCTGCTATTTTTGTTTTAAATTATGGCATTCATTGTGGAAACACTTAGATTATTATTTGGTTAAAGTTTAAATCCTGAAATATTTAGTAAAAGGTCCATGTTAGTTGTTGAAAGCGAGACATAATTTATACCAATTTACATTACTAGAATTTCATATCTGGTGGAAATTGGAGAGGGTCTTAGACGTGCATGGGTGCTGTTTTCTCAGCAGCTACCAAAAGGAATAGTGAACATTTTGCAATTTCTTAGGGTCAGAGTGAGAGACTGGAGGTATAATAATCCATATATGTACCCTTAAATACATCTTGCTCTGCTTCTCATATAACTGCAGGAATAAAAGTAACAAGTACATAAACTTCAAATTCAAGGCCATTATTTACATAACGGCAGGACATCCAGCAAACAAGCCCCCAAGACTGTTGCTAAGAGTTAGACAAAAACCATAAAAGTATGCTAAAATGTACCCCTAGCAGTAGCAATGAAGGTTCACTGGAACCACATCCATTTCCCCTGTTTAAATCAATAAGGCTACATCCAGGTCTGTAAAAATTTTAATCCATCAAACGGCCAAAAAGTGGCAGCGTTTCTTGTTGCAGTTATTGTTGAGCTACAAACCCCAACATTCTCTAAGTCATGGTTTGGGGTATCTGTGACATTTTATAAAGGCTTAGCAAATAGCTATTGTTTCATGATTTGGAAAGCATATTTTTGTCTCTGCTTTTTTTGTTGTTGTTGTTGTTGTTTCTGTTTCTCTTTCATTTTCTTTGAGGCTGGGAGGATTTCCTAATTATCAACATCATCAAAATGTTTATCAGAGTAAGTTTTAAATCCCACAGATAGTGACTTAATTTCCCAATGTGAATTAAAACTTTAGCTGTCCTAAAAGTTGAAGTAAATTTTATGAGACATTTAGATTCCTGGTAGGGCATTATAAAAAGAGTAAGAAAGTTACAGAGACAACTAGATACCTCCTGCAGAGGGGGGAATAGACACGTAAGTGATGAGATACAAAGACAGAGCTAACAAGTCGTTGTTACATGACCTTTAAAAAGGGAAAATGGAACTTTTCTGAGGTCGAATGCCCTAAATTTAGATGTTTCTAGAAAGTGTATTAGGGAACCTGGTGTTACATTAACTCTGAATTTGTACAGTTTAGTCATATTTTAGCCTTTGCAGTATTGAGGGCTGGAGAAACCTACTTTTCACATGCAGTAATGTGAAAGCTGATGGCAGTTTCTAAGGACAGACTATTAGTATTTGTGTATAAGCATGTCTTGCTAAGTGCAGATAAACAGTAAGAAGGAAGCTATTTGGTAACTGAATAGCTAACAAAGGAAAACTAAAACAGTGTATGAGGAGAATTCACACTAGTTTGAAAAAGATAGTTTCAGACTAGAAAGGAGTTTTGATGGAAGAAACCAAAATCTCAGGAGAGTTTTGGCAAGTGAAACTTTTGCAAAAAACTGTCTTGCCAACTGTGCCACATTGGTAAGATTTTATACTAACTATTTCAGGGTAAAAGTAATCCTTGCAGTCCCAAAACGGGGGAAAATACTTATATGACATCTTTGAACAGTTGTGCTAATATCATTTGTCATGTCAAATCAAGAACTAATTTTTTCCCACATCTAAGAGAAAAAAAATCTACAGGTAAACTATCCCTCAGATAAACCATGAACTTTTACCTAATTATTAGTAGCTATTCCAGGCAGAAATGGGTCTCGAAGGAAATTAGGGGTGGAAAGGTAGTGATATAGATTATCAACACAAAACAGGATTGTCATTACTGAGTGGGAATTGAAAAACTCTAGTTTTCTGTGTATGACATAATGAAAGGCAGTATTTTGTCGCTGAGGGAATTCAAACAATGATACAATAGGCATTTAGACAGAGATCAAGGAAGCAAAGGTGCAGTGTCCTCCTTTCATAGGTAATTGCATTGAATATCAGTGTTGTTTTTGCCTTGATTTGTTCTGTACTGAAACCTTTCAGAAACAGAGTGAGAATAGAAAGAGGGAGTAAATCAGAAGTAGCTGACTGTGTTTCTCACAGAAGGGTTCCCCAGTGGCTTTGAGAGACCTCGAAGAACTTTTTTTCTCAAAATCTCTTGAGATATACTGGTTGCTAAAACAGTAGGGTTTGTTCAGCTTGCTTGCAATATCCAGTTAACTCGACAAATTGCTGACTTGTAGTAAAGATGTTCAAGAAGGAGGCATCCTTGCAAACAAGCCTGGTCCACGTGCTTTTTTGCTAACAACAAAGCATTGCTGTGAGATGTTAAAAAGAGCTCATGGGAATTGGCCTGAATAACAGCTGGACATGAGCCTCCAATTCCCTTATCTCCTGGGAAAATTCTGCTTATCCATACCTCAAAACTAATGCAAATAGAATTCAAAGATGTTCTGAAATTTTTGGGTCGGGGATATCAAACGCATTTATTTTACTCAGTATAAGAACTCTTTTTGCATTCTAACATTCAACCATATGTTTTCTATTCTCTTATATGTTATAACTGTTTATGTGTAATAGATAAACTTAAGCCTAAATTGACTTCAAAGAGTTGTTTCATTGAATCATTGATTTATTGTACAGATCAATTTTCTCAAAAAGCAATGAAATTTCTGTTGTGTATGAATGTCTTTCCTCTTGGTCTGCTCTGTTTTATAGTGTCTTTAGCTTCTAGCACTGTTGGTTTGGCTGGGCAGGTCGTCCACACAGAAACCACGGAAGTAGTGCTGACAGCTGACCCCATAGTAGGATTTGGGATACAGCTCCAGGGTAGCGTGTTTGCTACTGAGACCTTGTCTTCTCCACCTCTCATTTCCTATATTGAATCTGACAGTCCAGCAGAAAGGTAAGGTTCCTTCAATTGACTGCTAAATGCGTTTTGGTGAGTGATCCTCGGGGGACTTTGGCCTTGTTGCTTTCAATTTGTGACAAATTGCAGGGCCTTTCTCAGTTGAGGTGGGGCAAGTAACAAATTTTCTGTTCTGACAATGATACGTCATATGCTTGATCAGCTATAAGAAGAGTGACAAGCATCAGTTTTCTTATCATCCAGAGTCCTCCAGCAGGAGACTGGAAGCTGTATTCTTGCAGAAAGTAAAAACAAATGAGAAACATCACTGAAGTCAAAATAGCGATACTTAATTGTGCCGTGGGGGGAGGATATATCCAGCTCCGTTCAATTTTGGTATAGTGTTTTCACCTACTAATTATTTCATTGCAGCATTTCAATTGCATTTTTATGCTTACATATTTATTTAATCTTGGCATAAGAGCAATAGTAGTTGCGTAGGCAAGTACTAGCTGCCATTTCACCAGCAGCCCAGGGGCAGAGTTCAGAGGTGATGTCCATGGTGGGGGTGGAGGTGTAAAGACCCCTTTTCCTGGGTCCCAGCACCTAGAGGGCACAGTCCTTGCTGAGAGTGCTCAAAAGAGTCATGGTGCGAAGGGGCAGCAGCTCCTGTACCCCTCTGTGCCTGAGCAGATTGTTGAGCTGCTACACCACAGTTGTCCCATAAGGTTTTGTTGGATGTGTTTATCAGATGGCTGGTATCAGGAACTGTGTGGCCAGCAGGGTAGTGATCATCCCTCTGTTCTCAGCACTGGTGAGGCCACACCTTGAATCCTGACTTGAGTTTTGAGCCTCCCACTACAAGAAAGGCCTTGAGGTGCTGGAGTGTGTCCAGGGAAGAACAATGGAGCTGGTAAAGGGTCTGGAGCACAAGTCCCATGAATGGCTGAGGGAGCTGGGGTTGTTTAGCCTGGAGAAAAGGAGGTTCAGCAGGGAGTCTGATTGCTTTCTACAACTACTTAAAAGGAGGTTGTAGCCGGGTGGGGGTCAGTCTCTTCTCCGTAACAAGCAAAAGGATGACAGCCTCAAATTGCACCAGGGGAAGTTTGGATATTAGGAAAAGCTTCTTCACTGAAAAGGGTTGTCAAGCACTGGAGCAGGCTGCCCAGGGAAGAGGTTAAGTCACCATCCCTGGAGGTATTTAAAAGACATACAGACATGGCACTTCCACACAGAAGTGGTGGACTTGGCATTGCTGGGCTAATGGTTGGACTCATTGATCTTGAAAGTCTTCTCCAACTAAATGATTCTGTGATTTGCTGGTTCTGGTAACATATATATCTGATGATTGTTTTTTTTCATTGTGTACCAAGGTGTGGGGTGCTGCAAATAGGAGACAGAATAGTGGCAATAAATGGTATCCCAACAGAAGACAGCACATTTGATGAGGCCAATCAACTGCTAAGAGACTCCTCTATTACGAACAAGGTCACTTTGGAAATAGAATTTGATGTTGCAGGTATGAATGTCCTGTTATTCTGTCTTGCAAGAAAAATGAAGGAATAAATCCCAAGTACATTGCGAGTATTAGGCATCCAAGGTGGAGGCTTTCTTCTCACATCTACAGCATTCAGTTTTCAAGTGACTTATTTGAAATGTGTGTCTTTTTGTACAGCTTTCCCATTTCACATACCCCTGCAGTGTACTTCAGAACGCAAATAGAAATGACAGGTCTTGTAGTAAGGTCTGGTGACTGTCCCTCCTCAGGTATTTCCAGACATTTTTCTGCCCTGAGATAGAAATGTTCTGCTCTGCAAACACAAATCATCTACAGGCCAAATAATGAAATGTTTTTCTAGACAGAAGAGTATCATAAAAGCTTGGATAAACAAAACTCTGAGGAATTTCACTTACAGTGAAAGCCATCTGAATAAAATAATAGAAACTGAATTAACAAAGGCCAGGAGAGTCATTGTTAATGTTGCTAGTGAGTCTTTATTATTACTAATGGCTTTCCTTTATTCAATAATGTGTTTAAGCATGGAGAACACGCCTATAAAATCACAAATTGTGTATATCAAACAGGTACACATCATCTGTGTATACTACCAAACTGTTAATAGTAAAAGCTGTTTAAGACTTGTCTCTCATCTGGCAGTAGCTCCTTTTCAGTCACGACAATGTCAGATGTGCTGTATTTTGCCTTGTGTGATTGTTGCATTGTGTGTTTATTGGTACTATAAAACATGATGTCAAAAGTAGGCTATAGCTTCCTAGAGTAATTCTGTATATTCTTTAACTGTGCACACATCCATCTAGAATAATTTTAAAAGAGGGTCATATACACAGGAAATGAAGGATTGAAAAGTAGGAAGATGTAATATTGAGAAAGTCATTTAAATACATTGGGAAGTCCCATGTATTTCAGTTTCTGGACTTGTTTGTGCTTTTCCAATTTGCTCTATGACGATAGATTCGTACTCATGGTTGTGTTCCTCTGCCACATGTATGTTCGTATGTTTCCTTGGCTGTAAATTTCAGTTCTCTTTTCAGGCCAAGGACCAAACCTTTGCTAGCAGTGATGCCAAAAGTCAGGATTCAAAGACAGTGCTGTGTGTTCAATTGGTTTTTTTCCTCAGTCAGCTTCAGGCACTTCTCCATTAGTGATGTTTTGATTTCTTTTCTTCCCACTAGACGTAAAATCCATGTCAGAGACCTCAGCGGACAGTTAAAAAAGTGTTAGTCCTACAGCAACAAAGGCCTGAAATCCTTGCGACTCAATCCTCTATCCTTTTAATTAAAAGTATTCTGGCAGCAGTAAAATTTTCATCAGTGCTTACAGAACTTGCATATGAGCTAAAAACCTGCAGTCTCAGCTGGCTTCTAGCCCATGCAATATCCACAAATTCAGTTAAACCTTAAAAAAAATTGAGTTACCGTGAAATTACCAGCAGAGTTATAAATCATACTTCGTATGTCCTACCTCCTTCCCTTCAGCACCTGTGTTTCCTGCGTGCCTCGTGATTCTGATGTGGTTTCATCGACTTACATATATAGTTCCATTCACTTGGAATTGCTGTGCCTTATAAATTAACTAGTATTTTAATTGTATTTTTATAGAATCAGTTATACCAAGCAGTGGAACATTTCATGTGAAACTACCAAAGAAGCATAATGTGGAACTTGGCATCACCATAAGTTGTAAGTAGAAGTGCTTATTTTTCAGACAGTGTTTATGAGATAATCTGCAGAGAGTAGATCTTATGGCTACAGACTTACATTTATTTTGGTATAAACTTCATTTTCCTTTTTCTAGCTTTTTTCTGCTTTTTATCTAATGAAATGCTTTTTATAACGTGTTTATTCTCCTCTTCAAATAGTTAATGAACCCAGAAGTTTGCAAAGTCTAATGCTTGACCTATTCCTTCATGCATAATACATATTTAACTCTCTTTAAAATTATTTAAAAATATTTATTTATTCATTATTAAGATTATTTAGTAAAATTATTATTTAAAAAATAAAATTATTTCTTTAAAAAAATAAACAAGTCAACAGAATTCAGTCCATGCAAAAGTATTTCCATAGCTGTGAAGTTTAAAGCAGAGTCAGTCAGGACTCTCACAGGCTTTTGAACAGAACACCACTGAACTCAAGGGTTCTCACAGGCATGAAGATTCACATACATGGGATTATTTCCGCTTCAGAATCCAGAGTCTCAGTCTGCAGAACTAATGGGCAGTCCTGAATGTGCAGGTCATATAGCAAAATCCGCTTTCACTAGGGATTCTAGAGATTACTAAAGGGAGCAACGATCTGCATTAGTCTGTTTCTCAAAAAGTCTATGTTACTGTGTTTGGAAATCAAATTGTTCCTATACTTACTTTGGGAGCAGACAGTAAATGCTGTGTTAGGACTGGATTTTGACCATGTGAACTCCAGCATATTGAGTTCAGCCCTTGACAGAAGAAAAAACAATCCATATCAAAGTTAATGGGCTTGTGGTAGACATTGCAGAATGTGATGTCATTGGAATGAACATTCCTTTATGGTTGTGACCTTTCTTAGACTATTAGTCTTTCTTTGGAATTATTCATGTGTGTTGGGGAAGGATTATGTTTTGACTTGTATTCTCAAAGCTTTTACCTGAACAGTGGAATACGGCTAATCAAAAGTATAGCAGGGTACTCAGTGGTAAGGATTACATCTGAGGAACAAATGGGAGACACTTCAAGCCTGCTTGCTTGCATTGCACACTTCAGTGAGTAATTGTTAGACTCTGTAAAATGTGATTCGATGCTTGAAGCAAAATCATAGGTCTACATGTATTTATTTGTGCAAATGAAAATATTGGAAAATGAGAAAACCTGGAGTGAGACTATTTAAATGTTATTCTTAGGATCAGTAATGGTTTGTAAAATTATTGAAAAAATAGGGTCTTCCTAGTAATTTGATTTGTGTTGCTTTTTGGTATTCAGATATACGGTACTTTTTTATGTCTGTGGGAATAAAACTAGTGTTCTTGGAATTTAGCATTTAGCACTCCTCTTCCAAAGTGTGCATACCTTCCTGACTTGGACAGTCACTTGAAAAATTAGTGCTTTATAAAATTACTGCTTTATATAATCAGAGTGAAATATGGTTGGTCTTATTTCTGCTCTTCTGTGTATACTGCAGTATCTTTAATATTTAAATATTCAATATTTAAATTAAACTTTCTATTCTATATAATAATCTCAATAATAGTATTTAATGCATATGAAATGTATCTAAGGTTAATTATTTACTTGGTTTTAAAAAGGCTTATGCCAATAACTGGAAGTTTTTGAGTTTGCTTGGTAGAAGTCTTGAATTGCTGCATTTCATGCTTGCTTTTCAGTGCTTTACTCTGTTCTACCTAATTAACTCCTAAATGAGGCAGTATGATCTGAAGAATATAAGCATTTTATATTCATTTTTTCAAATTTCTATCAGGGAACATTAGCACATTAGCATGCCATTTATTACTGTTATTGTCAGAAAGCTATATGATTTCTTTAAATAATTACTGAGGGAAACTCAGCAGAGTTAGCATGACTAGTCTTAAACAGGGGTGACAGAGATGATTGGGTTTACTCACTTTTGGGCTTGAGACCTTTTTCATCCTCTCTTTTCTCAAGTTAGTGGAGTTAATGGTGAATGAGAAAGTGCTATTAGAGCATTACAGAGAAACATCTATCTTACTTTCCATGTCCCTAGTTTAGTTAGGGATTATATGAGAGAGTCATGAAATTACCTGATCTGATAGACAAATTAGATATTTTTTGTCAGAAGGTAAATGTAACACCTTGTGTTGGCATCTGAACATGTGTCTGTTTTAAGTCCAGAAGTACTTCTAGGTCAGCTATTACAAGTCAGACATCCTGGAAAAGGAATTTATTTCTCTTTCTTTGTGTTTTCCTTTGTAATGAACACCAAGTGTGTCTGCATGGAGTTACAGCCAGGTACTTGAAGGCTATCTGAGATGACACGACACTAAAGACAATTAAGCTAAATCATGGTCTTTGAAAAACAAGATATGTAATAGGAGAAGAGACTTTTCTTAGTTTCAAATTTATTAATCCAAGAGAAAAATAATAGAAAATAATAACAATCCCCTTAGATAACAGAGCCCCTTCAAAAGCAAGGCAGAAGAAAGTTTCATGAGCACCACTGTTCATGTTAATTCAGGTCTCTGAGTTTTGGATAGAGCATGTCAGTTACCTCACAGTATACTGTGTACTAGCCCACAGTATACTTGCTCACTTTTGCCTTCATACACACACTGGGCTCCTGTCATCCTTCCCTTATCTCTCCAATATCTGTCTAATTTTTCCATTAATAGATGCTTACACTCAATAAAGACCCTATTTCATAGTTTGAAAATATAAGTGACTACATATTTCATGTTTCAGATATCATTATTTTCACATCCAGTTACCTGGTTAGAGCAATTAGAATGTCTCAGTTCTTAAAATTGTCATCTAAATAAAGCATGACACAGCGATGTCCCCGCTTTTATAACAAAACCATTCTCTAGAAGAAGGATGGCTTTCAAGTAGATGTAGTAGCATTCATATCTTTTTCCATTTATTTGCCAGTGACATTGGTTTTAGACCATGTAATGGAATATAGATTTTTTAAAAAAAAAAAAAAAGATACATTTTTGAGGCAACTGGCTACTTTATCATGGACCTTTTTTAAATACACTGAATGATATCCAAGAAAAAGATTTACCAGCAGATTCTGGTAATTGTGGTTAACAATTGTTTGTTTTCTTTCTTTCTTTCTTTAGTAAGATTCTCATATCCTTACTGGTAATGAACTGCAGCACTTTGCTTCACTTACTCAAGGAATAAAAAGCTGCAAAGCTGGTAAGAATATCAGAATCTCACCAAAAAAATAATCCATTTTTCTAAGTAATTTTGACTTACAGCTGTACTGTAGTGTGCTTCATTGTTTTTCTATTTCATCAGAAACAAGCTTTGTAAATATCTACAGGTATTTACCATTGACATTTTAAAGTTTGTTTCTGTATATTTTGAGATTTCACCTGGCAAACTCTACTTCATTTTGCAATATTACAGGTAATTATTTTCAAGACAGAAAAAATCACAGATTTCTCAGCTGCTCCACATGAATCAATACTTAAGGAATAAAAGAACTGCATCAGTCTAATTTTAAAAAGCTCTTTCACCTATTTAATAATAACACTATTTTTAAAAATGTCTACTAGCTTTTAATCAGCATAAATGGCTGACTTTGTATAATATTTTTCCATCATATGAGAATTTTTCCTCTGCTTGTTCAGTTTGATCAAACTCCGAAGCTTGAAGCCATGCTGGGTGGTATGTGGGATGTCCATCCCAAAGTCTGTTCAATCACTTTGTGGTTTGGGTGGGGTTTTTGTTTGTTTGTTGTGTTGTCTGGGGTTTTTTTAATTAGGAACATTGTTTGCAGGGTTTTCTTAACCTAACTGAACAGCTGATCTACAAAACTGACAACACTTCATTGAACTTTCTTTCAAGTGGCAGGGGATAGACAGGGAAAGTAAGTAGTAGTAGTAGAAACTGTGTGGGGACCTAGGATCATAGAGTAATTTAAAGAGAGAGAACAAACAACTTGCTTAACATCAGCCTTTTAGTTCTAACACTAAATTAATACCTATACAACTTTATGTACTCTTCAGTCCACTTGTAGTTCTTCATACAGACTGTGTAAGGTCTCTACAAAAGATGAACAGTAGGTAGGCAGACTAACAGCTGGGTCAGGGAGGAGAAAGGATGAGATCTTCATTGGACAAGCAAAATGGGACAAGGAGAGAAAATAAATGGAGAGCCAAAACAGGGAGACAGCAGATGGGGGGAGAGACTGAGCTGTTATCAGATGCAGCTGGGGCTTCAACAAGAAGGCTGGGCATGGATGAGTCTAAGGTACTTTGTTTTAATAGCCTCTTACAAACAAAAATAATTCTGAAATGAAACTTAAAAATAGAGACTTGAATATGTACAGTGTCAATTAAAACTTAAATTAATTGATGAGAATATCTTAATTAAGTGGTCACATGCTGCTTTCTCACTGGAATTCTTGCTTGTCTGATCTCTGGGGGGAGAAGAAACATTGTTTGTAACAAAGGGGATGGAGGCTGCATAATGAATGAGGTGGAGGAGGATGGCAGAAAGACAAAGGAGGTGACCTTATGATCAAGATGATTTAATGCTGACCTGGAGAAATTAGGGTGTTTTTCCTTTTCTCTGCAATAGACCTGTGCTGAAACAAATAATTATTTTTTTTTGAGGGAGAGTTTGAGATTTTCCAGAGGTAGCTGATTTTCTGCAGAAACCATGGAGGTCCTGAAGTCGCGCTGGCAGAAATGCTGAGCATCTGCAGCTTTTGCTGAAAATGCCAGTAGTTTGAACATAGTGCTTTGAACATAGAAGCTGTTGTATTCTACAAACTAATGTGGGATATAAAGGCATAGATATCTGAAATTGCTCACTGAAAACTGTCATACTTCCACCTAAATGTTCCTATGTTTCCTTTCCTTATCTCTAAAATCAGGCTAATAGTACTCAGTCTTCTTGCTGGGGACAGTATTGGTTCTCCAGTATTTGAGAGACAATCTTAGGCTGTGGTGATGTGCAGTACAAAAGAGGAAATTAATGATTTTATCTCTGCAACACAACTTGAATAGTTTGTAGTAAGTATGTCATGAGCATTGAACAGTAATAAAACAAAGTGTGATGTAGCTGCTTATTAAGGGCTGGCCAGCGTAGGGGGGATTCATTTCACACAGAGCTGTTCGGTGTCTACAAAGAGGTTTTCATCTCCCAAACCAAATAATAGCCCAGGGTGACTGACAAAATACTGCTTCTTCCCACTTAGTTTGAAACTATGATAACGTTGCGTGTGGTATCATACCCTTTGCATCCACATGTACTCTGCGGCTTTGCACTTTGAACTCTGCTCTTTCCCACAATTTTTACAACAATAATGGACTGTTTTCTTAAGTGCTAGTAATTTTGGTAAGACAGTTTCATAAAAAGTATTTCAATACCCAATCCCTAGACTGCAGACAATATACAGTGGGGAGCATGTAACCTCAGAGATTTGTAAGGCAACCCACAGGGTAAAAACATAGAACTAAAAATAATTTAAAAAAGTTCACCAAAGTGATACTTTAAAATTTAACAAGATACTAATTGGTGAAACAAATCCAAAGAATTCAAATAGATCATGGAATTGTTGTATAAGATATAGTTGACCCATGGCATGAAACGATGATAAACAAGCTGTGAAAATTACATATCTTGCAAAAAGTTAATTACTGTTCTCTAAATTGTAACATAGGCATTTCCTGAAGTGCTTTTTTAGACAAATTTCTAAAAATTCTTGAAAGTCCCTGTATGCCTGTCTTCAGGAGTTTCAAGACATTGCATTTGAAATATGGCTATTTAGCAGTTCTTGAACAGTTCCTTTGGACATTTGAAGGCTTTCTTGGCCAGGGTAGCTAAGGTTAACAAGATCTGTTAGCATATTGTGCTGGAAATGTCACTAGTAATTTACCTTGTGGCTGCTGTAGGTGAAGATCTGTCATTTTCTATCAAAGAAGAGATTCATGAGCCGCTAAAGTAACTGACATCAGGATTTTGTAGAGGATCCTCCGGCTTTTTGAGTGATTGTCAGTTAGGTGTTGGAGCCTAACAGAAAACTACCTCACGTGAATGAAAGCAGAGGGCTTGTACACAGAGCAGAGATGGCTTGGGGCAACTGAAGAATCACAAATGTGCAAAACCCATTAGCGCTTTCAGGGGATCTGAGAGCCTTGTACCATGTGGCCATATTTTAATATTAGCATTCTCTTTGTTAACAACAGTCCCAAAAGCCAGCATGTCTTCACCACACAGACCACCTCCTGGCCAGAGCAGCTGTAGTTGGTCTACTTCCCAAAGGTATACAGCACATGCCACTTTTAGTTGTCTAAAAACGTCTTTCATCACCCACCTAAGCCTGCTGCTTAGATCTTCAGTGCAGTCTTCTGTCAGCAAATGGATGAACTTTCCAAAACAATGCGTTCAGTGAAGCCACTGCAAGAAACAGTCCTCTGGAAGCAGTCAGTAATCATTGTTGTCTTCCTCTGGGTTTGTTAACTGCTTCCTGTGCGACCAAAAGTCAAGCAAAATTGAGGAGCAAGTTTCCTGGCCAAGGGAAACTTGTCAAATTCTTTTTCACAAGTCAGTAAAGTATTGCAATAACTTGTATTGAAGAGCAGAGCATCCTTTTAACCACAAAGGATGGATAGAAAATTAACAGTTAATGTTAGATACTTCCAAAAAGAGATGAGTTAGGTGTACAAGGAGAGGAGTGGTGGGGATTTAACTACTTTGACCATTGCTGGAATTGCAGTGTTTTAGTAGGTATCTCCAGTACAAAGATGGGGGCAATCCACAATGCTTAAGGCCCAGCAGTAGTACAGGGGGGCAAGGTTACTTATCAGAAGAGGCATGTTTACTTCAGAGGAAGCAGCGAGTCACAGTGAAGCAAGCATCTATGTGATGTAAGCTACATCTGTGCAAACAGCTGTGTATCAGCCCAATGGTATGTGTGACCCCTATCCACAGCATCTCATGATATACTATGAAGTATATCTCTTCTCCCCAAGAATCCTTACCTTCATACCTCTGCCTTAAGCACTGGGTGGGACAGAAGTGGATGTAGAGAACTTGGGTTAGCTCACTCTACATATTTTGCCAGAGCAGCTCTGCTGGTCAGGGATATAATAAAACAGGATTTATTTTGGCAAAAGATTGTCAGTAGTAGTTGTGCTGAAAGGTTCTACTAACAGCAAGTCTTCCTTATGTGTTATAGCTACATATAATTTTGTGATAGATCATTGGAACTCTACTGTGATATCTTCACATGATTCAGTCCTGGTATAACCCATAATTCAGACATACCAGATTAAATTTATTTTCTGGACTTTACTAATGTTTGAGGGCTATGCAGTCTTAATAATATGCTACTGATGTTTATTTGTGTTATATGTACATATAATTTAGGGAAAGTGGAGGAATATAATACAGCTAAATAATGTATATGAAGTATTGATTTATAGACATAATTAGCACATCTGCATGTCTAAAAATAAAAACAAATGCTTGTATATATTCTTTATTGCAGCTCCATCCAGCAGAAAACCAGGGGACCCTCTGGTTATTTCTGATATCAAGAAAGGAAGTGTTGCTCACAGGTAAGACATTCAAGCTTTCACTAAAAATCCGTTTCTGTTGTGCAACCAGCCAGATTCAAGTGAAACAGAGGGAGATTGCAAGACTGCTTTTTTTCTGTAAAAGTTAAAAATTAGAAGTCCAACGTATTAAGAAATGATTGTTTATAAAAACCCATCTCTTTTGTATAATAATGTTCATTCCTTCTAAGATACCTTTCTTTTAATGTTACTAGAATTTCCTGTAAGCTTGTTTGCTTGTTCACAGGACTGGGACACTTGAACTGGGTGATAAGTTGCTTGCAATAGATAACATTCGACTTGACAATTGCTCAATGGAAGATGCTGTCCAGATCCTTCAGCATTGTGAGGACCTTGTAAAGTTAAAGATCCGCAAAGATGAAGATAATTCCGGTATTAGCAATGAGCCTATTACAGATTCTTGTGTATTTTCAGGAGTTCCTGAATGTAGGGATTTCTTTAACATCTAAATTTTAGCGAATTTTTTTTTCTAAATGTGTCTGTTTTATGCTAATGATAATCAGAAAATGTCACCTAAAAAGAATGTTAATGATATATAAAATTTTGAATTTTCTCACTGGCTATATTGCCTGCAGGAACTGCACTGCAAAATGAGGTCTTCCGTTCTCTGGAAAGGCAATTTCCCTTCAGGTGCAGCCATATAAAGTTGATCTGTTTCTTATCAGAGTATTGAGATTTTTCTCTGCTTTTAATATTGGAATCATGGTTATCAAAGCATGGATAGGCCTTAGTTCTCCAGCGAAGTGGTGAAGTGCATGCTTTGTCCATAAACTTACAAATTTGATTTCAGTATGACTATTCACATGCTTAAAGGTAAGTAGTACTTTACACACTGTGCTGAATAGCTGATGGAGGAACCATGTCTGATCAGCCCAGTGGAAGTAATGGACCTGCCAGAATTTTGTACACCTGGAGATGATAAAGTGAGTTCTGTTATGCGTTGTAGTGGCAAAGGAAGTTAGAAAGTTGTAACTGTGATTACTGCTGGTATTTATATTACAGTGTTACACAAAAGCATGAACTGTAGATCCAATTCTCTTCAGCTCTATACAATTTACAACAAAAGGCACAACCTGCTACACTTTATTGCTTGACATCAAGTGCAGCTGTTGAACTGGTGTTTCGAATTGCACTAGAACTCTTATTTTCCTTTAATTGCTCTTGAGAGCAAACAAAGTATCTTCTGTGTATGATCAGTACAAAGCAAAGGGAGATGCATTTAGTATCTTTTGCAAATTGGCTTTCAGAAGTAAATTTTGATCAAAGAAAGTGAACTGCCAGTGTTTGGCAGGATACTGTGGTTAGGTCCCCGCAGATGATGAGATGGGATTTACTACACATAGTTGATCCATCTTGGACAGAGGCTGGCAAAACTGGCCATGGGCTATAATCCAAAGGGACACCTGACTGACAGTTTCTTTGCAAAACTGAGCAAACCAAGTATGTTACAAAGAGCAAACTGCAACTACACTTGGCAGAAAATTGACAGGAAGGAAGTTTTGTGTTTTCTCCTGCATAAAAGGGGTTTGTTTTTTAACTGTTCATGGCACATAGGAACTCTATTTCAAAGTTTTCCCTTCGTTTGGGAGACTCTTGTTATAAGCCTGCAGATAAATTAACAACAGACAAAAGACAAGCACGAGTTAGAGCCATGTAGAAGAAGTAACATTTCCCACACTTTTAAACACTTGGGTTTTTTCCCTCTGTGTGGGTATGTCGTGTCCTCCCCTCCTCCCCCTCACCTTTTGGACTTAATCTTCTTCTAAGACAGCTTCCATTTCCATTGAAATGGGTGCACATTTTCTGTTGCTATCACTGAAATGTGGATTTCAGTCTTCACCCATGTCAAGTAACATCTTTGACCTTTTAGGTATTATACATCATGGTACCTGGCACAGGTTTTAGTCTCAGTGGGATTCCTATTCCAAGGTTTTATTTTACACATTCGCATTGTTTATTTTATAGTTACATCATATATCTATATCAAGATTCTCACACAACTACAGTGCCTTATCCAGGCGTGATTGATGTAACTGAACAAATGCGAATGTAAATGGACAGCTACTCAGAGACCTACAGAAAAAAATCCTTTGTACAAATGGTTCTTTTAACAGTTGACTAAGGGTCAAAGTGTAGTTGAAAGTATTTGTTGCAGATTTCAGGTATTTTGAAATTCCAAATGAGTGTCTCCTGAAATGGTAAAGAAAAAGTAGTTAAAAAACAGTGGCAAAACAGTAGCAAAGGTGTAGCAAAATTGTATATTTATCATAAATTTATTTATGAAAGTCGTTTTTTCTTACAAAGGGAAGAAATGTACTGCTCAAACTCAACAGAGGAAAATTATAAATTCCCTGAGAAAATAAAAACTTGATGCTAATTGATGAGTAGACATAGAACACTCAAAATCATTTTCTATATTAGTAAGATTAGAATTTAAACTTTTTTTAATTTTTCACTGCATTCTTTCTTGAGGAAGACAATGCAAGGAGCTGGAGTTCTTCCTCTCTAGGTTCTCATTTCCTCTCTGTCTTTCAAACTCTTTATATTAGTTTTTTAAGTACTTTTACCTTCTAGCTATTTTTTCTGCCTTCTGTTTTTCCTTCCTCTCCTGTTTCTCCAGCTCCTCCCTTCTCCAGACAGTTGTATGTGTCTCAGAGCTGCGTTCCTAAGAACCACTGTGCAGATGAGCCCAGCAGCAGGGTGGTACATAACATGTGCTTCCCAGATCATGCTTCTTTTTGCCCTTTTCACTTACTGATCAGATGTTAACTCTGAAGAGCCAACTGAACAGAGCAGAGGCACTAAAGGACAGAGGATCTGCTTTCATTAAATGTGATTTCCAAGAATTATCCACAATTGCATCACAAGAAAAGAAAGATGGAAAATCTCAAGACCATGAGAACCATAACCATGATAGTTTGATTATATTTCCTCCCCAGATGGAAGTAATTTTTTCAGCATTTTTTCTTTTTTTTTTCTTGCCAACTTCCCAAACTGAGGACAATTTTGTTTCCTGATTAACCTATTGACTACCACCCTTTCTGGAATATCAGCTTTCTTGGCTTTCGTGACAACACTGGCCTTCCTGGTGAATTGAGGCCACATCCATGCCCTGTTCTTTTAAAGCTCACATTGCTACTGCCTGATGAGCACTGAAGAGAACAGCACAGCATTCTGC
Organism: Serilophus lunatus; assembly: GCA_013399895.1. Classification (NCBI taxonomy): domain Eukaryota; kingdom Metazoa; phylum Chordata; class Aves; order Passeriformes; family Eurylaimidae; genus Serilophus; species Serilophus lunatus. The sequence goes on along the minus strand of VXBA01005890.1, from coordinate 1,064,656 downwards.
CATTAATTTTCTGACCTACAGCTAACCAGAAGACAGACATAAGGGCTATTACATTTTCAATTATCTTGGCACATTCCTTTTCATGCTTCAGTTGAAGTTTTGTACCATGTCAATGTCACACCTGCGTAAACAGTACCAGCATTAGATCCCAGAGGATTTGTGGTTGTTCCATAAATGCTTTAAGAAGAAAGCAAGAGCTGCCTTTCTTCTGCTGTACAGTGGCAGCTTGCATCCTAGCCCGCTGTATATACCAGCCAGAGGCTTCTAGTGCCATCTCGGGAGTTGGGTGCTTCTGGAAAGAGTGTATCAGATAAAGTGCAGTTAGTGTAAACTTTGCTGAATAAACGTTGCTAATTCTTCTCTCCTTTGATTGTCTACATGTACCATTACAACCAAGGAGGAAATAGGTAGGAGTTGGGATGGAGGGAAGCTGAAGACCTAAATTTTTCTGAAAATTGGGAAGAAGCAAAGTAGCTCCAAAGATATAATTGCTCCTCCAGCTCTGCTTAAGTATCATATTCAGTATTAGACAAAACCAACTCTTGAACCTTTGCTAGTGGTAGAGGTATCTTTTTTCTTATTAAAGCTGTTCTATCTATAGGAACAGAAAAGGGAATGTTTGAATTTTCCAACTTGTTTCAGTTAGTTTTAGTAACATTTACGGAATGCGCATCCTAGACATTTTGCATTATTCACTGAACTGCTCAGAATATCACTACCCACATGTCTAGAAAAATTTGCCTCCCAGACCAGTCATCCTGGTGGAATATCAGTATCATAACATGAGCAAGAAAGCATTTGTTATTTTGATCTGAGAAATATAGCATTTTAAATTTTAAAATATTACTTCACAACTCAAAAGATGCTGCAGGTTGATTGCTCTTCTGCTGTGATTCTTTTTTAATAATAATTATATGTAAAGAGCATTCACTGCATAAATTCAGGTACCTTTCTTGGTGATGCAACACATGTTGAATATTGTTTTAGGAAATACATAGTGTTTAAAATTACCCAGTGATGGATTCTCCAGTTCTGATGATTTCTTGGTATGACTAAAATTTCCAAATGATGCAAATAACTTCATGCAGTATAATCAAATAATATCTAATGGAATTATTATTCAATATAGTTGATAAGTCAGTACTCAGAAGCTATTTTTGATTCTGTTAAAAACTTAAAACACATCTATCAGAAACATGGAATCTTTTACTAACACATCTGCCCATCTTATAATGACTTTTGACTTTTCACAGAATTCTTTTAAGGAAGTTTGGGTTCAAAAATTGCAAAATACCTTTGATTCTAAATACCTTCCATTCAGTTCAAGAAACAGATATCAGTGTTTATACAGTAGCAGTAACTTGCTTTTTTTCTAATCATGTGACCTTGCGGCAAAGAAGGAAGACAGCCTCCTGGTCCACAACAGCAGAGCCTGGCCAGCAAGTCTAGGGAGGTGATCCTTCCCTTCTACTCAGCACTGGTGAGAGATTTCAGGAGTGCTGCGTCCAGTCCCTGGGCTCCCCAGCACAAGAGAGACATGGACATACAGTGGATGAGGTCCAGCAAAGAGTCACAAAGATGATGAAAGGGCTAGAGCATCTCTCTTATGAGAAAAGGCAGGGCAAGATGGGACCACTCTGCTCAGGGGAATGTTATCAGTGAACAGAGGATGTAAAGCAGACAGAGCCAGGCTCTCCTTGGTGGTACCCAATGACAGGACCGGAGGCAATGAACACAAACTGAAACACACGAGGTTATCTTTGAGCATCAAGAAACACTTTTTTACTTTGAGAAAGACCAAACACTGGCACAGGTTGTCCAGAGAGGTTGTAGAGTCTCTACCCTTGAAGATATTCAAAAGCCATCTGGACACAATCCTGGGCAAGTAGCTGTAGTTGGCCCTGCTAGTGCAGAGAGGTTGGACAAAAGGGTGTCCAGAGGTCCTGTTCAATTTCGGTCATACTGTGATTCTGTAACAAAATAACCTGAAGTTATATTTTAATAGAAAAGGAGATAGATTTTAAACAGAGTAAAATTTAGTTTTTAATAGAATGTTGGGAGGCTTTCTGTTGACTTGTGCCCAGGTTTTGGCAATAAAGAAGAAATTGACAATAGATAATTTAAAAAAATATTATTAAGAATTGTATCTGAAATATAATCCTTTGAAAATGGTGTTTAATTACCAATCACTAGACTGAATATGCTATTTTTTTCATTCCCTTTTTCATAAGAAACCAATTGCATCCCCTTGGCATTTATTGCAGATGAACAGGAGAGCTCTGGAGCAATTATTTATACTGTTGAGCTTAAGCGCTATGGTGGACCTCTTGGAATTACAATCTCTGGTACTGAAGAGCCATTTGATCCCATAATCATTTCCAGCCTTACAAAAGGAGGATTAGCTGAAAGGTAAATTGGAAAGCAAATTATTTTTAAATGTCCTCTTTGTCAAGATAAAAATTTGTTTTGTTTACCTGAAGATGCTAATTCTTATGGTTTAGAAATTTGCCTTTTTTATAATTCTCCAAATCTGAGGTATTTTTGCTGTTGTTTTTTGATCATTGCCAAGCTCAGGAGCATGAGTGATACCTTAACAGGATGTACTTTTACATACTATACCAGGCAGAGCAGAGGATTGTGGTCCTTATGAATCATCAAGGAAATACTAAGCAATCAAACTGCTCAGTCACAGGAACATTTTAGCAGCCATTTAAAACAAATAGCCGTCTATAGTATAATAAGTAAAGAAAGCACTTCGTGTGTCTAAGTTTATCTAAACTTGCCACATACTTATCTGCCCCTGCATCTGGATGTGTGCTTTCATGCACCATAGCAAGCATTATCAAAGGAGCAGAAATGCTCCTCGTGTAAGTGATAGATAGATAATAATGAAAATGGTAAGGTTTTCTTTCACCCCTTATTTCTGAGATTGATTGAGTCATTGAAACTGGTACTTTTGGTAGTGGTTTTAGAGAGAACTTGCAGCACACAAAACATGATACTATGCCAGAATCAACAGTGCATTTACACAAAAATAATTTAATTTCTTCTCTTGATTGACCTATCCTGAAAGCCGCATGGGTGAAATAGCTGGTTACTTGCTCACACTTCTTGTGTATGTTATAAGACTTTTAGAAACTTTAGTCATTTCAGAACTTACTGAGCTGTCTGAGTTGCTCTCAAACAGGTGGGCTGCAATGGATATCATCCACAGGTGATTAACTCAACTGTCGCAGTAACACAGAAATCCACATCTACATGCCTCAGCTCTGCTATTGTCACTACAACAAAGGTGACTAGCTAAAAGTGTTTCTAACAAACTAATTACTCTATAACACAGCCATAAAAGCAAAATGAAAGAAAAGGAGATGAGACTTTTGTGCTCCAGATATGTGAAGAAATTGCCTTTGTTGCTTTTTATGCTCTCTTCTCAATGTTTTACTACTCTCTTATTGTAGGACTGGGGCAATTCACATAGGAGACAGAATCCTAGCAATAAATAGTAGCAGTCTGAAAGGAAAACCTTTGAGTGAAGCCATTCATTTATTACAGATGGCAGGAGAAACTGTCACCTTGAAAATTAAGAAGCAAACAGATGGTGAGTGTGGCCAAGGGTACCATCAGTGGTCCTTAATGAGTGTGTTACTACAGATTAACAAGCATTTAAGCTGTCTATGGAAAAGCTTTGTGCTAGTAATAAAAAGCAGATTCTTAGAACTGCATTAACGCAATGACCACCAACAAGCTTTTTTCTTTTTTTTTTTACTAATCGTATTCAGCGTCCAGTCCCAAGAAATTTTCTGTCCCAGTGGGTCACATGAATGAACTGAGTGATGCTGAAGATGAAACCTCTACTGCACAGAAATCTGGCAAGTTCTCAGACATCTATCCCACTACAGTCCCAAGTGTTGACAGCGCAGTTGAGTCATGGGATGGTTCTGGTATTGATACCAGCTTTGGAAATCAAGGTACTATCAAGGACGCAATTGACATTTAAAGGAGGAATTATTGCCCTCATGGTTGACCTTCCTTTGCCCTGAAGAGAACTTTTTGCCTCTACTGACTTTAAATCCTGTACTTTGTAATGGGTCGCTGTCTCATTATGACCACACACATCACCAGGCAGCATTTCTTGCACTTGGCTGGCTTCAGATTTATTATTTCATGAGGATGTGATATTTTATGAAGCATTTATCAATATATTAACAGACTTCTTTTAGTTTTACTGACATTTGAATAGCCTGGTCCACAGCTTTTCCGCAACTAAATGAGTGTATCGTTCAAATACAGATCAATGTAAGATGCAGAACACTCTGGAGATGTTCATGAATTTGATGCCAGTATGCAGTAATTTTTAAGTGCCTAACAGATTTATTATAAACTGCGAAGGGAAATATGAGTCATTGCTTGTGATTTGTAAATCTTTTGCTTCTTCTTCATTCCTGCAGTATTAACATCTAATTTTCAGCTGTCAAAAACAATTGTTCTATTTAAAAACATGATTTTCCATAATGATAATTTTTCTACTTCTATTTGACTATTGTTTTTATAGGATTTTCAAATAATCTCAATTTTTAACACTTTTATTTAGGCAGTGAAGTATAGAGACATCTTGTAATATTCTTGATAACAAGTAAAATAACTTCTACACTGCTTCAGTGTTTGACTCTTTTAAAAATGTTTATTTCCATAGTAAATCATATATTCCCACTACCTTGTCAGGTTGATCCTTATGTTAAATAATTTTTCACTGGAGTTAGAGTTCAGATGAATTTTTCCCCTTTTCTATTTTTAACTATGCTGATCAATGTATCAAAACATATCATGTTAGGTTTTTCTGGTATTTTTAATTTCTAAGGAGAAGTATTGCTGAAAAAGTGCCAGAATGGTTATTCTCATTTCCTGGGTGAATTGATGGTATTTGGAGCAAGTTGTTAAACTGTGGAAAGGATTGAGACCCAGAATGCTTTCCAAAGTCCTCATGATTCAGATGGCATGCCAAAACAAAACCAGTATCTCAAAGCAGATTTTTTTTTTTAACTCCCTTGAAAAAAATGGCTGGATACATGGCATTTCTGCTAAACAGCCTGAGTGTAGGCGGATTTGTGCCTTTATCCCTTGCTGAGGTGGTGGCCCGTATTTCTCTTGAAGTTCATTCTGCCTTGACCCATCAGATTGAGGTTGGCTTTTTTCCAAACCTTTCTTGGCAATAAGCACAGGCTGAGATAATTTAGGAGTTTGGGGGATGTTTCTGGAGCACCAGATAATGCTTTATCCTATTAGTTACCAATTTAATGCTGGCAATCTGTCTTTTCTCTCCTTGAATTAATACCCCATTTTGTATCTTTGCCTTGTGTGTCTGCCTTACTAATATGGAGTCTTCCCCCCACAGCCGTCACATCTTCTCAATCAAAACCCTTCCTAGAATCTGGGAGTATGCTAATGTCTCCCAATTAGCTGAAAAATGCACACAAGTCTGTAGTTACATGGGATTTGAGGGAAACAGTTATAGACTGGTTTATGGAAGCAAATTACCCTCTTTAGAGTAGTGGCAGCAGTGACAGTTTTTAGTCAAAATAGAACTTCTTAATCCAATACACATTAAAAAAAACTATAGAGGTAGAAAAGGGACATATATCAAGATGAAATATATTATTAATATGTATATGCATATCAAATCTACCATAATGGATTTTGCTTACCAGATCAGCATCAGCTTGTGACCAGCTGATCTATGTGTTCTTGATACATCACTGGGAAACTGATTCCTACTTGGAATTCAAAGTACACCTAGTTCACTTAAAGAAATACTATTGCTTTGCTTGTGTGCTAAAAGCTTCCAGAAATAAACTCTTCAGGTATAAAGGCCACCTAATGCAGCTTAGACAGCCTTGAGATATTTGGAAATGAGTGATAGAGAAATGCTTTTCAGCAAGATGAGCTTTCCAAGCTTGTATATTGGTCTCGGGAATGCGTGCCCTTTGTAAAATGGGCCTTTTCTGAGCTCTCAGAGCCTTAGTAAAAGGGGCATGCGAGAAGGCAGGTTCATGAGATGTTTTTAATGCATCTTTGAAAACTCTTTTTTTTAAATCTGAAGCACAGTTTTCGTAATAATTTTGGGCATGTTGCATATGACTATGTTAACACATTTAACACATCTGTAGCACGTAGTTTATTCACTAGTATTTAGTCTAGGATGTCAAATTGGAAACTGATATATTGTGGTAATGTTTAGAACTGAACATAGAAGCAGCTGAGACATATACAGTAGGAGAACAGTGTTAGATATGTTTAAGATTCTGCTTTCAGTGGATTTGCACAGAAGAAGCTCTAAAGAACATGTAATTCCACGCGTAATTTAGGTCATAAATGATCTAGATAAAACTGGGAAAAAAAAAAGGCAACAATGATGAATCCACAAGTTCTAGAGAACCCATCTTTACAATGTCATTTCAACATATGCAGTGTTGTAAATGTAGAAATCATCTTTTTAGGACACACCTATCAGGCATCAGGATACAACTTCAATGCCTATGAATGGAGGAGTCCTAAACAGACGAGTTTGTCCCCTCCAAGTAAACCACGAAACCAGTCACTTCATGATACAGGGCTGAGTGATGATGAATGGGATCGACCTACAGCAAGCAGGTAAGTTCCAGTATGAGCTTCTGTTTTCTGATTTGCATCAACCCTGAGAATAGCTCAGTTGGTTAGCCTTGTGCTAATAGTGCCAGGGTCATGGGTTCAATCTCTGTATGAGCCATGGACTGGAAGGTCCTTGTGAGCCCCTTCCAGCTTAGAATATTCTGTGAAGCCATGCTGTTGTATCTGGGAACTTGTGGCAAAATTTGCTGAACGGCCTTATCAAATTCCTGCTGATATGCTGTTCACCAGTACTGCCTCTGTCACCTGCAGGAAATGAATGGACATGTAACTGAGCTGTCAACTTGAATCAGAGAATGAAAATAGGCATAAGTGCACAGCTGCAGCAATGCCCCAAATTCAGCACTTTGTGGCTGGAATGAAATTATGTTTTTTTAATGAAGCTGTAAGAGCTCTTCCTTTAAATATGAGATACATTATAATTCATGAAATTTATTAGGGTAGATTAGTGATTTTTATGGAGGATTATGATGCCAAAACCAAGACATATATTTATTTTGAGTTACTCCAGTCTAAAAAACACAGCATTTATGTCTTAAGAATAAACAAAAAATTAGGGCATTTCCCTGGGCAAGCCTCAGAAAAAATCTCATCTGTTTTCCACTCCACAGAAATAAACCTAACAAATAATGTATCTAAAGACAACTGGCATGTTAATCTTTTGTCTTCCATGAAAATTCATTTTGGTTTGGGCAAAGAAGCACAAATTACAGTCTTCTTCCTTAAATGCTTGAGACATCCACAGTGATACAGTAGAAGAAAAAGCGACCCAGCTAGAAATGTCTTCTCCAAAGCTGTAGTAGTTTGCTATGCATTTATTTCTCTTCTTCTCAGAAGTAAATCTCCTTTTCAGTTAAAAAGAACTTCCGAGGAAAAAAATCTTACTTGACAATTCTTGGAGATAATGAAAGATCCCAAAGTCTCTTATTTTCTGTTTTAAGGATGATCCATTGATGGAACCACTGCAAAGACTTGCATAATTCCTGCCAAAAATCAGTTCTTTCTCAGATGTGGGAAGGCAGGCATCACAGTTAGAGAGATTTCTGTGCTTTTTGTACCCATCCTCAGGATTTGCAGACATGCTTGTCCTTCGTAAGAAATACACTTTCTTGGTGTACCAGCACAATAAGCCTGAAATCCCAGTCTGTAAAAATTCAAGTTGAGTACTAAAGTAAACATTTCTGGTGCCTGTATAACATACTGGAAAAGTAAATCCATAAGGTCTAGTCTATTACCTTTGAAATACAAATCAAGGCCAAGTTTAGATTCTGGTTTCAGAATCTGAAGGGCAACTCTAATGCAGCTGATTGCTCAGTGGCGTTTTGTCTGGAGACAAGTCTGGTAAGATGATAGCTGAGATCTGGACAAGCATGAACTCTCAGTCCATATCCAGCTCCTTTGGACCCTACTGACCAGAAGCACACTAGAAGTTTTCAGAGGCTAATAGTGGACAATGTTTAATAAATGAAATTAAGGTAGTTTTCTTCATACTGCCCATTCTTGGTAACCTAATATCTGTAGTTTAATAGTAGCATCTTTATCCACAGTTAAAGCCCATATTTCATTTCTCAAATGAGTTCCAGCCATTGATTCCAGCACATCTATTGTTTTGCAGCTATGTAAGTAATGGGCTGAGAAAGTTGATAAGCAGTGAACTGGATTGTAAAATACAGAATCTTGTAAATGAAAATCATGTATTCTACTACCATTTTAAAGCACTGTTCAGCAGAAAGTATGCACGTTAAAGAGTCTTCTTGTACTTGTCAGCGTGACTTACACCTGAGCTATATAGTACAAATTTAAATAATGATTATTTTAACTGTGTATGTGTAAAATGGATTGTGCCACACCTGATGATGTTCCTGTACCACCTACTGGAGTATTTGAGAAGGGCATGTCTTTTCTTCCAGCTTGTAACAGGGATCCCTAGAAAACTACCTCTTTTAGTTCTAGCTAAGCAATTTGGTTTTTTCTCCAACACTAGAAAGTAATTTTTCCTTAACTTTATCTTGTGTAGCACAGCTTCCAAGAATATGTGGCAACAGAAGGAGACTGAGACATTGGGAGAGAATCAAGAAAACCATTTAAAACAAACTTCTGTCGAAAGACCAGGAGGAGAGAGCACCAGGAGCCTGAAGAAAGAGGGGAAGATGTGGAAAGGTGCCTCTGGAGGGCAAAGGAAAGGTGGGGGACAGCTGGAAGAGTGGAATGCTTCCAGGTAGGAATACAAAAAGTGCACATAAGTGAGATCCAGCTGGGCTGAGGCAGAGATGGCTGATGGGGGGTGAGAGAGGAGGGGAAAAGACAGGAAAAACTATTGAAATGAGAAAAACAGGGTAAAAGCAGAAAACACCACAGCAACATTGAGAGACAATGAAATTTCAGTGGGCAAGTGAATGAAACCAGAGAGCTTAAGCCACTCTGTAGCCTGGTGTATACCTATCGCTGGCAGGTAGGACAAGTCTGTTACAGTTCCTGCTCCAGACAAAATGTTTTACACATTAAAACAGTGCTTACAGGAATGAGTCTGCCAGATCCTAGAACATCCTATCACCATCTCTTGATTAAAAAAAAAAAAAAAAGGTTTGTCTATCATTTGGCAGTAAGAATCTAGTTATAGACAGCCATGTCTTCATTATCTGTCCTACTACCTTTCATGCAGCATTTTTGTGCATCTGAACTTCTGATGGGTCTTTGAATATGCATCAGAAAACCAAATATATTCATTATAGGTCAAACAATGTTTCATATGACTTAAAATCAATCTCTGAGGTTTCAGATTAAAAAGCTATTTAGATGAGAAATTATTTTGATGCCTGTGCTTTTTTGGTGCTCAGCTACAAATTGCAAATTATATGGCCGTAATGAAGATGCAAAAATTGAGATTTCACATACCAGGAGACAAGACTCAGAAAGGGCAAAAGAGGAGGTGAGAGCAGAAAAAGAAATTGCTTCAGCTAAGGAGTCCAGATGTATAGGCATCATGGTTTCATATTTCACAGAAGTCAGAGAAGAAATGGATATCCAGTTCTAGGAAATCCAGACTTTACTGTCACAGATAATTGCCTCAAATTATCCTGTTCATTAGCTCAAGTTCCATTTGATAGCACTAGTGTGCAGTATAACAAGAGGTATTGTAATGGATAAATTAGTCTACATTCAGCATTGGCCATTGAAAGAAATACTTTGATTTATTGAAAGAGCTCATTTCAGTAGTCAAGGATCTTTCTAAAATCATGTTTTAAATACTTTCTTATCTTGCCTGGGAGGAATTGCATCTGTGATCCGAGTAGGTATTCTCACCATTGCTGTATCTATTGCAATATCTTAGAAGAGACACTGATACTAGGTGGAGAATCATTGCATTAAAAGATTGAAATGGCTGACCATTGTCTGCTTGATTGATTGTAGCTGTAAGAAAGCATCTCTGAGGCAGAGTATCCTGTATGAAGCATTCACGCTGTCGTCCCTTGTGCTGGGCAATTGTCCTGTTTAAAAGCTATTCTGTAACAGAGTTACATTGACGCAATTCTCAGTAACACACTGTTTGTCAAGCAAGGCCTCAGATGCTTCCATAATAGTGTTTGCTCTGTTTATGTGCTGTTAAGCACCGCTAGCTGCAGTCCATGGGCAGCTGCTCCAAAGTAACAGCTTGCTGCCACCAAAAGGGTGAAATGTCATTCTTCCCTTCTTCATCCTTCTTCCCTTGTGCCTTTCACATAATCAGCCCTCTCCCATGCAGCAGCTCTAATGCTTGTGTGAACCTTTACTGAGCTGCTTGCCCTTGCTAAACAAACCTCCTGCTTCCTCTCCTGTATACATGCATACACTGTAATGGTTTTGTTTTGGACTGTGTTGCTGCAGCCCAGAGTTGGCATTTTTTATCAGACCTCAGTTGCTGACCAACTTCCCTAAGCATCACTGTCACCAACATCTGCTCAAGAGTGCTTGTAATAAGGCTTTGGTGCATTTATGAAACACCAGAGACCAAAGTTTCCATGCAAGACAGTTGCATCCCTGAAAGTTTCTCTGTGTTTATGTATGAAATGATTGGAGCAGTTTGTATTATGACAGTTAGGTGGCTTAAATTGATAATGATAAATGCAACTTAGGCTGAAGAAATGAAGTAAAAAGCACCACCATCCCTCTTCCCCAAAACGCTGTTTGAAAAAATGAGGACTTTCCATATTGCCTGGGAGAAGTCTGTGAGGTTGAAAGGTGTTATTGCAAATATTTGTTGCACGGAGCAGCTCTGCACACAGCTACTGGTTGATTTGTTAATTTTCATAGGGAGGTCCCAGATTCAATCCAGTAAAAATGTGTATTGAATTGTTCTCGGAATCCATTTATCTCCTTACTGAACAACTCGCTGCTCAGATCCTGCCAGCTGCTAGTGACTGCCAGGTTACGAGAAGGCTTTTCTGTCATGTGCTCTGCATGCCCATCCAGCCTCTCCTGATCAGCGACTCTTCCCCACTCTCCTGCGTAACGTTCTGTCATTCAGGTTGCAATCTGTGGCAAGGCACGTGTGTAGTATATATATTTTTAGAGGGAAAATAAAGTCCACATTTTTTTAACTTCTCATTGTAAATCTAGCTTCACAGGTACCCATGATAACACCGAGGCTGACCAGGAGGAAAATTTCTGGTCTCAGGCTCTGGAGGATTTAGAGACCTGTGGCCAGTCAGGAATTCTGAGGGAACTAGAGGTAGAACAATCTTAACCTTTCTTTCCAATTATAGAGAAATATAATGGTTTTGGTTCGGTTTACATTCATTTTATTTTCTCCTTTTTTCTTTTAAGTTGCACTAATCACACCAATTCATTTAAAAGCTTTAACCCCTCTCCACAGGACAAGGCTGACAGGCGTCTGTGTTTGAGAAACATGACTCTCTTGGTACCTACCCTTTACCTTTATATTTCTGCTTGTGCAGCTGCCTCCCCCCTGTTTTCTTTTGTACAATGCAATCCAAATTCTATAAACATGTTCACCCCAGTGCTTTTGACTTGCAGCTTCTGCTGTGCATAACCATCAATGCTGTCTGCACAGGCAGCAAACAGCACAGAACTTAAGTGGGCATAACCTTTGTGCAGCTATGCATTCCGTTTTCTGACAGACGCTTCATGCGGCTTTTCTTAGCATGTTGTAGGTTGTCTTTTAAATTGAAACTTAATTTGATTAAGATGAACATAAAAGAAAATCAGCTTTTCAAAATGTTTACCTATAATCATACCACTCGGAAAAAAGAGAAGCTGACAAATGTGAGAAATGTTCATTATACAGCAATTTCTTCATTATGTAACAAATGTATACATTTCATCCTGAAGTTGAATGCAAATCTAACCATGCTTTGTGTTAGATGGTGATGGGGGCAGAGGCGGAACAAAACAGAGCCAGAGTAACTTTGAGTCTTTATGTTTCTAATCATCTTTTCTCTAAGTTGTCTAATCAGAACAATTGAGATTATACTGCCACTTAGAGCTATGGAATGAAAGGTCCTAAAATATTTTCTTTTATGTTCTTTTAAAATCCTGGAGCTGCAAAACTGGCAGAATCTCATTTTCATCTTTATGTTATATAAAGTCCTTTAGCAGCCAGGAGGAATGTGAATGGCATAACTGGGTGAAAGTTTTTCAGTTCAGATTAATTTACTTCCTCAGATTTATGGCTTTTGTATTGCATGTATGGGTAGCAAAATGTGATTCTCATGTATTTGTTGTTGCAAACCAGAGAAATGTAGGAGAAAATGTCATACTGGTTTCATTCCATAGTTAGATATGGTTCAGAACTGCAGGCTTTTCTTGCAGTTTTCAGTATTCAGAGCATAATAAAAGGATATGGAAATAGGTAATTCCAAAAGGGAAATATGTCATTCATGCTGACCAGAATTCAGTTACTTCAACCCATTGAATTTTCCTCAGCCTTTCACAAAAGTGAAATTCAGAACTGTAGGTTTTGAACCATTTATAGTATCACCTCATTGCACAACCCTCAGCTCTGAAAAGAAAGCCACACTCACTCAGTATGACAGGATGCTGAGAACAGTGATGCCTCTGTTTTGTAAAGTGCCATTGCTTAGTCAAGGATTCCTTATCATTTTTCATTTCAAGCTCTTCAGCCAAAGAGCAAAGAAGGATGTTGTTTGTCGAGTCCTCTGGATGCTTTTGGTCCATCAGACAGTAATATCAGTCATTACTGAGCACAAGAGAGACTGTTATGGCTAGAGTCTATTATCTCATAGTGAAGGTAGTGCTGGAGCTTGGAGAAAGAAGGGTGACAGACATGCTCACCACAGTCATAAGCAAACATTTATTTGGTTGGTTTGTCCTTATTTTTTACTCCTCATTTTCAAGCAGGCTGCCTGCATCCAGTCCCAGTCAAATTTTGGGTTATGATCTTTAAATTTCCCTTTTCATTTGTCCATCAGAAGTGATAATAAATAGGAAATTCAGCATACCCTATCCTTGCAGTGGCACCTCTGTATAGTAGCTGTGCCAAAGTGCATTTGCCTCCTATTCCTAGGAGCTGAAAGTCTTTCACAAGGGAGGAAGCTCCTTGTTATGCACAGGTACTTTTCATGTCTGTCCATTCCACCCAGTGGATGAGGTGATTCCCATCATTATGTTTCAATATTTCATCCTCCCTGTATTCTTGCATTTAGATCAAAAGTCTGGCTTTCACTGAGATTATAACCAGCAGTGAGACAGGGGCCAGTATTAGTGCTAAGCTACAGCAGTCAGTCTTGCAATATGCATGTCAGGCAGTTTTTCAGGCAGTGAGCTTACCTGCACTGGGTTTTCCCCAGCTTGAGGTGGTATCTGGGCACGCTCTCTGCCCATGATGACTCTAGAGCTGCCTACACATACTTTCCTGACTCACATTTTTTTACCTTGTATGCACAGTCTGAATTGTAAATGCCTTCTGGTAGCTCCAATTCCAACAAATGCAGTTATGGCATAACTTAAATATAATTTTATTTATGTGTAAAATATTTTTAAAAGAAGCAATTACACTGCACACTCTTCAGTCTGCCAGGGGACTAGCTTACGAGCATAGCCATTCTAGTGCTCAGTATTTTAGTTTGAAATGCCATCTGAAAACTTTTGCCTGTAGAGGTTCATATATTGTTGTTGTGTTTTGTTGTGATCCTTTATTTTGGAGTGACTTGCAAGCAGATTGAACATCTATCCTCTTGCCTTTTGCTGTGCCCTAAGTGTTTGTGTTCTAACAAAGAATATATATGTTTTTCTTACTGCTATGAATTAACCACTAACTTAACCCACATTCTCTGTTACAAATTAACCTGTTCATTAATGCTCTAGGCCACAATTATGTCAGGAAGTACCATGAGTTTGAACCATGAAAACCCACAACCTCGTAACCAGCTGGGAAGACAAGCCAGCTTCCAGGAAAGAAGTTCTGTAAGGCCACATTACAGTCAAGCTACTCGTAGCAACACATTGCCATCAGATGTGGGGAGAAAGTCCATGGTTCTGAGAAAATTTAAGCAAGAAATGAAAGAAATCATGTCACCAACTCCTGTGGAGTTACACAAGGTCTGTAATTTTTCTTCTGACAGCTTTGAAATAATATATTCAGCATAGGGAATCTAATTATATGGCAACATAGTAAGCACATTTTATAATAACTCCACAGATGTAATTTGGGCACCATCCATATTAGTTCTTACAAACACATTAATGATAGATCCTTGTGGGGAGAAACAAACAAGATACATCCTTACCTATTTCATTTTACAATAAATGCTCAAAAGACACTGCTCTTTTGAAAGAAGCCTCCATTGATAATTTGAATTGACAAGACCAGTAACTCTTCTCTGCAAAATGTGTTCATTAAGAAAGCAAAGTTTAATTTCTAGAAAATACATTTCTTTAGGTAATTACTCAGGAGAGTTTAGGGCTCCCATTGGTCCTTTCTCAAATTAACACTCATTTTGAATAAAATACGTGAGACTCAATGTATGTAATATAGAATGCTATTTCAAATTATGTATTGCTTCTTTTCCCTTTATAATTCCTTTGCTCTGAAAAGGATAATGATCTTCAGTCCGTGCAGTTTTTCACTGCTCAAGACTGTTGAAATCATCTGGTGATATGGTGGTAACTCTGCACCCCAAGGAAGTACTGGATAAAGTATCTTTAGATGTGCACAGCAAACACCCGGCAAGTCTAAGTCTCAATTCCAATAAGGCCATACCAGAACCAGTTTCCAAAACTTTGAGGGACATTGTAATGCTGTTCTTGATGGGAAGGACCATCCCATTTCCTGCACCCATCTTCCTCTTATTTTTCCAGAGAGAAGGCAGAAGCACAGAAAAATTCATTAAGATGTCACATGTGGTCATTCTCAAGAGATTTGGTTTGATTTGGTTTGACTTTAGTTCGTAGTTCATTCAGTTTAGTTCAGTAAGGTAAGGACTCCCTGAGTGTGGGCTAAATGAACGTAGAAAGTAGTAGAAAATTTATCTCATTTATGGTAAATTAATTCATCGCCAATGTAAACAATCAGTAGGATGTGTTGTGATAGTTTTAAGCTATCCATATTTCCAGCTTGATGTGATTAATGGAGTTAGTTACTGTGCTCAGTTTTCCTGCGTGGTGAATAAACGTGAGTTATTAAAACAAAAGTATGCCAGTTGGCATCTCATAAGTGTGCTCACATTCAGCAAAGGCACAGGTTTTTCCTGTGTATTATAAAACCAGCCTTTCATGATAAAATAAATCCTTTTCTGGAAAGGAGTCATCAGATTTCTGTTAATGACTCGGTGGTATACTGTGATAGTAGCTAGCTCTTAGAGTCCTGGGTAGTACAAAATACCCTGTCCTTGAGCCTTCTCTGGCTTCACTTGAAACCACTATTTTTAAGATTGCTTTGGCCTTATGTTTTAGTGATTTCCAGTTTTCAGGCAATACAGCCACATTTCCCCTGTCTACTTAAGTGATGTCAAGTTTGCTTTTACTGTCTGTTCTGCCATTCAGAAAAGAGTAATTTCTTTTCCAAAAATCTAAAAGTTGAACCTGTACCATGGAGTTTCCAAATCCTTACAGTCACTCAAGACAAATAGAAACTAGTGACTCAATCTCATGGTCTGATTCCCCAAAGTCAGCTTGTTACCCCTATGATGGCATATGCAGGTTAATTCAGATAGCTTGGACTGCTTTTGTATTTATGCCCATCGTAGCAAGTTCTTAATTGATAGTTTTCTTACTTGCTCTTGTGTAGCAGTGTGCCTGTTACTTTCTTTCTCCTCCATTTTTGTATCAGACCTCTAGACTTTTAATGAGCCGTTCAGTTGCTACTTCTCATAGACAGCTTGTCCACTGATATTTTCCCAAAAGAGCTGCAGTGCCACAGGAATGACTTCAGTCAGAGAAATGCCTTGATTGAAGTATTTTTCATGTACCATCTTGCTGGCATATGTGCTGTACCCTTTGGAGGCAAATGTCTTAATTAGCTGGGCCACTGACAAAAATAGTAAGTTTTGGAAAACTGAGATGGTATGAACAGTTTTGAAATACAAGCTAAGACATAGCTTGCTTAAAACTTACCTTGGCAAGATTTTCAAGCATGTTCTTGACTATGTGCTGCTGAGCTTTCCAGTTTCTTTAGCAGGTACCTTTGCTCTGTCTCAGTGCAATGAGTCTGTATCCCCGTTGAGTCAAGGCTTATGTGCCCTGTAGATCAGAGTTCAGTTTGCAGCAAGTCAGCCTGAATTCTTCACTGCTCTTTCTTACCTCACTGCAGTGCATTCACCAGTTGTGCATTTGAACTTTGTCCTGAGGAAGCTAGGATTAAGATAAGTGTGGTACAAATCTCTTCAAACATTTATTCTAGATGGTTTCACTAAGTAGCGTTTAATGTAGTCGGATAGTATAGTGCTATATCTGTACCCAAATCTAATGAATGCCTTTAATTGATTTTATCTACTTAGATAATAATATAGATAGATATTTTTCTAAGGATCACAGCAGACCGTTTTTTAAAAGTTTCATAAAGCACACATTTCTCTGAGGAAAAAAATATGCACTAGGATGAGATAATTTTTCAATATTATTATTGCAAGTAGTCATTAACCTAAAATTACAGTCAGTTAAAATACCTCAATAGCTGATCTGTTTAAGATGTATGAATTTAAATTAAGCGTTTTCCCATAGATTTGAGAGGGAGGAGAGGCACAGACACAGGCTCAAAATGTGTAAGCTGCTGTTTGAAATTTGTACCTATTAAATTGCTTATGAAATATGAATTAAATTTCCATTTCAGCTTTCTTTTTCCCTTAGGCTCCTAATGTAAATTTAAAAGTCTAACAAATCACCCAAATGGAGATTTTGCTATTGAGATCAAACCTCCCAAAGAGTTGTGATCGGCAGTACAGATAAACCAGCGTGATTTAGGTGTTGCATGAATTGTCTGCAGCCTTATTCCCTTCAGATAGGGCTGCTGCAAGTGAAGATGAGAAACCTGTGTGGTAGGGCTCTGCCTATACTCATTATTAAATAAAAATGGAGTCTTTCAGATAGCAAAGCTTTTATCTGAGATTCCCTTTGAAGAATATATGCTGCCCTAAAAAGAAGTAGCCCCAAAATTATAAACTGTAATACAAAAGACAGTTCTCTGCAGATGATTTCCATCTAGAAAATGTGGCAGCTGTCAAACATACAACAAAGTTATATTCCTACTTCATCCTTTGAGTGAATAAGTATCAGTTTATTTAAGCTCCTGTTAAATATACCAAAAGTTAAGAGAAGAAAGCCATAAGGAAAAGAGTTCTTAAAAATCTAGGATCTGTAGATCTTAAGAACCAAAAAAATGAGAAAATATTTTGAAATATAAAAGATGTGATTGCAGAGTAGTGAGTAATTCCCTTCCAGAGTGCTCAGTCCATATAAATCAGGAAGGTACAATCAGAAAAAGTGGAGGGGCAATAAAATTTTGGATTATTATTCTCAAGTTCTGCACCCTTCCTTGTCCCCTGCCTTGCCCCCTTCCATTGCAGTAGCTTCCCACTGTCGCTTTGCAGCAAAAGTGCACTTTCATGCCCCTTGCCATTTGAAATGCTCCATTTTTTTCACAAGATGGACATGAAGTAGCATGTCCATTATTACAGACAAGGCCCAAGTTAAGGTGAGCTAATGTTGAATAGCTCTTCCCACAGATCTCTAGAGCCAAATTTTTATGTGTTTTGTTTGCTAATAGATTGGTCTCTAAAAACGGGAAAAAAAGGCAACAGTGTCACAGAACATATGAATAGGACCATCATTTGTCGGTAATTATTCTTCAGTCCAGCTTGGCTTTGAGAAAGTCTTGACTGTAATAGTGTCCAGTCTGGGGTCTGAAAATTAAAGAAAGAATTTGACCATCTGGACAGATTCCACAGTAAAACAAGTCTTATTTCACATCACTGCAGAGAAAGAGAGAATGAAGTAATCTTGTTCTCTGTGGATGGAAGCAGGCTTAAGCCTTGGCAAGGATGATTTAGCTTAGACCCAAGGAAAACATCTGAAGCAGTGGAAGGGATTACTTTTAATAGATTGTGGAGTCTCCATCACTGGAGATTTTAAAAGCCAGACAGATAAATATCTCTCAGAAATAGCTTAGGTGCAGTTGATCCTGCCTTGGGACAAGAATACAGTCTAGATGACTTCAGAGAGTCCCCTGTTTCAATATGCTTTTGTAGTTCATCTGGGGTTCGATCCAGCTCCATTTAACTCCTGAAGGAAGGGGAAAAGAAATAACTGGAAAAGGGAAGTTCCTTTTAAAAACTGTGCCTTACTAGTACGGTACAGAGTATTTTAAGTCTTCTCCTCTTAGGTTTTTCAAGGTTTCGTTAAGAAGCAGTTAACTTGAAGCACTTCTATCCTTTGTGATGGTGAGGAAAAAAAAGTTATGTTGTTTGAAGAGAATTTGATCTTGGTCCAGAGCTAATTATTTTTAATTTCTGCCAGAAAGTGCACACAAATTTGCCAGTAAAATGTACCTCCCTCCTTTATTTTTTTTCAAGTCTTCCAGAAGGGTGGCAATACGGCACTTTTGTATCAGCTTCAAATATGTTCCATATCAAAGCCATGTTAGACATGCTGTGATACTACAAACAAAAGCCTCTGTTCATAACAAATTATTAGAATTTCCCTAGAGTCCTGGTAGAATAGTAGCTATTGATACACATTCTATGGTGAATTATTTTGAATTTGCAGTTAGGTTTTTCAGTACCTGAAATGCTCATTGACTCCTAAAATTCACATTGAGGTGGAGAATGTATGACACGTTCAGCAAGAAGTTACTTTGGGGGAACATGGTGGAAAAAAAGGCAAATACCTTAAACACCACAGCCCCTGGGAATTTCAAAATGACAGTTCATACCCAAAAATGTTATTAGCAGGAAGAAAGCCTTTGGCTTTCTGCTTTTCAGTGCTGTTCAGAGGGAGAAAAGCAAGGGAAAAAGATGAGCTGATGTAAAGAAAATGGCAAATACTGTGTGGGAATATTTGTGCTCGCCACAGCAGAAGACACAGCGGTGTTTTCACAGCAGCTCAGCAATGCACCATCCACATCTAGAGATAAAATGGCGCTAATGCAGCAGCAGCTGCCATTGTATCTAGCTTTTCTCAACTACTGCCCAGGAAAGCAACCAAACTTACTAGTGAGTCTGATTTCATTCTGATTATGCTTACACTGCTTATGTGCCACTAAAGCCAAGTCAAGTCAAGAAAACTTCAGAGAGCAAGAAAAAAACCCCAATCCCCAAATCCTTCACTCCTGCTTTGAGACAACCTGGTGTGTTCTTGCTTACCTTTTCACAATGGCAGTTACAGCAGAAGCTCAGCAGCTTTCTTAAGACAGCACCAACAAGCACTGTGCCCCAAGACTGCAGTGCCCTGGCATCCTTCTATGAAGCACTAATAGCCCGATCTGAATTTGGTCTTGACCAAGCCATTATAAAACTATGGAATACTTAATGTTGTCAGTTTTATCAGCCAAGGTACGATAAACCCAGTATTTTGAATCCAAGGTGACATAAGCTATAGCAACAAAAGCCCGATTTTGACTGTGCAGCTGTATCTGTGCACACACCATCAATGTTAGTCAGATGGTACACCACTGATGCGCACAATTTACTTGCATAGGTCAGCATTCCTGATGTGAGGAAAAAGCAAAAAAAAAAAAAAAAAAAGCCTAAGCATGCTATGTACCTACAAAGAAGTCTTCATCTTTTTCTGTCAAATAGCCAAATTTATAAAACTATCTGTGAGGACTTTTCTTCTGAACACTTGAAAAATCTCTTAACGGTTTTATTAACTTCAGTTTCCTGCTTTTGAATGACCACCTCATGGCTATGTAACTGTAAGAATACTGCCTGCAAGCTCTTTCAGAAGGAGCCTTATTTGTACTTTCTTAAAAGATTGCATTATAACTCTTATACTGAGCACTTTTGAGACTAGACTATTGCTTGGCCGAAAACAGGCTGTCTAGGGCTTACGGTGCCAGTGGTCTTTACTCCATCTGGAAGTTTTGAAAGGCACAACACTAATCGTTCAGCTGAGATCAGGACTTCATACCTGAAGCAAAATTATACCTTATCTTGTACTCAGGTCCTGGCAGCTAGAGAACAGGGAAACAAAAAACTAAGACTGAGAAAAATGACACCAAGAAAGGTGGGCTAAATATCACAGATTTCCAGCTGACAAGCAAAAGTGACAAGGGCTGTTTATTACAAAAGAATAAGGTGGTTTCTGAGAATCACAGAATTACAGAATCAGCCAAGTTGGAAGAGACCATCGAATCTAGCTTCTGACAGTGCACATTACCATCCCTGAGAGTCACACCATCTGCCTGAGAGCATCATCCAAATGCTTCTTGAACTCAGACAGGCTTGGTGCTGTGACCACTTCCCTGGGCAGCCTGTTCCAGTGCCCAACCACCCTCTGAGTGAAGAACCATTTCTTACTATCTAATCTAAACATCCCGACACAACTTCAAAATATTATGTCAAAATGGGGACAACTTTAATACTGTAAGTACCAAATAGTAGGTAAGTGATCTCTCTAATATGGGGAAAAAAAAAACCAACCCAACCAAAAAAAACAACGAAAACCCCAACCAAAACATCAAAACCATCCTAGGATGAAAGCCTGCTTAATGCTTGTAGAAATGGGGACAAACTTATTCTTTCTCATTATGTTACCTTCACTCCACAGGTAACTTTGTACAAGGACTCTGATGGAGAAGACTTTGGGTTCAGTGTCTCAGATGGTTTATTGGAAAAGGGAGTGTATGTTAAAAACATTCGACCAGCTGGTCCTGGCGATCTGGGAGGTTTAAAACCGTATGATAGACTTTTACAGGTAATGTTCCTGGCACCACACAGGTTTAGCATGAAGAGACGTGATGCACAGATTACTTTGTGAAAAGCTTTGTAACCACACTGAAGAGTGTTTGGGTATCTTTCTTTGCAGATGTGATTGTACAAAACTGCACAGTGCTTTCATCTCTTACTTGGAACAGCCCTATTATCTAAATTTCTTATTATAATTTAAATAGTAAGCACTAGTGTTTGTATTTCTGCTGGGAAAGGATGAGGAGTGGGGAGCAGGAAGAAGGACAAACAATCATAATTGTTGTGCTGTGTAGATTTTTTACAGCCTTGTAAGAAAAAAAGTAAGAGCTTTGTAAGAAAAAGCAGCACTTTGGCGGGGCTTGGGCTTTTATGCAGTGGTACTAAGGCTGGATTCTCCTGTGCAGTCATATTTATGCAGACAAATTCTTTCAGAATGCAAGGTATTTCAGAACTCCAATGGAGACATACAAATGCTCACTCAGAAGCTGGGATATCGGAAGCTGGAATGTCCAAAAGCATTTCCAGATTTGACTTTTTTTGCTGTTCCTGATACAGATCTGAGAATTATTTGTGTGTTTTATCCAAGCATTGACTGACTTAGTTGGAATAGTGCTCACTCAACACCATAGTGTGTTATCACATTGCCAAGCTGGACTGTAATGAAAAACTAAATTATTTTTCAACTAGCCCAATAAAAGGCTTTATATAAATTTATATATATTAAGTAAAACCAGGAAAAACCTGAACTGAGTTAAAATTTCAAACGTGCTCTATTGTATTTAAGTTGACGAACACCGTGAAAGACAGAAAAACTATGGGCTGTTAAATGTCATTTATGGAGTGGGCATTGTGACAGCTGACAACACGTAGCACTAGTGTAAATATCCCCACTTCAGCTACATTCCGTTTAAGAGTGAGTAGAAAACAAAACTGATGTTTTCAGACCAGCCACAATGGTTAAATAGTCTTGTATCAGATGATTCTCTACCTGGAAAAGTTAAATCAGGTTCCGTAGTTTTAAGGACAAATCTGTTTTTTCTTGTGATCTCTTTTTCTTAAAATGGTAACAAAAATCAATCTTCTTGTCCTTCAGGTAAACCATGTTCGCACCAGAGACTTTGACTGCTGTCTAGTTGTGCCCCTCATTGCAGAATCTGGCAATAAGCTGGAACTGGTTATTAGCAGAAACCCACTGGCCTCTCAGAAAGGAAGCTCAGAACAGCATACTTCAGCGAGCGGGGAGTGGAGTGATCCGAATAGCGCCTTCCTTCAGCAGAGCGGACACACAGGTGTTAATACAGAGACACGGGATCCTACAAATACATTATAGCAGAACACCATTTTAGAGGGACATTGGATAACAAAAGACAATTTTGGTGCTAAATCCATTTAAGATTTCTCTGAGATTGGGCTCAGATGCTGTATAGCACTGAAAAGCACAGGATGCCAGTCTGTCTGTCTCAAGGCTTCTATTAATCCATGGTTACTTTCAAAATAGTTTAATTCTTTATTAAGTCATTCCATTCTAAACAATCTCGCATTAGTAACAGTAAGAAAAATCATAAGGGCCTTTTTTTCCTCCAAATAAGAAACCAGGGAGATGTTTTAAACATGATCTAAATGTTCCTCTCCCTTCAGCAGCAGCAGCTGTTAGAGGGAAAATCATGGAGTTAACCTCTGCTAACAAAGAGTGGAGTCCAGGTTACATTGTTTTTAAAAATCATTTTGTCAGGAAGGTGCTGCTGTCTGATGGGCAAGGCAGAGTTGTTTACTGACTGCACTGGGTTTTCTTGTGAAATGGCTACATCTCTGATTTTGGAAACTTCATCACTGGCAAGAAGGGTGCACTCTTCAGACAAAGCATGGTTTAGATGTTTTAACAAAATGCTTGCAGGAAGCTGCAGTTTGCAGTGGATATTACTCCCTCACTTCAGTCAACTTCGTTAGAACATATGTTATTCCCTATGCAATGAAGTATTTAATGGTATGTCTTGCAACTTGTGAGGATTTTTAAGCAGTGACTTTTTTAGTGGGATAAAACCTCTGAAGGAGGGTTACTGAGAAGACTAAAAATTAAATGAGTTCAGACAAATTAGAAAGGTTTTTTTTTAAAGAAAATGGCTTCTTTTAAGCAATGTCCAGGGAGATTGATGCAAAAGCTCTTTAATGATCCATAAACCTGTAAACTTGTACTGTCACACGTGAGCTTTTTAATTCAAACAATTTCTTGAAGGGACAAAGGTTCTATTTAGTATACTTAGTTTTCAGCCTTCTTTATGATAAACATTAATCCCCTGCAACATGTTTTTAGAATTTAAAATTGTAAATATATTTTACAAATACATCATATAAATTCTTTCCTCTCCCTCCCAAGCAATAAAATAGTGCCAGTTGCTTTATATGCTCACCAGCAGCTGCTTTGGTTTATTCTGATATTCAAGTTGTTATTAGTAATTATTGTTATTGGTGAATATAAAGATACTGGATTTGTACATTTGTAGAGTCTCCATATCTAAGCAATCACCTTACGGAGTTGTTTCTGGTCAATTTAAACTGTTCAACTGTATCCCTGTTGCTGTTTCCAAGACATGAACAAGCTCACATGCCCTGCACACACAAGTATCTCCAATTTCTATTTCTGCACTGCCAGAAAAGGTCAGAATGACGTTCAAGGCTGAATCATTTAACAACAAAAAAACCCACATAAAAACACAAAGTCATGAGTCACTTAAATATGTATTTTTATTTGTAACAAATAAGTATTAAACTGTAAAGTATTTTTGTACAAATTTAATACTTTAATAGCATGATATTTATCGTCTATGTTATGTTTTTTGAAATTCAAACTGTTGCAAATATTTGTATGGAAAAACTGTATAAATTGAAATAAACAGTGATTTAAAGACATTAAAAATGAGGTAGGTTTTTTTCTACTTTGTATTTTTTCCATAGTTTTAGAAAAAAATACCATACTTATATTTGTGGTATACTTTTGCTCTATGTGAAAAGGAAAAAAAATGGATAAAGGTAAGACACATGTGCCTGATATTTTAACACTCAGTTTTACTAATCTCAAAATTACAATGCAGCAGATCATAGAGTACATTAACAACAAGTTGAAAGTGGGATGTTATTTGAACTCTGTGGCCTACAGGCTAACAGCAGGCCATTACAAACTGCACATGACACAAGGACAAAACAGTGAAAACACCAGATACAGAAACACCGTATATGGAAACCTAGTTTATACAACACATTGTTCCAGGACTGGCTGAAGAGAAGGCTGATAGAAAAACCTCCAATCAGTGGAAGAAGCCTTTTGAAACACCCTAATAGCTAATAGAGACCTTTGAAATACCCTATAGTAAAAGTTAAGTTACCCAAATGAGGTTGTAGAAACAAATTATTTGTAGAGTACAAAATTAGCTTTGTATCAAAAATAAATGATTTTGGATTCTCCTTGTGCAAGACATGATTCTTGTGGCCATTTATTGGGGGGGGGGGGACATACAGTCAGCCACAGAGCTGGAAATTTTTCTTTTCTTACCAGGAGCATCATCAGCATATAACTATTGCCTAAAGCAGCAATGGCAAGTTCTACATCTCTTTGAAGTACGAAGTATGAAAAATTTACTATGCCAGTGACTGCAACTTTCTTGTTCTATTTATAACAAGATTAAAAGCCATAATCCATGAAGGCTTCATGCTCATAAATCTGCCACATTAGAAAAAAAACAAAGTTCCCTCTGTAAACTGGTTTTTCACTCAAGAGCGAACTACAGTTTTGGCACGTCAGTAAGAGTGTTCTATTGTTATGGGTTTAAATATCGGGTTTCTCTGGGGGGAGGGGGAATGTTTTGGGGTGTTTGCTTGTTCAAGCAATAAAACCATGGGTTTTTAAGAAGCATGAAGGAAGCCAAAGCCTTGGAGTCTGCGCAGCTTCTCCCACCTGTTCTCCCAGAGGCTCGGGCTGTTTCCCCTCACATACCATGCTGCTCTGTGCAGCTCAGCGTCTGCAGAGTGGCACTGGCGCGGTTCCCCTAGTCCCAGGACTGGCTCCAGGACCGTTCCCTCTGCTCCCCCGGGACCCCTGCACCAGCGGGTGAGGCAGCTGCATTTCCAATGAGAAGACAGCCTACTCAGCAAGAAAACCCCCAAATCTCACAAGATTGCCGGCACATAAAAGCTAAAATCCCTGAGTTTTCTCCCCTTCTGCCGGCTCAGCATGGTCCAGTTAACATCGACTGCTGCTCCTCCCCTTACCACGCAGAACCACTGGAGCTCCAACAGCGGCAGCAGGATGCCACCCAGCTTCAATGCAAGTGGTATCTGTCCCCTTGGGTATCCTTGGTGGGGTGCTTTTCAATGTCTTTCTTTCAGAGGCTCCAAGGACCAAGAAATCCCATTCATGTGGTGGCCTTCCCCTCTTCCCTTGCTCCTCAGCCTACCAGCCTGCTTGGAGAAGCAGTTTGTTATTTGTTTTCTTTTTATTTTATTGCATAATATTGTCGGGTCTGTTGAGTGTACTTTAGTTAGTGCCTAAGGGGGTCTGTAGTTTTTTAGTGCCCGTAAGAAAATAAATGGTTTTGCTGTTAGTGTTGTCTATTACGTCTCTTGACCTATTGCGCCCCCTAGTGGTGAAACTATCACACTTACCAATGCTGTAGAATTAGGAGATGGATAAATCTTGATATGGAGAGCTCAAAGTCTTTAAATCAAAATACATCCTCATGTATTTTTAAGGGAACATCTGGATCTTGCAAGACTTGCAAGTTCATTCTTTACCAAAACAGAAGAATTGTGGGTTTTTTTGGTGATGAATACACCAATATATACTAAATAATAGACTAAAAATGGACCACTGAAAATGTAAAAGGCTGCGTAAAACAAGCTGTTCTTCACAGAATCACAGAATTAACAAGGTTGGAAAAGACCACTACCATCACTGAGTCCAACCTCTGACCTAACATCCCATCCACTAAATCATGGCACTAAGTACCTCATCCAGTCTGTTCTTAAACACATCCAGGGATGGTGACTCCACCACCTCCCAGGGCAGCCCATTCCAATGGGAAATCACTCTGTGAAAAACGTTTTCCTAACATCCAGCCTAAACTTCCCCGGACGCAGCTTAAGATTGTGTCCTTTCATCCTGTCACTGATCATAAAAGAATATTAGGTTGCTCAGGCGGGACCTGCCCCTCCTTAATTCATGCTGACTAGGTCTGATCTCATGGTTATCCTGTAGGTGCCCTGATTGTATTTAAGATGATTTGATCCATCATTTTGCCTGGAACCGAGGTCAGGCTGACTGGTCTATAATTTCCTGGATCTCCTTCTGTCCCTTCTTGTAGATGGGCACCACATTGGCCACCTTCCAGTCATCTGGGACCTCTCCAGTGAGCCAAGACTGTTGATAAACGATGGAGAAGCTTAGCAAGCTCATCTGCCAATTCTCTCATCACCCTAGGATAAAACCCATCTGGTCCCATAAACTTATGGGGGTCCATGTGGCTCAGCAGGTCCCTAACATCTCCCTCCGCCACTGCAAGGGGGCTATACTGTTCCCTGACTGTGTCTACCAGTTCAAGAGACCACTTGTCCTGTAGGCAGTCTGCTTTACTGTTGAAAATGGAGGCAAACAAGTTATTAAGTACCTCCAGCTTTTCCTCATCTTTAGTTACTATATTCCTCTACATAAAGAGTGAAGGTTGTCCTTACCCTTTCTTTTACCTTTTACCCTTCTTTTACCCATTTTCTTTTTTTTTTTTCACAGAACATGCAAAACCAGGAAAGCCTTTGAAAAACACCTGCATATTCAGTTTCTCTGTTTCAAACATCTTGAACAGAACAGGTTCAATGAAAGTTCATAATCAGGACTGTTAATAATGGTTTGTTAGCTTTTGAAAAGCTTCCTAGGAGTTACTTGTCCCAAAGTTAGAGTCTTAAGTCTGGAAGCTCCAAGTGGGGATTCTGCTACTGTTGTCTGTCAAAACAAAACAAAAATGTTATCCAAGTTTGTACGAGACCTAAAATATATTAGCATCTTCAAAAAAACCTCTTTCTCCATGACAGAACTCAGAAATTAGAAATAATGGAAAAAATCCCCTTCTGTTAAGCAGGTTTGATTGTATAAAAATCAATTTCAATGATTAAATTTTATATCATTTTTTCACAGTAGGTCACCTAACTACAGACTTATTCTGTGCACAAAGAATAAGCTAATATAGGCTAAGCTGGCCAATGGATCACTCCAGTGAGTAAAAAGATGTATAAATTGACTACTATTGACATTATAACTTATTTTTCCATATTAGTCATATATTACTCTTGGAAGAGATCTGCCAAATTTGACTGCTTCAGCAATTACTGGTCATCTTGAAAATTATTAAATAAATAATTGTAAAACAATCATAACAGTACCCAGATGCCTTGGGGTGGTGAGAGTGCAAAAGTTTGTTTCGAACTTTCTCAGTAAGGAGATACTTACAGGGGGTACTCGGGTATCTTCCTCAAATGCAAGAGTTTGTTGTCTTTCACAAGGACTTTGCTCCAAACTGCCTGTCTGCTCTTTATTGAGAACTGATGACCCTTCCTGTTTCATGAGGTCACTTTGAGGTTCAGATGGGTCAGGAGCACCTTGAGTTAGAGAAGCAGCTGTGAGCTCTTGACTTTGCCAGAACTTCATCGGTGAGGACGTTTGTTCGTGACAGTTTCCTGTTTTTGCAATTGCCTCTCTCAAAAATCTCTGTAAGCGAGTTTTTCTGGGAATGCTCCTGTTGGTGACTGCTCTCCTGAGGTGCTGCTCTTCAGCTACAACATAGACACGGCACCGTCCCCTCGTCACAGCTGTGTAGACGTGCTGCCAGTGCTGACGACCAGCATTGCCAACCACGTACACAACAGTTTTCTCCTCGGAACCCTGGAACATGTTTAAGAATGCCATTTCAAAGTAAGATCTCCAGTAAAAAAAAAAAAGACTTAGAAGAACAAGGAAGTTGGAGACAATTGTGGACATTCTGTCAAGAATATTTTCTATCCTGCATTCAAGGAGTTCTAGTTTCAAGAAAAATACAGCTCACAGCTGCTATGTTTTTACCTGAAATGTGTGAATAGTTCTGGCCCATGCATGTTTTATGTGACATAGCTTCTTCAGTGCCTTATAATTCACAGTGTACGTGGAACCATACGTGTTGCTGATGGTCAGTAAGCGCTGTTTATCAATTTCTACATCCTAAAGAAATAGCACAATACTCAGCATTGATGTTTTATTGGTAGTTTGATCAATGTCTCTGCACATCCCTATTCTAGCTTTCCCTGAAATTACAACAACTCCAATATTAAACAAGTGAAATATTTCAGAAGACACTGAACCTAACATTGCTATCTTTCACTGACCACCTTCAAGGAAAATAGTTTCACTGTACAGGGCCTACTCTAACTTCTGATATTTTCACTGGCACCTCTGTTCAATTCACTGAACCCATCAGGAAAATACAGGTTTTCTGTACTTTTAGGTCAGGTTAGTTTTCTGCCAGGAAAGCTCAAGCTATATTAGCTTTATTCTTTACTTTAGACTATGTTTCCACCTATATCCAAAGCATTATCCATTTCAATTACAAAATATTTGATTATTTACAGAATGTATTTACACTGAACACAAGCAGACCAACTGAAACATGTTTTACAAAAAAGTCCAGACTTGATGTGTTGTTTTTTTTAATTCTCCATTGTAGCTTGCCTTTTTCTTGCCTTTCACATGATAGTTTAGCAGAACTAAGTATGTGTTATGGACTGAACACATAAAGTGTGAATTTTTGTGTTCTGGGGATTCAACAAGGACTGAATTAATTACCACCAGGAATTTTTTTGTGCAAGTTCTTGCAGCAAGGACTTACCCTTGTTATGAAAAATATATCTCCATTGCAGAGTCGTTTGTCCTCCTCAACAGCCTCTGCAGTGAGGGTGGTTTCTCCACTTCTGCATTCATGGTGTTTAGAACCATCCTTGAAACCACACTTTGGCAAGAGATCCTTGAGATACGTATTCCGCGTGCAGGAAATCTTGTCCCCAGTTTGAAATAAAGGTCGGTTTTTATGGTCTCTAGGTCAGAGAAAGAAAAAGGGAGAAATGCATTTACAAAGTATGCATTTACCATCTCTCAGTATTTCTTCTCTTTTCCACTCTCTACACTCAGCCCAAATTAAAAACCTTAATAATATTCAGAACAGTTAACACACATTTATTTCTTGAACCTTTCTAAAACCTTTTGTTAAAAAATAGTAATATAGAGTAGCTCAAAAATCCTGCTTCCAAAAACTATTTCAGAATCTATTTAGCATTCATATTATGGCAAAAAAATAATTCACCTTGAAATTTTTTTTCACATTACATTTATGCCAATTTTGAATATTCAAGAGTAACTTAAAATCTTGGCATTCACACAATGACAATTTAAATGAAAGGCAGTTTACCACTGTTCAGCCTAGACTGTGATTAAAGAACCCATCAAAGAAAGTTTATCATATAAATGGTTTATAACATAAATTGTCAGATCTAGATGAAACATTAAAAGTTTTAGAATCTTATTTTAGGGTGTTGCCCTGGCTATAACACTTTCAAAAAATAAGACTGTTCACAGGAAAAACGCAAAACACTGGCTTACCTAGTTAAATGATTTGAATAGTGACGGCAACAAAGTTCATTTATCAGATCGCAATCTTGCCTAAATCATGCAAAACAAAAACAAAATCACGATCTACAAAACATACAATTACAGGCAACATCACATTAGCATTAGTTTATACAGAATAGAAAAGACCCTATTTAGCTCTGATGATCTTCCATCAACAATTAAAAGCAATCGCTATTCAGAGTTTAGAAGACAGAGCAGTAAAGAAACAGTTTTGTCTAAATACCTCAGAAAGTGAGGCAAAGATGTTTACAATGCATACCTAGATTAGCTAGATTTGGTTTTAAGATAGAGGAGAAAACTAAAGAAAAACTAAGGCCTGGAGAGATTATTTTCCATCTGTGAATATCTTAAAAGCAGCCAGAAGATTTTAAATTTTAAATGCAGACTAGGTATGTATAAATACATTCTAGAAGAGTCTTATACAAAAATTATTAATAACAATATTGTACCTGAATGCAGATTGGAAAAAATAAGACTGATGTTGAAGTTACACAGAATTCCCAAGGAACAGGTGAACTAGCTAAAATTTATAAATCACTTATTTTTACACTGGTAACCTGTTAATAGTGGGTGTTTTTTAATTTTTACAAAAGGTTCTTCACAAATAAAAGTGGAAGAGTTTTTCTCTTAAGTACCCTTCTGTGCAGAACTGCAAGTTTATGGACTATTGGCACTAGTGCACATTTATCCCTTCAGTGTTTCTGTAAAGCTATCCATGCTATTCATGCTCCTGTGATTATTACACTTTCCAATCTTTCTTTATGTGTGTTAGAGCCCTACATCCCACATTTCTTAAATGATGACTACTGTGCTTCCAAATACCTAAACTGTAGGCACGGGTCACTGCAGAGCAGAAGCACTTATGTCCATCAGATTATATGACTAAATCTGACCCTTGACAGATGGTCAAAACTCACGTGTCTTCTATTATTTGGTCAATGCCCACTTGTGACAGAAGCACGCAGAGATAGGAGGTAATATGTTCTGTTTTATGGCCTGGAATTCACATTTGTCACAATGGGATACACTTGAATACATGTATTTATTTGTGTTTTGTGCGTTCTCCCCACAGTCAAGGTCTCACCTTCTGCTTCTGAAGAACACTGCACTGTTGGCAAACACCAAAGCACAGGCTCTCACAATCTACTACAAAAACTGACCACCTATGTCCATCCTTTGTTTAACATAAAGCATAGAGATGAAAATGAGTACACAGAGATCAGATGAAAAATAACATTACCATTAGAGAAAAATGAAGCAACTCTTTGTGGAGAGACTGGGGACAATCAGAAGGTACAGAGAGAGACGTCTAGTCTGTTTGTTCTCTCTAATAATTTTATGATATGGCCACTAGTCGCTCCAACTCAACACACTCAGCTATTTTTAGATTGTGGCTGCTAGCAAAGATTTTTCAGTGGCTGCCTGCATACTCCATTACCTTCTGAAAGCAATGAATTGTGATTTTTTGGCATCCTCCAATCCTGGCCCTTTTTTAAGTAAAGTCTTTATGGCAGTCTGCAAATCTGTTTGAAAAGACAAAAAAGGTAAGGCATAAAATTATGCACCACAATTTAAGAAAGAAAAACCTAATTTAATACGAAATTGCCTTCGCTTCAATGACATTTCGAAATGTTTAAAAGAACAAATAAAAAAACCCCAAAGAAACAAAAAGCCACACAAAACCCCACACCCTGCAAAAAACCAGAACCACATCAGAAAATACCCACATAGATACTCCCCCCAAAAGACATCATGCAGTTAACCCACTACTAAAATCTGGGAAACAAGAGTGATATGGAAGGAGACAAATTCTAATTTCTATGTTAAACAACAGCTGCATAGAGCATATTTCATGCAAAATAAGGTTTTGATACAGCACATTAAAGAGGTAAATATCAAATATTTTAAAGCCACAGACCGATACACTTAGATTTAACAAAAAAAAAAAATCTACTTCTAGTATTTTGTTTGCCCCTCAATCTTCTTATAGCAAACAAATGTCAAAAAACCCTCCAAAACAATGGCCCTAGCCCTGACAACAAAACATTCTAAAGGAAATACTGGTATCCCTTCCCCTTCCATTTTCCTAACTCAGTTCTAGAACTGGAAACACGTTCCTGTCCAGCACATCATCCTGTTACAGTTGCTGTTTTTTCCAATTGATTCACCTCTGAAAAATTCGATCTGTTAAGGTTTGACAGCTCCAGCTACAACATAATAAGACAACCACATTTGATGGTGGAAGCTGTCCCCCATTTTAAAATATAACTGGTGAGCTGGCACTCTACAGCCTATTCTTTGCAGTTGAGGGTTTTGCTGTGTGCACTTAGAGAAGGAGAAGATAAAACTATGAATAAAATAACATTTAAATTTATCTCACAAAAATCCCTAGAGTAAAATCTTCCTAAAATATTTTAGTTCCAGACAATAGCCTATGCTTTACTAAAGGGAAAATCAAGATCACAAACTGACTGTACACACATACTGTCATCACTCCCGCCAGCAGGCAAAGCAATAAGAATAAATTTCTTCTCCGGGCTTGGAACTGTCATTTCCTGATTCCAAGCAGAAACTTTCTCATCAAATTCAGGAAGCCTCCGGTGAGAGATTCTTGACCAGAGCAGTGGAGGGAAAACAGAACAGTTATTTCCAGTTACAGGATTCCAGTGTATCATCATCTGCATCAGCCTGATGCAGATTCACTACTAATAATTTTTTGTCATCTATGCTACATGCACTGAAAACTCTTTCCTCTGAGTATAACTTCATTTCACGTTAAAAAAGCCAGTAATTTATTCTCTAACCCCCCAAGCACTGCAGTAGATAATTAGTGTCACCCATACAGTTCTCATGGGAGCAGAATGGGGTAAAACAGGAGTGTTACCAAAAAAATAAGTGAGAATGTTTGTACAACACTTAGTAGTTTTGGACATTTTGCAAATGTTCATAATATTCTCAAATTTGCATCAACATCAAAAGCTCTTGGGCACTTGAAACTAGATATTGTTTGAGGTTTAAAAAAAGAAATCACGTACTGATAGGACACAGAACTATTTCCAGAACAAAAGTCATGCAAATACTGGAAACATTTAGAATCTCTAAGTATATACAGAAAAAAAAAATTACATTAAAAGAATGATGCAATGGCCCTCGACATCTAACTTCTCAAAGCAACACAGTCTGGTTTAGCTGTTATCACACTTATGAGCAAAGTCTTTAAAACTTTCTTCTTAGAGAAGCAATTGTAAGCCACTTCAGAAAGCAAACGGTCACTTGTGCATTTAGAACTCATCTGAAAACAGAGTATCTGATAGTGAAATACGTCCCATAAAATTCAAGAGTATTCCAGCACACACAACCAATGTTACTGATTTGGACTAAAATAACAAACAGAAGCAGCACTATGGAGTCAAATCTGGATCACTGCTATTTTGCAGGTAAAATGCCAGGCCTACTATAAGAATACTCCAACATACACAAGGATATCCTACCTTGATGCATTATCTACAATTAGCTGTGATTCAGCTCTGTGGTTAGTTCGCAGTTCCACAGAAAAGCCTCTTGATTTTAGACCCTCAAAGATATCAGCTAACATGTTTCCTGGGTCTATGCTTGGTAGCTGTCTAGTATCACCTAAACAGAATGCAAATTAGAACAGATATCTGTTGAAAATGGGTTTGTAAAAACAAAATCACTGCAATTAATAAATACTCAGCTCTCTACATAATAACATACATCCTTAATACAATTCACACGAAACAAAACTTTCAAGAATCTAAGAAACTTAGGGAATCAGGCTGTAGTGTCGTCCAAATTTTTCATATTCCTCATTCAGTAACACTTTACTAGCAAGTGCAAGTCCCTCTGCTTGATGAACCCTGACAGTGATCACATCTTAATCAAACACATTTTGAAAGATACATATTTAAAAATAGATGCCCTAAATGGCATGTCAAAAAGCAAACCTCTGAGAAAGCATAAAAATTTGACTTTACATTTCTTTGCTTTCCTTTTTGAATTAAAACAAGATGATCCTAGCACTAACATCAAACCTCCCTTCTAACATAGATTTAAGGGAATCAGAAAAGTTTTCCAGTTGCAAGATGCAATAAGCTACCACATGAAGTCATAATACTTTCAGAATCAGACAAAACACTGCTATGCAGAGAATGTACCAGTAACTTTCATACTGACAGCTGGAAAACTGTCTGTCTCGTCTGACCTCAAGAATCAGCAGAAATATACAAGTACAGAACAATGTAATGTTCTGGAGTTTTTAAGAGGCTCAGTGAGACCAGTGGGGGAGCTCTGATACTTACACTAGGTGTATTGTGTTATTAAACATTGCATAATGCTAAATATGCTGTTTCACTTACCTAGAATAATAAGTTTAGCGAGCTGAGCATGCTTACACAGGAGTTTTAAAACTAAACTAAGAATGTGTACAGACACCAAACTTCCTTCATCCACAATCAGAACCGTAACACCAGAAAACTTCCACTGCTGTACTTGTTTACTCCGCATCCACGAGTTAAAACTACAGATAATCTAGAAACAAATAAAAAGAAAGCAAGATCTGACATCAATCAACTATAAACAATTGTCTCATAAAAGTAGACAATGCAGTATCTTCTAATATTGTCTGTGAGCCGTTATCTGAAATTCT
This sequence comes from Serilophus lunatus, assembly GCA_013399895.1. NCBI lineage: Eukaryota > Metazoa > Chordata > Aves > Passeriformes > Eurylaimidae > Serilophus > Serilophus lunatus. Next base: position 1,030,275 of record VXBA01005890.1, on the reverse strand, counting down.
GAACTTAAGCCCATAAAGACCCAGAACACTCAACCATTCAGTCTTATTTTCCTCCTCAGTGGATACACTTATAGCTGAGATTATTGACACTGAGTTGCATAAAAGCACAGAAACGCAGTGGTTTTTTTTCTGCAGGAACCATTTAAGATACAAGGTCAGCCATTAGGCTGCTCCTGCTACAACTTGCTGACATTAATAAATGCCCAAAATTGCATGGCAGAGGGGAATAGGCAACCATCCAGTCCCCAAAGATAAAATAAACCAACAGTGTACTTTAGGTTATTATAACTTTTATTTATAGGCCTTATTCCACACTTTCAATACCTTCTTAGCACCTTTAGCTACCTAGGACAAAAGAAACTTGACCTAAGTTTATAAACAAAGCGTTTGCTTTCTACTTTTTTCTAAAAAAAAAATTCCACAATACTTAATAGCAATTAGGAAAAGACTGTGAAATTAAATTTATCTCATTATTCAAGCTCAAGCTACTTATCTTTTCATGTATGTGCTGGTATCAGTATGACTGCTAGGCAACAGGATACTAGAAAACATCTCTACCACCTAGAAAGTATTTTTGTCTTCAGCAAAATAAAAAAAAAACTGAGAGGCTAAAAAGATCAGATGCACTAGAGAGGCACAAATTTGAGATATATATAACTAGAAAAAGAACAAACAAGGTTACAGCAAATAATATATTTCAAATGACTGATTCATGATTCCTCAAAATGTAACAATTACTTCCAAATGCTGACAAGCTGTACCTAATCATTGATAGTGATAACAGGCTATATATTTCATAAAGTTATATAACAAGTTGGGTTTTTTCCCCAAACAATAATGGACAGTACCAAAAGGTCCTTAGAACCCAATTAAAAAAACCAACCAAATAAAAACCGAACCTTACCTGATGCAGTGTATATGCAGGAAGCTGAGTTTTTTCACTCAAAAGACTTGCTGCCCTTCCTGTAGGTGCAGTAAACAGTACATTCAAAAGTTTTTTTGCCTCCATATTCCCTGACTCCCAGTGGTGATCAAATGTATTCCATTCCTCAGATGCATCCAAGTCTTCTTCAAAGTCCCTAGAAGCAGCTTCCACTTCTTTTTCCATCTGCTTTAAATGACGGAAAAGGCAGCTAACTATTGTACTCTTCCCACAGCCTCCTTTCCCACTTATGATTGTGACAGGATTAGAACAAATCTTTTTCACAGCAATAACCTGATCTAAGTCTATCTCTGCTTTATTTTGGGTACCAGACACAGACCCCACTTCCTTTTCAGGAACGTGATTTTCACCATTATGGTGGTCTGGATTATCTTCCTTCAGATGTTCCATTTCATGTGCCTCAGTAACATTCATTTTGTTATCTACCATTTCTCTTGATGTCTCAGAAATGTTAAGTATCTTTCTCACATCAGCATCCAGTTTCCATGTGTGGTTTGACAGAAGATCACCTATATACATTGCAATGTCTTTTTCAGCTTTGTGAAGATAAGGCAGGAACACTAGCTTTTTCTCCCTAATCACTACTTTCTGATCCTTCAAGAATTCAAGAGATTGCCAAACATGCTCAGTGGACATAATTTTGGATACCAAACAAGCCAGTTCATCTTGATCTTCATATGTGTGTCCTCTTTCTCTACACTGTTTCTTGAGTTGATCATACAATATTAATGAATTCTTCTGCAAGTCAGGAATCTTCCAGAGGAGACGCTCACACTGACAGAAGGCGGCCCACGTTGCCTCACAGTAAGAAAGGTTCAGTTCCTTATAGACAATCTTCTCCCCAAAAAGAGTAAAAGCAAACACACATTTACTTCAGAAGATGTTAGCCCCTTACTGAATAACGTTCCTCCTAGTAAAGACAAATTGCAATTCAGAGGGTGGAAGCTTGCAAAAATGTATGTATTTTTCATAAAGTACGAAGCTATGCTTTTCAAGCTACGTGAAAGCAAGCTATTTAAAAGTAACCTGGAATGATAATTCCTCTCAGTCACCTTTCTGTATGAAACAGGAACTCTAAAAATAAAAACCTGGCACAGAAATTGGGTATTAGGGGGAACTCGTGCACACCCCGTAACACAATTTCAAGTAAAGGTACACAAAGTGCAGAAACACAGCACAGGAAAAGTATTAGCCAGAACACTGTACCCAATTCTGAACGTGCTATTTCAAGAAATAAACAACCTTTACAGACACTACCAGAAAATAGTGCAAGACTGAGATGTGCAAAACAGGTGAACTATTAAGGGATAGAAAAATGAATTGCACTTGTTCCAAATGAAGAGAAAAAGCCAAAGAGAATATTCAAGCCAAAAAACTGCAGTGAGAATGCAGGTCCTTGGTACCAGAAAGACCAACAAGTCCATACTGCATCAAGAGACAGTCAAATAGGACATCAGGAAAATCTTTTCAAAAGAAAGGATGTGAAACACTGGAATATACAGGCTACACTGCTGAATCTTTGAAATTGGAGGTCTTAAAGACAAGTCAGAACACGCATCTGTAAAAGACTGGGGGGGGTTGAAGCAGAGGGATAACTAACTGGATTTGTGAACTAGAAATTACAGCTCCCATCTGAGGTATGGGAGGTGCAGCAGCAAAGCCAAAAGAAAACAGGAAGGTCAGCAACCACTGCAAATCTCATTAATAAAAAACAAACCTCTGGACCAGATGACCTCTTACAGAGAAATTTATCTACCTTACTGTGAAAGCATAGATACTGTTCTATGTATTAGAAACAGAAAATCTCATTTACTGGTATAAAACTGGACAATTTAGGATTGTAAATTAGCTTTCTTACTTTTGGTCCAATTATCTCAAGTATTTAATTTTCTGTTCCTTCTAAAAACTCCTAAACAAATGGCTGTAACAAAATCACTTTTGGAAATCTTTTGAGATTAATTTACTGTAGACCAACTGGAAAAACCCTTTGCTAAAACTGAGTCCAGTACACTATCCATTTCCAAATGAATGATGCTTAGCCCCTACAAGTGCCCATTTGATAAATTGAACGTAACTAAAACAGCACTGTAGTCTAATGAAGCTCAAATGTAACAAACACCTTAGTTTTACCCTGCTTAACATTACTTACCCTGCTGAATCCAAGTTTCCATGGCTCATTCTTTAATATCTCATCCAATTTACTTAGCATCTTGCCTGTAAAATGTCCCTCCTCACCATCGGTAACATTGCTTTTCGCAGTCCTTCTTTGCCAACGTATCGTATCCAACAGACAGCAAAAATGGCGTGGCAGAAGAATTGGCAGGAACTCCAGTACCCTTGGAAAAGTCAGGGCTACCAACACCGCCTTCCCCGCAACTGCAAGCAGCACAAACAGTTTTATGCAACACAAATATTTGCAAAGGCAATTTAAACTGACTCTGCCTTTCATCCTCCTGCCTCCCCTACATCCAGAACATCTCAAATTTCTTTCCGTTTCTTACTCACTGGGATCCTTTCTAAATTTTTTTAAGGTCTGTTTTCCCTGAACTGCTTTGAGAAAAAAAACAAACAACAATGTAAAGGGATGACATAAAAACAGGAATTAAATGTACTCTCCTGGAAAATATGTATTATGCAGAAAGGCAAACACAAAGCCTTTCCCCTGTTAAGCAAGTACTTAATTTACACAGAGAATCAATACACACTATTTCCACATGAAAAAATACCACGAAGGCTTGAAGAACAAACTGCTTGAGCCCACAATTAATGACAACCAAAAAATTTACAATAGTAGCAGTAGCAACAGAGGGGGGGAAAGGGAGAGAGGAAAGAGGGGTAATATTTTGCCCCATGATACAGAAAGAAAGCTTACAGTGTAGCAAAGTAAGTTTCATGAGACACTAGGAAAAAAACCCAACTACAAAAACAGTGAACAGAGTACATAGGCCCAGTGTCCAATCTCTACTCCTAAGGATTCATGGACACACTGGACACATCTCAACCAAAAGTGACCCATAAATCCCATTAAAACTCTGTAGTGGGTTGA
>VXBA01005890.1:798801-1022464 GCA_013399895.1 Serilophus lunatus | reverse complement strand
TCCCGCGGGATCCCTCCGCCCCCACGCGGAAGGAGACGGCGAGCGGGTCCGAGCGGGTCCGAGCGGGTCCGAGCGGGTCCGAGCGGGTCCGAGCGGGTCCGAGCGGGACCGAGCGGGACCGAGCGGGTCCGAGCGGGTCCGAGCGGGACCGAGCGGGTCCGAGCGGGTCCGAGCGGGTCCGAGCGGGTCCGAGCGGGACCGAGCGGGTCCGAGCGGGTCCGAGCGGGTCCGAGCGGGACCGAGCGGGTCCGAGCGGGTCCGAGCGGGTCCGAGCGGGTCCGAGCGGGACCGAGCGGGACCGAGCGGGACCTTTTGAAAATTCGGGACTAAGTGTTTTGCTCGTCTTCGCAGTGTAGCCAGTTTTAAGGTTTCCTGCCTGCCCAGTTTGGCTTTTCTCCCCTTACCCAATTCTGCCAGAGAATAGAAGCTGAAATAAGGGGAGGTTAAGTCAACAGTAAAGTTGTTAACTCTAATAAAAGGATTTTATCCATGAAAGCTGTAAGCGTAAAAAGAATATATGTATAAAAGCAGTTTATAGATTTCGACATTCACAACACACGTACAGGAGAAGATTGTTAATCATTAGAAACGAGATGAACGCAAGACCAGGACAGCCATTCAAAAGTTACTCTGTCATGAATGTTTTAAATTGTACTTCAAAAAGTAGTTGGAAATTTTGGATCAGCTTTGTGAACTAGCTTTTTCTCCATCATGTCTCACTTCAAATCCATGCCAAAACCTATAGTCAAAGGAAATATGCTCTGACAACCCTATGATTTTACCTTCTAATGTACCATGATAACCCCTACCATGATAATTAATGAGTCTTAACGTATAATCTGACATGACACCAAAGAAGTTACTCCTCCTCTGTCCATGGGGAAAGAAATCTATTTATAAATTGGAACCCAATATCGCTGCATTCGGTGAAAAAAAGTGCAAAGCCCTAAAATGCAGAGTCACAATGATCATCACAAGAAGAGATATTTGCTGTCTCTTACAGCTTTGTGTCTTGACACACCATAGCAAGTTTTCACTTAATAGAAAGTATGCATATATAAATCTCCCACCTTTAAATAGTTGAGTATGTTGAACCTACTCTGAAAACAATTTTTAGAACATTATGACGAGTACTGCAGGTTATAATAATGCCAGCCTCCAGATTTAAGTAAGGCTTGCTACATTTTTAGCCTTTTCCCATACCAAACATCCCTTTTCAAGGGACAGCTAGCAGCTCATCTTTGAATCTTACTAGGACCACAGGTATTTTCTGGTCTCAAATTTGCTTGGGTATTCATTGCTCCCTGATCTCTGCTGTGATTTAAGACATTCCTGTCTGCTGAACTCCAACAGTAAATCTGAATTTGCCATCCAGGAGCGTCAACTGGAAGGCCTCAGAAAAGGAAATGAGGGCATGTATCTACCACAGCAGGAGGCAAGAGACATTCATTCCTCTTGAGATAGAAAGGTTTAGTTTTTTTCCCCTGTGATCTTTTAAGGTGCCATAGAGCAACCATATCCACAGCAATAATTTAAGGAAGTGAAATTATGGATAACAGCAACTCAGCCTAACTCCCTTTTGAGGTCATTATGGTTACAAGCCAGGGGATGGAGCTGTAGCAATGAATATTCGTGTAGAGGTGGAATCTATTTCCATTTCTGAGCTGAAAAGGGGGTCCCAGCATTTGACTGTATTGGAAGCTGAAGTGAACTTGACTGGAAAGGAGAGGTAAAAATACACCATTGTGACTGGTCCAGAGGCCCCATGTGTCCTTGGTATCAATTGCCACAAGAACAGGTATTTCAGAGACCCACAGGGACATCAGCGGACTTTTGGGATAGCTGGTTGAGACAGAAGGGATTAAACAGTTGAATACTTTGCCTGGTCTCTCCAAGGACCCTTCTGTTGTGGAACTGCGAAAGGTTGGAGAATAACAGGTGCCAAATGCCACCACAGCAGTGCACTGTCAGCAATACTTCACCAACTGAGACTCTGTGATCTCCATCTGTAAGATGATTCATGAACTGGAGAGCCAGGGAATGGTCAACAAGACTCGCTCAAGCTATCTGGCCAGTGCCTCAGTCCAGAGGAGAATGGAGACTGACAGTAGACTATCATGGCTTGAATGAAGTTACCCCATCACTGAGTGCTGCTGGAGCTTCAGTATGAACTGGAGTCCGAGGCAGCAAAGTGGTGCCACCACAGACATTGCTAATGCGTTTTCCTCCATTCCCTTAGCAGCATTGTGCATCCTACAATTTGCTTTCACCTGGAGGAGTGTACAGCACACTTGGAGCTGTTTCCCCAGGGGTGGAAGCACAGCCCTACCATTTGCCATGGACTGATCCAGACTGCACTGGAAAAGGGTGAGGCTCCAGAACACCTGCAATAGATTGATGACATCATCATATAGGGGAACATGGCAGAAGAAGTCTTTGAGAAATGGGAAAAGATAATCCAGATTTTCCTGAAAGCTGGTTTTGCCATTAAATGCAGTAAGGTCAAGGGACCTGTCCAGGAAATTCAATTCCTATGAGTGAAATGGCAAGATGGATGTCACCAGATTCCAACAGAGGTGATTAACAAAATAGCAGCTATGTCCCCATTGACCAGTAAGAAGGAAACACAGGCTTTCCTAGGCACTGCAGACTTTTGAAAGATGCATATCCCAGAGTACAGTCAGATTGTGAGCCTTCTCCATCTCGTGGCATGGAAGGAAAACAACTTCAAGGGAGGCCCTGAACAACAGCAAGACTTTGAGCAAATCAAACTAGAGATTGCCCAGGCAGTAGCCCTTGGGCCAGTCAGGACAGGATGGGATGTGAAGAATGTGTTCTACACCACAGCTGAGGAGAACAGTCCTTCCCAGACTCTCTGGCAAAAAGTACCCGGGGAGACCCGAGGACAACTGCTGGTGTTTTGGAGTATTGCATTGTATGTATACATTGGTTGCTGAATGACACTGCCATTGTACACTGGACATACCCATATACTGAAGTAACTCAAAAAGCATTTTTTTAAAGAGATAGTCAGTGACCACCAAAACTGCATATATATATGCATATAGTTGTACATATATATATATATAGTTGGAATGTGTGTATATATCTGTGTAGTTGAAAGGTGTAAATCTGGCCATGACATGGATGGTATAGAATAAAGGGTGGCTAATGTTATGATTAGAAGCCAGGGGATGGAGTTATGGCAATGAATATTCATACCATTACATCATCAAAAGGGGGCATTCCCCCACCTGGCACGGCAGTTTGAGAGAGGGGTTAGCTACAGATCAGAGCTAGTAATGAGCTTCCTGGATCACAGCATGAGGCCCAGAAGTTGTCAGCTACTACCAGCATGAGCTAATATTGGAGTATGGGGATTTTGGAGATCTAGGGATATCATAAACAGGTGTCAACATATGGAAGCTTTCAGAGGGTGGCGGCTAGTGAAAAGGGGCTGTAAAAAGACTGCAGATAAATTAGCACTGTTACTTACCAGAGTTTCTCATGTGAAATCTCTTCATAGCTGAGTGACATTTCTACAGATGAGGCAAAAAGTGATAATTTCACAGATACTGCTTTTCTCCCAGACAGTAAATTTCAGAAGATGTCAAACATGCCATGAATGAGATATATATGTCTCACAGGCTTCATTAAGTATCGTGCGAGTAGAGCTTGAGACATATGTAAACATTAAAGTGAAAAAAACCCGTGAAAGTTGTTATAAGAACATCATATTGCAGTGTCCTTAATCATAGCCTAGAAGAGGGGTTTTCTAAAAACTTGAGAGTTGTAGGATAGAGCCCCCTGGTTAGGATAGATACTTGGAACTCTGCCAATATAAACCAGCGCATTAGCAATAATGCTGAACTCTGCTTTGAAAATATGCTAGGCATTGTCAGAGCTTTAGGAATCAAGGCAGGTTCTTTGCATTCAATTCAAAGTCCTTACACAGGACTGCTCACTATTACAGCCTTCAGAAGAATCTAAATACCAAGACAGCTGTTTCACTACTCCAAAAAACCTTATGAAGTCTTGATGCAGTGTGCAGACCTAATGATTTAAAATAGATGTCAAAAAATCCTACTTAAAAAGATCTATTTCTAAAAAGTAGAGGAGAAACAAACATGTTTGGTAATGTCATAAAGCCTGTAGTCCTCTATGTAGCCCATATAGTCCTCTGTGGAGCCCTTTACAATTAAGTTCCTTTTAAAAAATGACTTTATTAAGGAATTACTTTTTTGGTGCCTTGGTTACTGATTCTTGTTTCACATCTTTGTGTATGTAGTATCTCATCATCCCCTCATTCTTTTGTCTGTAAGAAACATAAGGCAGAAGCTGTTTCAGTGTTCCCTCAGGGCACATGGTATTTAATGTAGAAGCCAGAATTGCCATGTCAAATAGTAAATGCTCTAATATTACTGGGAATAATCAAGCCTTATTGTATACATTTATGGTCTTCATATGCCCAGGCTAATAACACTTTAGGAACCGAATGCAGTGTATAGTGTAAGGCCACCTATCTTCTTCTTTTTTATCAATGCAGCTGTCTTACATTTCTCCAGGATATCTAAAAGGGCTTTGCCAGTATGTCACAGTGACATGAGTTTGTGCTGCATCAAAATGCTAAATACAATGTGTTTGACAGACAATAATGTTCTCTCTTGATCAGACACAAGAAAGATGAACTTGATTCAGGAGTCTATGATTATTAATTAGGCCTGGTACTCCTGTAAGTTGTTAATCAGGGTGTTAATTTTGTGGTGAGCGTGCTGAGATTAGTACATTGCTATGAATTTTCTTTTTTATAAGAGCTTGAAAACCTTATTATAGGAATGTTGGGCTTACTTTTAAAAATCAGTCAGTTTCCAGCTTCAAGGCTGTCAAGAAAATGGATACTGAATATGCCCTGACAAGCCCACACCTGGTTTTCTGACAGGCAGTGTTCCTTGTGGCCCTTTATTTGCTATTCAAAGGCATGATAGTTTCATTTTTAAAAGCAAATTTAAAAATGCTTTCTCTGCTCTTACCTCTCCCCTAAAAATGGTAGCAGGAAGAGAGGTCTCCTTCTCCTTTCTTCCCAAGCCCACAAAATGTTTGTGGCATCTGGTATATATTTCCCCTTACAGAACGATGACCTCATCTAGATGTGGGATCAGGGTCACTTTAACTTAATCACACTGTTGCAGAGCATTTAAAAAATCGTTTTACAGGTTATAACTTTATATGTCTGAAGGATGAAAAAGCAAATCCAACACAAAAAACTTTCTGGATAGAATGGCTGCTGCTATAGACTTGAAAACCCCAAATAACTATTCCTATAATTAAATGTATGTGTACAAAGATTTCTGCTTGAATATATTACATTCATTCATCAAGCTTCATGTCATGCTTACAGGTTTGTATATCTCAGGAGAGAAACGCAGTACTGTTATATAATTCTCCAGGAACACATATAACCTCCCTTAACAGCATTTCTTAGTGGATAATACTTGGAAGTGCTTTTTCTAAAACAGTCTTTATGTTCGTGGCTTATAGAAAAAAGAAGGGAAAAAAAAGGAAACTATGTTATCCCAATGTGTTCCATTAATAAAAGGTTGAGGAAAACAGAAAAAAAAGAAACAAAAACCAAACAACCAAAACCAAAAACCAAACCCAACAAACCCCATAAAATCAAAGACCAGCCTTTCTAAGAAATTCCTAACATCCACCAGTGCTATTTGTAAATGAAAGATTGGGTAACTTTAATTACCATGTGATAATATTTTGGTTGCTTATGTTGCCATCCACTCCTCCTCTCCCCCAGGAGATCCTGTCATAATTAATTTTTTGGAGGAGTAAGGAAATGCCTAAGTCTGCATTTTTGCAAGAGAATCCAAGACTGGTTATTAATGTTTATAATTTACAGAGCTATGTTGTTCAGTAATGGTGTAATCTCTACATTTCTAGTGCACCACATAGCAAAAATCTAGTTAATAAATTCAAAATCAAATAGAAAAGGGGACCTAGAAAAGATAAACTGTCTGTCTTTTGAGACTGTCAAAGAAAAGAATATTAGTTAATATGTTTTAATTACCCTTCTGTACTTGTTCATCTTTGCTTTTTGAGAATATTTGTCTGATAACAGGGAGAAACAAATGGGGGTGGAGATGTACATTTCCCTCAGGATTTGACTGAACACTTTAGTATGTTCTGTGCTTAATGGTATTCTTTTTTTTTATTTTCCTAAGCAGCAGGTTGCCCTACTGCCAGCAGTATGACACTGTGTGACTGTCGGGATGTGGTTCTGAGCCCAATTTACATCTATATCTGCAAACTAACCTGGGCCTGAACAGGTTTGAAGTGCAGATATGCCACCATCTACACTGTATGCAGCTGTGGGCACCGTAGCACATTTTGCCCTGTGCCAACAAACACCATCTCAGAAGATGCCCAGGCCCTGAGAGCTTTTCTCCCCCTTCTTGCAGTTCAGCATCAGGACCAAAGAATAAATCCTGTTTTCTTTTCTACCCAGGAGAAGTCATTTAGCTGTGCACAGTTCTACTTTCCAGCCGTTTGCCACCACAGGCCACTGCTCACATTAGCTGTATAAAGCCTCGCTTGATACTCAGATCTGGAAAATATTTGTAGCCACTTTCCCTCTGTTTAATTTTTAACTAGAGCTTTTCTTGAATAAGAACTAAATAAAAGTGAGCAAGCACTTTCATGGTCTGAGGTTTGAGCAAGTTTCCAGAGGGTCCTTTGAGAGCCCTTCCAATTATTTGCCTTCAGCTGTGCTCCTGAGTTTAGCTATTAATCTTTCTTCATAAATAAATCACGGTTGTACACTAGCCCTCCTCTATTACTGTTCCCACACTTTTTCTATACTTTTCTGGTAATTAATTTAATGGAATTCTCTTCATGTGGTCTTACAAGCATAATGAGTAGATGGAAGTGCTCAGATTACAGCTAAAACCAGATTAAATGGAACTGTTCATCTTCTTTTGTACCTAAATCAATGAATACAAAGATTAATTTCCGACTAATTTTAATTCTTCTCTTTTTCCTCAAAGAGCCATTCCCAACAGGTGTTCTGCTGAAACAATCATGGTTTCAAGGAGGATTTACAGAGGAGAAGGGATGGAGAAGAAGCAGATGAGATACACTAAAAGAGTTGAATGTTGCAGAAAAGAACTTTACATTCATCCCAACTACTTCCAGATCTGGATAGACAGTATCAGACTGTAAACCCTGCCTTTTGGTTTTTTGTGTAAGGCACTCTGCTGCAGAGGGCTTGTGGATAATGGAAACACTGAGAAGAGCGGTGACGTCTTGTTTATTGATACTGTCAAGCATCGATGGGTATAGAGGTCAGGAGGACTTTAAATTAAATGGGATTTAATGACACTATACACTTTTCTCTGTGACGGCTTCCATCCAAAATATACTACCTGGAGAATGGAACTAATTATGACAAGAGGGATATGGCAGCTCTGAACTTAATAAAAAGGTAAAATGCTCACGTATTCATACTGCTGGGTCATGTATCTAGTATGGAACAGAATATACTCACAGAAAATGAATGCACAATGACAGCCATATTGCCCAAACCATGTGGCTTTTTCAGCATAGCAGAGAGAACAAAATAAAGAATAAAGCTCCCTTTGGGGTCCTCACACAGAGTGAAAAATTACGTTTTCCAGACCAAAATGCCAGAGCCTGGCAGAAATGTACTGAGTTTTGGGATTGATAGAGTGCTGCAGCTAATATCCTTTTTCTTCAGAAATTTGTTAGGCCTTTAGTGATCACTGCAAGCCAGGACTTTGTCGTATCTGAGAAATAAAATTACAGGATATTTTTTCAAAACTTCAAAAGATTCTTCAGTCTAGATTGGATGTAGCAACTCCTTTGTGACCCTGAAACCAGAACCTATTTTCTTCACTGACATGTTTGCTCTCCTTTTGTTGATACTCAACAATTTTGGCAGGTAGCAGGTCACATGTTCTGGTTTTTGAAGGACTATTTCCAAGATTTTGGATGGTGTAGTTTTTGCAATGAACTTCTTATTTCTTCTGAAGCATAAAATTTGACATGATGCATGGCAAATAGACTGGGATAAAGTAGAAGTGTGAGTCTAATTTGGAGCTCTAATATTTGCAAGAGTTTGCAGTGGTAGCCACATATATGGGAGACTTCTCCCAGCATCTCCAGTCATGTGAGGCTCTGGAATAGCCCTGACAGATCACAGAACTGGAGGACTGAGGGGCAACACAGGCAAATGCGGGGCTACCTTGAACTATGGGCTGAAGAATTTTAGAAGATGCCACATTATGGAGGAATGGGGGAAGATGTGAACACTGGAAGAAAAAAGAGGTCCTTTCTTTCGGAGAATGCAGAAGGAAAAAGTAGAAAATGAATGCAAAATAAAGAAAAGAAAGGCAAACTTTCCATAGCTGTTTTCAAGGAAAAAACTCAAAAGTCTTAATAAGCAGAGCTATCTTACTCAAGCTCATTTAGGAACCAGCCCTTGGCTAGAATTTTGATTAGCTATGACATGTTTCATTTCACCTACAGCTTTCCAGAGAGAAAGGCAAAACACTGACTGAATCCACTGGTAAATCCCACACTTTATGGAGCTAGTAATGAATCACAATTTCTCTTTTGTATTAGCACTACTCACACAGCGTTCATAATGCCCTAAACAGTAGTAATGTCCATATTCTATACAGTGAGCTAACTGCATTCAAATTATTTGTTTAACAATAAGATGACCCCTGAAAAACTAGTTTTAAGATGTAAAGCAGAGAAAACTATTTCTTGACATGACATGTGGCAAAGGTTTTCCTACTCCTTTGTGTATGAGTCTGCAGCTATTCAAAAAATAATACAAATTTGTTTATTTTGATGTGATAGATTTTGAAATTTAAAGCTCTTCTCACTTGTTTACTTTTAAGAGAGCTGTTCCCATGAGGCATACTTGCTTGATAACATCCTTGTATTTTTTGTACTAATGAAGAATGGAGTTTGCTGCATTCTGACTTATTTTGGTGTTCACAGCTGAGAGTACTTACAGGAGAGCCCCTGAATTTTTTAGCATAATATCAACAGACAATAATATTCAGGCTGTGTTTTTATTACTAATAAAGGCATACTCAGTAATTTCATGTGTTGAATGTGATATTAAATTAATGAAAGACAACACTAATGCAAATATGCTGGGTCATTCTCCCACAATAGAAACTCAAATTTCATGTGTGTCTTTTAAACTGTGCCAACATAGTCCACTGCTACTAAGTCTCAAAAAGGTCTTTATGGAAAAGGATTTTTTTAGTTGGTTTTAGACCAGCCCTATGAGATTCAGGATGTTTGTTACTGGTCAGGAACAGAATAAGATTTTTCTTCTCTTTAGTAATCATGGTTCCGTTTTTTAATTATTCTCATCACTATCTTGATATGTTGATCTATTGCTTATCTGGCTATTCCACCTCTTGATAAAACACTCTTTTGGCCAGTTGTCATGGAAGTAAATGTTGGAGCTGAGACTTTAGGCTGTGGTCAGACGGACTAGATGTTATCATAGCCCCTTTGTTTCTCCTGTTTTTCCATCCAAGTGAAGCCAGACACCCAGCTCTCCCAGCACTCATCTGCTCCTGTGCAGTATTATTTTAGTTTAGCAGCTTGCATCACCAGTCTAAGCTAAATGGCCTTTTTTTCTCAATAGCAGAGGTGAAGGGCATTCATGCTAAACATGATGAGGTGAACAGACAGAAGAGTTTAGAAGTGTTACCTTCCTAAATTCATTTATCTTAAAGAGACTCTGTGATGGGTTACCTATTCTCAGGGCATTTTAGCTCTCTTCTTGACTTGTCACAAGTTTAAGGGGAGAAATCAAGACTTGTTTGAAACAGCTTTGATAACAGTAGTTAAGAATATTTCTTGAATATACCATATGTATATCTTCTATTATGTAAGCATTATTTTCCTTCTTTCTGGTATCAGGGATGTGAAGTACCTTCATAGAACACTTCAAAGTAAGTCATGCAGTTTCTTATTAATGCTGTTCTATCAGAGCATCCAAGTCAGCATTAAGCAATCTAGCAAGTGGGGGGAATGTGAGTCATTATTGAATTTATGAGAAGCTGGTTCATAAATCCTACATAATGACTTTTTTTTGAACTGACTTGGGAAAATCCTTTAAAACTGCCACATTCTATTTGGCATCCACAGTAGCTGTGTGATAGAAAAGATTTACCTTTCCCCAGACAACTTCCCAGAGCCTTTGGTTTTCAGCTGACAGCAAGGAAAGAGCCTGTAGCAGTCCATTTCAAATTAGAGTCAGATTTAAAGTCTTTGAAAGCACCTGAATTTAAGCAAAGATTAGGCACATAAAACCAAAATTACAACTCAGACTCCCTCTGTAATTCCTTCCCTCTGGAATTATTGAAGCACTCTGGGTACCTTATTTATTTCAAACATTCCCATGTCTCTGCACATGGTCCTGATATGAATAGTGCAAAGCCCAACACGGATCCAGAGCTGGGGTGTTTTTCCTCCTAAATTCCCCATGGGATCTGCTTCAGCAGCCCTCCTAGATACTTAGTGTCCTAGACAATCAGAGATTCATAGGTGGAAAGTAAAAGAAAAGGGGCAAGATCAAAGGCTGATGTTGAGGGCTGGTCCAGGGCAGTGAGATCCTGGCATATCAGGGGATATCTCCAAAGGCTCTTTTGTGCCAGATCAGCTCCTCAAGCCTCTCTCCTGAGCTGCAGGTTCCAAGTAAATGTGTGTGCCCATCTCCCAGGACAAGCAGGATTTTGGATCACATAACCCTCAAAGCACCCAGCTGGATGTTCCTTGCTGGCCTCCTCCTTGAGCTCTCAGCCTCATGAATGGCTGTGCTGCAATCCCTGGCAGCAGCATCTGCCCTGAAAGAAGGACAGGGCTCTGAGGTGAGTTTCTGTGCCCAAAATATGGAGTGTCAGAGCCTAGCTCCAGTTCGAGCTCTCAGCAGCCTGGTCTCTGGAGTGGGAAAGGAGTCTGGGGCTCCTAAAGCCTTGCATTTGTGAGTTTCTCCTGAGCCAAAACCAGAGTCTGGAAAGGCAGAAACTACTAGTGCACTACTAGCGTACTACTAGTGGATTCTTCAAAGCTGTCTAAAGCAATTATTTCATGTAATATTTCTGAAAGATTAAGACGTAGTTTTCATCTTTGAATTGCTGACTGACAGTTACACTTGTTACTTCCCATAGGTTTCGAATATTTCCAAGCTCCAGAACAGGATTTGTTACCTTGTTAATTTTGAGGGGTTTGATTTTTTTCATGGCCAATTCTCATGTTGCTTCTAAACCCCTTAGCTTATCAGCAGATCTACCAGGTATGCTCGTGGAGTATACTGTACTTGCATTTTACATCAGTGACTCCTGGCACAGAATCAAAAAAGACTAATTAGGATTAAATGTTCATATAAAATACAGAACAGTGTCAACAGCAGAAGCCTAACTGGCACACTCCTGCTTTCCTGCCTTTATCCCTCTTTCAGTCCATTCTCATTCTTGACTTTACTGATTCCTGCTTGCCACTGAGCTTACATATAGGGATTTTTCCTTCCCCTTTGATTTAAAACAGTAGTTGTAAGAGCTTGGCAGCTGCCAGGGTTATTCTTTTATTTAAGCCATCAGACTTACTTTGTTGTATTAATAAATGAGAGATCATTTTCTTCAAGTGCTTTCATCAGACTTCTGCCAGCTTAGAGACTATTACTTCCAAAATTTACAGGTCTTACAAAGATGAACATAGCTCACAATGACTCAATTCTCTGTAAGCATTTTAGATCTCTTCCTGAAACATGATGGCCACCTACCTAAACTAAACATTTAATGTAGTACAATTTTTATTATAATGTGCTTCTTATATATTTCATGATCATCTGATACAGTGTTATTAAAGGTAGTCTAATTTGTTACTGTCTTCCAACAGGAATTATTACCTGATGTTTTTATTGTTTTCATTGACATAACCAAGTAGTGAATAGCAATCAATGTCTGAGAAGAAAGTTACTAGTGCAGAGATTTTAAAAATGAGAGAAAGCAATTTAGGAATAAATTAGCCCTGGATTTTTGGGGTTTGAGGTTTTTTTTCTTGATTAATGGACAAAAATTGTATTGTATATTTCTTCTTATTCAGCTTCCTTTTTGATTGGATTTCTTTTGGAGTATATTGATTTTGTCAGCATGTTTTTTTCCTTTCCTTTGCAGAAACTCTGAAGAGTGCATATCTTTCAAACCAGCTGGCATGACACCACCAGCAGTGTGCATGTATAGATTATTAGTACCTTAAATAACTCTCATGTTATGTTCAGTGTTCTGAATTTTCATGCTGCAAATGTAAATGCCATGTTCAATTTTACTTTCTGCTGCTGTAATACAAGTATGAATATTGCCATTTTCTGTAAACTCAAAAAGATCTGGCAAGGCAACACTGCTTCTGGGCTTGACAGTGATGGCAGTGTTTCAGCTTCCATTAAACAAATGGGAAAAGACTTAAAAAATTAAACACAAAGTTGAATATTTTATAGTGAATTTTCTAAATGAGACTGGTCTGTCTCTTCCAGAGAATTCTACAGAAAATGAAGTCTTGTGGCAGGTGGAGACATGCCATGTCCAAGGTTTCTGTCTGCAGGTGTGCAGGGACTCCTACATCACAACACTTCTCAGGCAAGGCTTTTCTCAGCTGGCCAAGCCAGCACCTGGCCTTGTTTTCGTATGACTGCAAGGAGATCTTCAAATATCCTCCCCTTCCTACCCTAGACCTTAGAGAAGCTGAGGTAGATCTTACCTGTGCATGGGTTTAGATACAAGCTGAGAAAATTAACAAATTGCTGTGTTTTTTCTTCCATTTCCATAGCAAAAAAAGATTCCCATAGTTTTCAGGTGCCACTTCTTAATTTCTGCACATCATTGGGCAACATTAACCTTTTGATGCCCGGACCTGTGATGTAATGAGCTCTCGTGGTACTTTGGGATGTTGGAAAGGTGGAGGGGTGGCTGTGGATGCAGGTGTGGGAGGGCTGGCAGCATAGGATGCGCTCCACCTAGCACTGGGGAAGACAAATGATTGCAGTGAGAAGAGTCAGAGCTGCAGATGCACCTGTGCAGTCAGTCCCCCAAACGGGGGCTCTGTCATTCATGAGACCTAGAAACAAAGATGTTGCTTATTCAAGAAAGCCCAGAGGCGCTCAGTGAGGGTTAAGGTGATGCAATTCAGCCCATCATCCCTCCTGGGCTACTCCACAGTGCAGAGGACACTGGATGAACTGAAGCATCTCTGCTTTGTAAAGCCAAATAGCCCTGGAAAACTAGTGGCTGTGCTTTATATCCCATTTTAGTTTCCCTGTGAACTGTAAAAGCTTCATTACAAAATAAATAGCCAGAAAAGATCTTCTGGAAAGTTAAGTGTTAACAGTGTTTTGAGGATGTTACATGTGCACTTTCATATGTATGCAAGCTTGTACTGGAATTGATCACCTACAAAAGGGCTTATTGCTGAAACATTCTACATAATATTTGATAAAATTTTATAAAACTCAGCTCATAAAATGCAGCAGAATGTCTTGTGTGGTACAAAGCTCTGAAGTGCATCTCATAAAATACTCTGAAGCCTGTATCTTGAAGCAGAGTATAGATCAAATGCTGCAGCAAATGAATTTGGATGACACCTGGCTTTCACAGTGATGAGTTTATTATTGGAATCTGCTGTGCTGGTAGAGATGTGAGGAGGCAGGGAAGAAAGCAAGGGGAAGGGAAGCATGGATTGCTATCTTGTCTGTTAAGCCTGCCCCAGCCAGGGAATATTTTTATACACAGAGGAATACTGTTACTAGAAATGATACCTCTCCATTCCTCCCAGCGCAATCACTATTCTGGGCAAGGAACAAAGTCATAGAAATCCCTTGCAACTGGGCAAAGCCAAATAAGCATCAGCTCCCTGGATTGTGATAGACACTGTGTCTGCCTTCCAGTCTCTCAATAATAAATGTCCTTATTTCTCTTGTTCTGTGTAAGATGCCACAAGAAAGAAAATGGCTCCAGCTCCTTCCTTGGAGCTGTCAGAACAGATGTATCCCAACTGGCATGTTCACGGAGAATTTTTGTTGGAGGGGTAAGGTCTGCACCTCACAGCACCATAGACCCTCGTATCTGCCTGACCTCTATGACCCTCACTGCTGCTCACAGTAATATTCAGTTTAGTGTTGACATCCCAGCTCAGGTTCCTATCTGTAGAATTACTCTTTAAAGGAATGTACATTCACAGAGGTCTGATTTGTGGTCTTGGAAGTTACTAAATCCTTAGTCTCACTCCTGTATTGCTAGTGATTCCCCACCCTCGGCCATTGCCTTGGTAGAAATTTTAGATCAACTCTTATTTCAATGTGACAAGCAACCTTTGCTAAAAAAACTCCAAACAAAACCTCAAGGAAAACTCCATGTATTTCTTTCCCCTTTTACCATACATATCCTTGTTTGTCTTTCTCTGTCCTCTGTATCACACAAGTTGTACCCAAAACCATTGAAAAAGAATCTGCCACCTTCAGAAATCCTGCCACCTCACCATGTTCCTCCAAATCCTTTGCCTTTTACATAAGAATATTCTTGTGTCCGTGGATCTGCACTGGGAAGCACCTGCAATGGGTACCATAACTTTGTCACATTTTTTTTTACCTAAAAAGCCTCTGCTTGCTTCCAGATCCAAGATCCCGGCATAGCCAGCTACCTGGACCTCAATCCACTCCCATGCCACACACTTTACAAGGAAAAGTAACGATTAAGTGTATTTTTAACCTGCTTTCAACATAATCTAGAAACTTACATCAAAAATGAGGACCAGTATGTTGTGACAGTTGGGTGCTATGCTCACCATCTGTGACCAGAATATGACTAGCCTGAGTCATTAGCCAATATGTCAACAACACATCATAGAATACAGCTTTGGTAGTTCTTTTTGGTAGGGCCTTCTGCATGCTCATTTCCCATGATAGATCTGGTCTTGTTGGGGCAAACTGGATACTACCCGTCTACACTTATTTAATACAGCCTGTTACCAAGGCTGCTACAGGCATTGCAAGGTAATGACAGTATATTCATCTATGATCCTTGCCTCGCCTCGCCTTGCCTCGCCTTGCCTCCCCTCCCCTCCCTCTGCCTTCTCTTTCTTCAACTAGAATGAATATTTTTTCACACCTTAAGGCTACCTGTTTTCACTTCCAATCTTTATTTGGAATAGATTGATGACAGAGCTGGCACTTCGTTTAGCATCTTTTCTAAATTTTTGCCTAATACTGTTTCTAAGCTCTACCTGAATTCAAGAGAGTGGCATGAATGCTATGCATGTAGATATCTGTATGAGACATGAGCTAGTATGACATTTTGACTTAGTAGCTGAAGAGATGCTAACATCATTCATTAAATGGATTGGTGGATCTCAAGATGAAAACTAGGAACGCTTGTTAAATAGACCTATTCATAAAGCAATGAGTAAATTCTTTACCATTGAAAGTGTCCTCAACAAAAAAGGATACTTGTCTAAAATTTACAGTCAATAGCAGTTGGATTTAAGTAAAGGATTTAGTGAAATCTTAAACCTTCCATTATGGAGAAAGTAAAATTAGATAACAAAGTGGTCTCGTCTGGCTTTCAGATCCATTAATCTCATTCTTACACTGCAGAGAAAGCCTGGCTGAAATCCAGCTTCACTGAAGTCATTGTAAACCTTGTGTTAATTTCAGTGGGCCACAGATTGATTTTTAATGTCTGGTTTATGTTAGTTTGGCTGTATATTTTCTGAGGAGCTGGGCTTTAAGAGTCTTCATACATAGCATGTCAAGTACAATGGAGTCTTGGCCAACAGTTAGTACTGCACTTGTGTTCACTTCACTTTTACAGTTTGTGGAAGCTTCATCAAGACAAGAAGTGTGTTCCATTACAAAGTCAGATTCACATCTTAGTTAACAGAATTTTTACACCTGTTCAAGATAAATATGAAATTACTTTTTTTTTTTTTTTGCATAAGTGTCTAAGGTTAAGACAATACTTGCCAGGGGATGTGGGAGCCTTTGTGGAATGGGAAGAAACTCCTCCACTTTACTATACTCTTTGAATCAAGAGGCTTTCTGTCAAAAATGTAGGAAAAGGAAGTAATGATATAAGTAAAATATATACAGTAATAATAATTAAAAAAAAGGAACAGTAACACAACAGTAACAAGAAACAAGAAATATGCTGAGATGGGCAAGAGTCATTTGTCCAATACAGGGGCAGCGGGAGATGGGGAGGGACAGACGGGCTCCGGGCGGGGACCGGAGCAGGCAGGGCTCTCCCCGTCTCTGTCTGGGGTTCCTACAGAGCCCACCGGGACACAGGAGCTGGGCTGGGCCGGGCAGGGACAGCAGCAGAGCTGATCTGGTCATGGGGAAGCAGCCGGGATCACTTCACTGTGTGCCGGGGCAAGAGGGCGAGAGCGGAAAGAAACAGCACCGGCGAGGCAGGGCCAGGGCCCTCTCACAGGGGTTGCTGTTGAAAACCAGGGAGCTGGGCTGGTCACCCACACCGTTTTTATTGTCCAGAGCGAGGGGCAGAAGAGGCAGGCACAGTCCATCCCCCAGCCCTCTTGTCATCAGCGCTCACCGGTGTTGTTCCTCCCTGCCACCCGACCATCAGGGCCATTAGCTCTCAGGATGAAAACAGTGAAGACTTCCAAGCCCACCCCCGCTGAGAATTCTGTTCTCAGTTTAGTGGGTTACCTTTTTTATTGTTTTCCTTATGTCTTTCCTTTCCCTGTCTCCTCTCCCACCCTATTTAAAATCTTGATTTGCAAAGAATGCATGTGCCATCTGAATGAAATCAGTGAATCTTCTAATTGCAAGCTTGGGATCACAGCCCATCTTGACTGTTGTATGACTCGTTTATTTCTGTTCTGGATTTCTCTGAGTTTCCTGTTCCTCTGTGTGCATAAAAAGCAAGTATAACTATGGACATAGAAATGGAAAGAAGTGCATGTATATGTGTGTGGACTGATTATTACTGCATCTGAATAATGCATAAAATATGCACTATAAGCCCATGTTTTTCTGGAGAAAGTTGCTCCCCCTTTCTCCAGGGAAGAAGGGATGGAAAACAAGAGCATTTTAATGCACTTGGCCGTTTTTCCACCTCTGTCACAAATCACAGCTTTATGATACTGGTTCACACTTTAAACATGTTCAAAATATCAAGCATTTGAGAAGTTTTGCTGAAGTTGAGGAGAGTAATTACATACCTGAAATTGTCTACATTGTTCCTTGGAGCATACTACTCTGAAGGTGCATTTGCACTGTGGCTGTTTTTTTAAACAAACTCCTGTCAGCTCCTTCAGTGTCTTAAGGTCCATGATTCCTGCAGGAGACAGTACGAATTTGCTGTGATGTTTCCTGTTTGAAGTTCCCACCATTGCACCCTGCCAGCAGAGCCCAGCAGTAGAGCAGGCGGATTTTGACTGCTGGAACATGGGGACCCAATCTGGATAGATTTCCATAGCACCTTGTAAAAGTACCCAAAGCCTGTCTGCAGCAATATTTGCTCCACTTTAAGCACCAACACTATTTCCACATTGCTGAAACAGCTCTAAAATTCCCACTGGAGAGGATACAGGTGACACTGGGCTTCCTCATCGTTCTTCCCTATCACACGTTGCAGAGAAACAACCTTTGCCTGGGGCTCCTATTTTTACAGCCATTTGTGATTCTGTCGTCGTCCCACTGCAACTAAAAAAAAACACAACAAACATGCCAGAACCCAGTCTTAGTAACTTTGTACACTCCAGTTTAATCCAAATATATCTACTTTCTATTTTTTAATCACTTTAGCTTTCTTATACTCAAATCCATGTAGATGGCCTCATTTTACAGTGACTTCATGATTGCTTTATAGAAGCTTTCCTCAAAATATGCAAGAACATGATACAGTGTGTGGGAGGACTGGCCACCTTGCAAGAGACCCAAATTCAATAAAAGTACCAATTGACATGTAATGAATGCATGTAGTGCTGAAAATTTTGCAATTATTTCTTCCAAAACTGGAAGAAGTTATGCAAGCTTAAAGTGGGAGACAACCAGTTTATGCAAAATATTCATTAGGCTGTCCAGGGAAATCTCACCATTTTCCTCACAAATATTAGTAAAATTTAACAATTATGCATTAATATAAACACCATGCTGAAGTCAACTCACAATTTAAAATACCATGCTTCATAATAATAAACAAGAAAAATGGAAAATCAAGTCTTTAATAGCCTGGCAATTGTATTTTAATTAGTCTGGGCATTTATAAAATTACATTAAATGATCTCCAGTGAATAATTAATTTTAAAAGGTCTATTAATATGTATACTATGGAGAAACAACTGAAGTTTTTAGAAAACTGATACTATGGGAGGAAATGCTACTGTAAGTTTCTTTTACTCTTCATCCCAAATCCTTCTAGTATTGAAACAACTTACACACTTCAACTGCGATGCAAAATTGCATAGCTGTATCTTGCCTAAAGATACTATTTATTATGCACCACCACTGGGGGTTCAGAAGGCTCTGAGGGTGCTGGAGGAGGATGGGCTCAACATCTGGCACCGGGGTTAGACCCCTGCTCTGCTCTGCACTGAGATTGAGAAGCAGGAGTCCAGGAGACCCATCCAGTTTTGTGGCTGTCCTCAGCTGTGCCACAGGTTGAGTAGCCCTGCTGATGCCTATAGGACCTCTCACAGATCAAAGCCTGGCTGATCTGAGGAACAGTGACTCGAGGAGGATCTGCTCAGGGATGACATCAATCTAGACAGAGTGTTAGAATGTTCCTGTACTACTGCCAAATGAGCAAAAGTACACAACGTGATATTCAGGCTGGCTTGCTCTATAGGCACCTTTTGCATTTCAGGGTACCATCTTAGACATCTAGCCTTGCTGACCTTGTTGACCCACCTGCTGCATGATGAGATGTGAGGTTTGTAGGATGCTGACCTGGAATTCCAGGCTACCGAGATCACCCACCTCTCTGAAATAAAATATCAGCTTTGCGATGTATCTTACGCTACATAGCATCCTAATTTATCCCCTTCCTGGAGGCATTCTGCAAACTGTTGTATGTAGTGGCATTACCCCTACTTGGCAGCAGTCCCTAAAGCAGCAATGCCATGCATGCAGCTTTTCATGTGTTCCTTCCTCTCATGAATTCCATACAGCAAGAGAAGGTACATGCAGATGCAAATTACTCCCATGTTTCTCATCCTAGCCCTGGGCAGAGAGAATCCAGCTAGGGCTGTAGCTCTCTAGTCCACCCTCTAGTCCTGCATTGAGGCATAATTAAAGTAGAAGCAGAGTGGGCTGCCCTTTATCAGACCTCCAGTCATTTTATACTCACACACGTCTCCAAATAATGACTTAACCTCTGCTGAAACCAGGCCAAGGTGACATAAACAGATGGTTACTGTAGTATGCTGTAATCACTATTGAATGTAGTGGATGTATCAAAAATACACGAGTCCATTAAACCTGAGTAAAATTACTGTTTTCTTTATTTGACAATGCAGGACAAGATAATGTCACTTGGGGTCCATTTTTCACTCCTATAATACAATCTTGTACTAATGAAAAAAAGGTTGCAATCTCCTGAGGGTATCAGGAAGCATGGTTTTTTTGGGGCTAGGCTGGAGAAATGGCCCATCACAAGTCTCCTTATAGTAGCAATTTCTCTGCTGTTTAACTGTTTTCTTTTTCCAGTTACCTGACTGTGACTTCAGAACCACTGTGCTCAAGATGAACATTCTTTGCTCCTTTTCTGTTTTGGGAGGAGAGAACAGAGATTTCTGATGCTTACTGTTTTCTACAGATACACTTTTATAGCAGGAGCCCAAAAGATGAAACAATGTGAAAGACTTCAAAGATCATGGCTGACTGGCAGTGAAACTAAGAGTATAGAGAGAATTTTCTACTGTTTCAAAACCTCAATTAAATGGAGAGACAGAGTCATTGCAAGGGAGAATAGCAGGAAATCTCAAAGATGTTCTCTGTGACACTGTCTTGAAACAGTGAAAGGAAACTGCAGGTGTTCAAGACCCCAAAAACAGAGCTGTAAGAAACAACTCTTATGCCAACCAGGCTCAAGCTTTTTTCTCCCTTGTGTGCTCTCCATCTGATTTCCTACATTTCTCATCATGTTTCCTTTTAACTTTTTGCTGCTTGTTCTACTTCCACATTTCTCCCATCTGTATTCCCTATTACGCTTTTAGTGATCTTTGCATACCTTCCTCCCTTCTTTTTAATCACTTAGGGTCACATACAAGAAACCAGAAAGCGGAAGACTATCTAGTTTAAAGGAGACATAAAACCTTTCAGATAGTGCTCTAAGTGATTTAACCGAAACCAAATGCATTAACAACCCCAAGTAACCCAAATTCATCTTACATGATTATATAAAAATATGCATTGTTTGCATGAATATATAAAACATAGATGCAGGAATTTCAAATGAGATTTGCACATCACTAAATCAGTCACAAAAAACACTTTCCTGCTTCCATCAGCTGACAATTTGCTAATGATGTTAAAGCACTAATGAGGCCTAATGACTGACAGGAGAAGGAAGAACTGTGTGAAAACCAGGACTGGTTCCAAAAGCTATGGTGCTGCTGCCACCTGAGGTTTTCTTCTGGAAATACAATCCTTGTGTGGAAGGGTTTGCACAAAAATTGGGATGTGGTTGGAAGAGGGAATCTGAAGCTCACTGGTATCAGGACAGCCTTGCCAATGTAAGAAGAAGGGAATGTTCTCATGGGCAGCCCCAAGCTGACACCTTTCCCAACAAGGCACAAGAGCTGTATAAGCAGTTCTGAGTGTGGATGGCATCAGCACATGCAGCCTGCCCTCCTCACTGCCTTTACCAGCCTGGGCCCCCTCCTTGCTGTGTGCTCGCACCAGTGCTTTTGCACTGAGACAGATCAGAGACACGATCCAACTGAAAAATCAAATGGTTGTTGGACTCCATCTGCACCCAGATCTGGGCTCCTCAACATGAGAAGAATGTCCCAATGCACTGCAGTAAGCTTACACAGGTGTACTAGTTTGAAATCAAACCAGTGGGAGATCGCAAGTCAGAATTATAATTTAATAGAAAGAAGAAAATTAAAAGAAATAAATAAATGCAGTAGTACAAGAACACTGACAAAGTCAGATACACCCTGACACTCTATGGTGGTAGTAGTCCAAGCAAAGCAGTTCCGTTGAAGCAGTGATCCTGTAGGAAGAAAAGGGTGAGAAAGTCCAACGGTAGCTCTTGTCCTCTGGGAGTCCAGTAGGTAAGCGCTGGTGTGGTGTTCAGAGTCTCAGCTTATATCAGGATGGAATAGTTGGCTCCTCCCTCTGGGCGAAACATCTCACAATGGGATGGTGAGTCGTGTGATAGGGCCTGATGGGCCCATTAACAGCAGATAGTCCAGGAGGGAGTTATCTCTGAGTCGTGGGGCGAGGCATTGATGGCCCATTAACAGAAGATAGTACAGAGGGAGGAGGCGAGGAACACGGCTTCACCTGGTTTCAACAGCTCACGGAGATGGTAATAGAATATACTTCAACCCAGGACAACAAGTCACCACAATGGTTAAGCCTTGCCCCATGAGAAGGGTCTGAGAGACCAGGGCTGCTTCATCCTGAGAAAGAGATAGCTCCAGGGGGACCTTATAGCAGCTGTCCAGTACCTGTGCAGAGGTTATCAAGAAGACAGAGGCAGGCTTTTCCCTGCAGTTTACAGTGAAAGGATAAGAAAGAAGGGATGTAAGTTGAAAGAAGAGGTTCAGACTGGCTGTATGGGAAACAGTTTTCACAATGAGGGACTGTCAAGGCAAGGGTAAGGCTGCCCAAAGAGGTTGCACAGTTGCCATCCTGGGAGGTTTTCAAAGCCAGTCTAGACAAAGCCCTGAGCAACCTGAGCATACTTTGAACAGGCAGTGGACTAGAGACCTCCAGTGGTTCCTGCTAGCCAGTTTGTCTGTGGTCCTATGATCCTTCAGCCAGTTGTGTCTTCATAGAACTTTGTAGATGTGTGATATTTCAACTTTATATGCAAAAACATTTTTATCTGCTTCTATCTTGACCTAACTTAAATTAAGGATTGCAAAGTGACCAGAAAAAGTCAAGGTATTCCACCATTATGGTGCCGACAATCTTAAAAACCAGAATCCTGTACAACTCTTGCATAGGCCGTGGTCCACATTTCATTGCTCCAGAGTATCTACAGCATGACTGAGAGCTCTTCCCACTCCACACACAGATAGATACCTGTGTTGAGCAGCACATTAGCAATACTGGTGCCCAAGTACATATGGTCCTGATACAATATGTGACAGGGAAAATGAATGGGCTTCTTGAAATGACCAGTAAATATAAAAATATATATTTAATTATATATCTTTCATCATCTTCCCATCATCTATTGTTGGTACTTGATTTTAATTGGGAAGGACCAAGGTGTCATTTTTGACCTGATTTTGATCTTGCTCCTGACTTTCCTATTTTACCTTATGGTTGTAAAATACCATTTTGATCATAAAAGCTATCATCTCATACAAA
Organism: Serilophus lunatus; assembly: GCA_013399895.1. NCBI lineage: Eukaryota > Metazoa > Chordata > Aves > Passeriformes > Eurylaimidae > Serilophus > Serilophus lunatus. The sequence goes on along the minus strand of VXBA01005890.1, from coordinate 999,843 downwards.
CTTCTCCCATGGTGGGCCTCAGCTTTGCACACGATGTACACTGACGTACTAGATCAAGCATTTGCAAAGCTAATTTTCTCCATCATGTTTATCATCACATCTTTCTGGCCAGAAAAAGTATAACTAGTTACATCAAAAAATAATAAAATTAGGAACATAGCATGCCTCTCTCATCAAGAGAGTGTTTTCAACTCTATCTCTGCTTCAAAGCCTGTCAAAACTTCCATTGTATTCCAAAATAGTGTAAAATAATTGTACAGTATTTTTTGAGATCACAAAATATTAATAAACTATGAATAACCAATGATAGCTAAGAAATAAATGTCAAAGTTTTAAAAATCATTTTATTATTTATTGCTCAAATTCTTTATAGAAGTAAAATCATTGTAGAACATTTAACATTAAGTCAAAGATTAAAAAAATAAGATAATCCCTTCTCCCAATCAGACAACTCCGTAAAAAAAGATTTCATTAGTTTTCAGAAGTTGATACTTGTAATTCTATAGCTTTAGACATAATTTTACAGAGGGTTTGCTCTTTTTTAATAACTTCTCTGGCATTTATCTCCAGAACTTGTTGGCATCCATACTTTTAGTGCAAATATGAAGTACCACTTGGGATCTCAGGCATGACACAGCAAAATCCAATGATTTTCATTGACTGTGATCATCCAAAGGTATGTATATAGAGAGAACATACGCATGAGAAGACGTGAGGAGGGAGAGAAGGGATAAAAGGTGAAAAGTCAGGCAAAGGAAATTCAATGTTTATATTTTCCTAATGTGTCGAATTCTTCCTGTTTCTTATATTAATATTTTATCGTGCATTTTAGCTCCACTGAAGCAATCTCATTTATGTATGTGCTGGAAGAAGAAGAAAAAGTCTATCACTTTCAGTGAGATCCCTCAAATATTTTATCAAGTTGAGTATATGCTTGAAATAGGCATACACTGGGACAGTGCCCAACTGCACTGCTTGGTATTTATAAGTAGTAGTGCATGGCTAATTCAATAGTTACTTCCATTGTAAGTTCTCTCTTCAGCTGTTCATAACTTCCCAAACCAAATTCCTTTCAGACCTTAAATTCCAAATGCTTGGCCTCATGTAAAAAGCCAGTCTTTTTATATTGGTTTCTGTAAAATCCATCCATCTGAATTCACATTATGTGAATAAGACAGAAGCAATTACCATGAACTCTAGCTCAATTTTTTTATTCATATAACTAAGACTAGCCATGAAGTGTCAAGCGTGGTTAAAATTGCAAAATTCAGCCTCTCATTTTACAACAAAGTTTCTGGAGATGCACCATGACTCACACTCACAAGTTCACTGAACTCCACAAAAATTTAAGGATTAAGGTTTCACCTCTATGATGTTTAGGGAAGGACTGAGTGCCTACAGTCACTGCCAGGGGCAAGGAGTCATGGGGAAGACCCATGGGGATTCTCCACGCAGGTGAACAATCCAGGGCCCACCTCACCAACCCAGCAAGGGAATGGGCAGGCTGGGCGGGCAGCCAGTGCGCCCCAGCCACACTGCCAGATGTGTTGGTGGTGACACACCGGCTCTGGGGCTAAGCTGGAAAGTCAGGCTACAAATCAGGGTCTGGGTGAATGAACAAGGTTTATAGCCAGGCAGGGATGGGACAAGGATAGAGACAGGGTCACCCACAGCTTGGCCAGGGATGGACAGATGGCCCCTGGCTGAGCTGAAATGGGGTCCACTTTAATGCCTTTCATTCTGCTAACAGCTTTCCACAAAACTCGGCTAATGGACAACCCTAAGGAAGTGATTTATTATCCAAACACTTAAAAACTAAAAATTTTTAAGAGATTTGAGCTGTTATATTCTTTGGAGCCATTCCTTTCTAAATACATGTCATACCATACTGGTTTCTACTGCTCTGCCTCTGTACGAATACTACACAGCATGTATGCAAATGTAATTTCTATAACATACCTTACAATTTTACACTGTAATTTGGGTAGTATGCAAATACTGAGAAGCTTTGGCTATTCCTATTAATATATTCAAACATATTTGCTAGTACAGAGAGAAACTGTCACTGTAGAAATAGAGGCATTAAGTAGGTATTCTGTCTAATACAAAAATTCCACTTCAGAAACTGCAACAATAGATGTCAATATTAAAAAACCCTCACCATATGATAATTGCTACCCTTCTGATTTTGAATGTAGACTGGATATTCACTGAAGGGCTTTGATACACGGCCTATTGTACATTCCCTCCACCTGAATGGCCTAATTTGTTTTTCTTCATTAAATGCCACACAGTTTAATTTTGTCATCAAAATTAAGAAATTGCCTTTCAACATTTTCAGAGGGGCTGAAGGTTATACTACTCTTCTTCAGTACAATATAACAACACTACTGCTGAAGAAGTACAGAAGTATTTGCAATACCAAGACCCTTAATGGTTTATTTTCTTACCTTTACAAAAAAAAAAATATTAAAATACACATTGACGAGACTGGATTGGTATAAACACCAGCAGTAACACAGTGTTTTAGACTGAGTTGTACTGAAGGCTTTCAAAGTCCATTTAATCTATTGCAAGTTTCGATTATTGGCAACAAGGGTTTCTCAACTAACTTTGACAGGGAAAATACATTTTCAGTGCAATTATAAAAGTATTGGCAGCGACAAAGGAGAATATTAGGCTTCATACATCTTGAGAGAGTGCTGAAAATGCTTTTCTTCTGTACGTGGCAGGATTAAATATTTTTTGCCTCTGCCCTCTGCTGCTCCTGTTACATCAGAGTAATTAGGATAAGTGAACTCCCATTTGACTGTCCTTAATGCCCGTGTTGCACAAACCCAACCTATAACACAAGTGTTACACTTAATCTTCAGTTTAGCAGAGCACTTATATGTATATTTTGAGACCACATTTAAAGTTATGTTTAAAAAGAAACAGTTCTTAATGACACTGGTGAATTGGGGCGGGAACAGACTTTAGCGGCCATTGCTCAAGACAACCATGAGTTAACACAAATCTTTGGAAAGCACACTTCTTCTATATCTCACACCAGTAACACGGCTGTATGGCCCAGCACACTCTGCCCCTGGACTCTCTACATCCAGGTATTGCTCCATGAAGGCCTCTGCTCAATCACACACAACTGCTCCTCCTTTCTTTACCTTTGAAGTTTCCTCAGGATCATCATTTGGTGTTATCTACCGGGAACCAGATTGCATAGATATTGTGCAGGGCAGAAATACCACATCACAGTCTGGAGAAATTCTGAGAGCGCTCTGTAGCCATGCACAGAAGCAGAAAATCCTAAATACAAACCTGAATAAAATTCTCGAACTGAAAGTACTCTCCAGCAAACCCTTTTTTTTTTTTTTTTTCCAATATATTTTCATGTAGACAACATCAGGGTACCTTGTGTAGTATAAGCAAGTATTTTTATACTGTCTAACACAAAATAGTAGTGCCAATATTTACATGTAAATTAAGACTTCTGCATTATTTTTCTTAATGTAAAGTAGGATGGCCCATTCTATGAGAATATCTGTCTAGTTCAAGTAAGCTTGGGTGAAGAAACCTAGGCATAGGGTAGCTTTAGAATCTTTGACTGCTCAGTAGGAAGAGTAGGACAAGTATTTTATATGTGCCAGAGTGGTCTCAGGAAAATCACTTTCGCAGACAATAGTTACCAGTGCAGAAAGGTGATAGATGAAGTAAAGAGTCATCACAGATAAATGTGTTATGAATTTGAATGTAACATTGGCTGATGATAATACAGAAAAAAATAAGTCTATAAATGAAAGCTTAACTTCAAATGTAATGGCTTTAAACTTTTTCTATAGTGTTCCAAGTGCAATTTGTTTTTTAAACCATAAATAAATGCTTCGTGGGTAAATCCTGTAAGATTTGCTGGCAAAAATGCACAGTCAGAGCTATAAATATGTGGGAAAATCTAATAGTTCAAATTTACTCCAAAGGTCATCTGGAGTATAAATGTATTCTCAGAAAAATTATGCAGAAATTTTATCATTTTCTTCTTCACATGGGCTGAGATTGCAGGAAATAAGTAAGTCCCCACAAAATATAATGACAGGAAGAGAAAAATGCTTGTGCTGTGACTGAATCCAGTTTCTTCTAACAAATTATTATGTGTTCTGTGACATAAATTCCAACCATTAATCACTTCCATAGGCATGAAGCCAGAAGAATAGCATTGTTAAGACCGGTTTCAGCTAACCTCCGGAATATTTTACTCTTGAAAAGGCTGCATTTTCTAGACAAAGAAGGTTTACATGCATCTTGGCAAGAAGTTAATGTGAAAAGGATAAGCTAAAACATAAAATCAACTTACAGCTGCAAAGCCTTGACTTCTGAATTAAAGATTTTCCACTGCTCCACTGTTTCTTCCTGTTTTGCCTATATATAAACCAGGAAACCTATATAATCACTATGTGAGTTACAGTGCAGCACTGATGTACTTCAGAGTTGTTAATGTGGGCTGTAGTTCCTCTACCACAAAAGGAAAATGAAAGTCATTTACCTCGCTTACATCCAATACTTGGGCCATGGGGGAACATGCAAAAAGTGTTGTATTTGCCAGAGTACAAGGTAAGAATAAACATATACCAGGGAAGGTACCAAACTTCTTTTTCCTTTGCTTGCAGACAGGCACAAGGTCCCAGGTGCACTCTTGCAATGAGAGCATTTCCAGAGCGACTGTAAGAAATCCAGTTCACACTCTTGTCCATAATGAATGGGAATAAGCTACACTCTGGGAGTACATATATGCTAATTATCTCACTATCACAGTATCAGCAAGGTTGGAAGAGACCTGCCTCATCCAGGCTACTCTTGAACACCTCCAGGGTCGGTGACTCCACCACCTCCCTGGGCAGCCCATTCCAATGGCGGATCACCCTTTCAGTGAAGAATTTCTTCATAATATCAAGTCTAAACCTCCCCTGATGGAGCTTGAGACTGTGTCCTCTTGTTCTGTCACTGGGAGCCTGAGAGAAGAGACCCCCACCTGACTACAATCTCCTTTCAGGTAGTTATAGACAGCCATAAGGTCACCCCTGAGCCTCCTCTTCTCCAGACTGAACAACCCCAGCTCCCTCAGCCACTCCTCATAGGGCTTGTGCTCCAGCCCCTTCACCATCCTCGTTGCCCTTCTCTGAACATGTTCCAATAACTCAACATCTTTCTTGTACTGAGGGGTCATTTCTTCTGCAATTTTATGTTAATTAAACAATCTTTAACAGAAATCAGACTGATAGCAAGTCCCACCAAAACAAGCACACGAAACTGCCTTTGCCTCTTTGGATGAAAGGGCAAGAAGCTTGGATTCACTGTCATTGCTGCAAAATTACAAGACCACACCGCATAACAAAACTCAAGAAAATTATTACACTGTTTCGATATGTATATAAATTAAATAAAACCATGTGCAGGTACTTCCTTTCACCTCTTATATCTCAATAACACTAGTCAATGAGTTATTTGTAATTCTTGACAGCAAAAGACAATTTCTCTTCTTTTGTTCTATTCTGAACATTTATCCTGGGGAGTGGAATTTCAAGTCATTTAGTTCAATTTTTCTTCCTATTAAAACCAGCTTGCATTCTTGAGAAACCCTCACCAAAATAAACATAATAAAATTAACACTTGAAAGCCTCAGATTACATATTGCACCACCTGCCTGGCCTTCCAGCTCAAAGGGATGGCCACTACATTCCCCAGAGACTCAACATACACACTGCAGGATAAAAGGGCACATCTCAAGTGAATCCTGCTTAATTATCTCTGCCTCCATCAGTACAGAGTAGGTTCAAAGTTCACTCTAATTCGCATTTATCACTAATATAACTTCCAAAATTTCAAAAACCCTTTATTATTTAATGTTGTACTGTTTATGAAGTTTCTTTTTAGTCAGACTTGCAGGAAAATTATTATAAAATTATAAAGCATACTGATATCAAACCTCAACATGACCAAGAATTTTGAAACAGGAGAGCTAAAACATGCACTGCTTCTAAGATGTTCAAGCTGCTCCTGAACATACTTTGAATTATATGCAAAGTCAGTCCTTGGGTTTCTTAAGCACTGACAAATAAAGAAAAACTAGAAAAAACATATAATACATACAACCCTCCTCCCCCCACCCCAAACACACAATTCCTGAATGAAATTGTGCGAAAAATTAATGTTTTGCACATAAAGGAATATACATTACTAAAACATGCAGCTGGCAATATTAAACAAAAATTCAGCCTTTCTAAAAAGTGATTTCTGTTACTTATATTGGTATTCTTTCATGCAGTTTGGACTACTCTGCCATAACCCACTGTTAGATTCAGTCCAATATTTCCATGTGAAATACTTGAAATTATACAGGTAATAGTCTCAAAGCCAGTGTAGATCAAAACCATTTCCAGAAATAATAGAATATCTCATCAATATCTTCAGCACCAATCCGTTCTTTGGAAGCCCTCACCTGTCCATGTACAACATTCATTGCCCAATAAACTTATGACTGTTTCAGATGCAAAGAAAATAAAATACTGGGCAAGATCTTAGGAAAGATCTTGTTTACATAAAGCAGCACTATTTCTACCCTACACCTGCTCTCAAAAAATGTACAGCATACTTTTGATTCTAAGTATCCACTCTGTGGACTTCAAAAAACTTTTTCTCTCCAACCAGCTAGTTTTCAACTATGGTTTCTGTTCCTCTGATGGTTTTAAGTATATATGGGCATGCAAGGTTTTACATAGAGAACTGAGCATTCTTTATCATCCATTTATAGAATTAGAACAGCTGCATGGCTATTTCCCCCTTTTTATCATCACTATTACACATTTTTTTCACTGCTGTGTCCACAGAATTAAAACTAGCAAATTAAAAGAGAGTGGTATGAGGACGCTGAAGCTGTGCTCTGGGACGATGAAGCAGAGAGAAAAGTGAGACTCTCTCACATGGGATTTTCCCTTCTCTCCAGATATCACAGTTCAGAGCAGTGATGGGAGGTGCTGGGCACTCACCACCTATACCTGTGCTGAAAGCAGGGACACAGCAGGAGACACATGGGAAGCTTTAAGTCTCTTTTGTATTCTCCACATTTTGGAACTCCTCAGTCTCCCCACTTCTTCAATCTCTCCAAAGAAGGGTTACAATAAAAGTAAATAATAAGAAAAATGAAGTGGCAATGCTTTTTTTTTTTTTTTTGAAAGAACAAATTGCTAAGTAATAAAGCAATGTTAAAACATAGCATTATTGCTGTTCATATTTTTATGTTGCCAGAAGTACAGTAGATGATTTTATGTCCTTTGGTTGTGGAACCATGATATTTCACATAGCGTTATATTAGCCTATTTTTCCATCTGTGTCACAAGAGTGCTGTTGCTGAGTTGGTAACAGATTTATCAGGAAAGACAAGAATTCTCTTTTTTTGATATGTAAAATTGATGTGATTTTAAAATACTAACTCTAAAACATTTTACATTTGAAAGCAATACATATTTTGATACATCAACCCACTTTCTCTATTGTCATAAACTTGGACTTTTCTTAACCAAGAGCTTTTCACTTAAAAGACACTACTGTCACAGAAAAACAGCTCCAGTGTTAATTTTTGCTAATTAAAGGAGAAGATTTACCCTTTGTTGCTTCAGGATAGTGAAAACTATATCACGTCAGTCAGATGGGACAGAGTGATACACATCTAGTGCTTAGGCAGATGCAACCTAAGCAAAATAGGACTGTGCTAAAGTTACTCTGTATTTACAAATACCATCAATGATACCATAAATGGTCTCTACATATTGATAGATGTTGATGAATTAAAGTGTATAAAGTCACAAAAATGCGGAAGTTTTACATTTGCTTTTCTGTTCTGTGCAGAAGTAACAAACTCTGCAGATGCAGAATGTCAGTAAGTATTTGAAGGAAAAATATGCATTTGTATTCTGAGAACTCAAAGGCACTTAACATGAGTATTGTAATTTATTGCCATCATGGGAATCATAACTTTCAGGAAAGCCTGTGAGTTTCTCAAACTGTATTCCCAGCATCAAGTTATTTACAGAAAAAATTCAATGAGAATTACAGTTATATGTGGGGCTGACAAAAAGCATCTTTTCCCACATTGCTGCTGCTAGAAACTGTCAATCAAAGCATATTTCACTATTTTCTGTGTTAATGATGAGATTCAGGAGTGCATCTACACTAATTGTTTCCTAAAAGTAAAAAGAAAGAAAAAAAAAGAAACTGCTGAGATTTATATATTTTTATCAGTACATTGTTAGAATTTCACTCCTTACTTTAGTGTATTAATTTCTCCACAAAATTCAGCACAGCACAGCCAACTAAAAACATGACTTGATAAATGCTTGTGTTGCAAATTGGCTTCTGGAAAACTCTTGTCTACAAGCAGCCAGATCATCATAATCACTGCTACAACTGGTCTCCCAAAAAGAACGCATATGTGCCCAAAGTTCTGCTTCAACACATTTCTCTGAAAAAAAGCTACACAACATTTTAGGTCCTTTATGCAGTTGCTATATTTCTAGAGTGCCTAGGAGACAGACTGGTGTTCCTGAATATTGCCCCAAAATGCCATTATCACAAACTTAAATTATATGAATAATACATTCTACTTCCTTGGAATATGGGATACAAATAATGTTTAGTTATCATTTTCTAAAATTGCAAAATTTACACCAGTTTTTGTATGAGAAGGACAAAATCACCACAATGCCAAAAACTTTTGTTCCCCTTGGCTCTTCAATAAAATCATATCCATTTGAAAATGTTCCAGATGTACATTACAGATGGAGCAGCTCTGCTTGGGATTTCTTCACCCAAAATAATTATATCTGACAGGACCAAGACCTTCAGCTGCTTCTTAAGTGCTTCCACAGTGCAACCATAGCAGTGCAACCTCTCAGCAACATGCACATTTCATAGAAACATAAAGAGAAAAGCAGTATGATTTTGGAGAAAGTTTAAAGGAGAATTCACTATCCACATAACACATCCACATAACTTCTGTCATCCATTCCACTCAGGACATAGGTGCAGATACGGCAATTTTCAAACTATTTTGAGATGGCACGTGCATTTCCATTTCTGGGCAAAAGTCTTAAGAAGCCCAATATAAAATATCATCAACAACGTGTATATTTCTGAGACTGGCAGAGAGAAATATTCAAATTGTTGGCACCACAGAATGGCTGAGTACCAGCAGGTCCTGCCACATACCTTGAGCCATACACTTTTACACTGGTGTGTACCAGAGCTCCAACATACTGCACAAGAGAAGTTATTTTATCTGATATTCTTCCAAGCCTGAACACTACTGAAGGACTAATTTGTGCTGCAAGTAACATTTGCATGTGATATCCACAAAGGAAATAGTTGGGTCAAATGTTAACTAAAACTGTGACTTCACAATTAGCCTAAGCTGCTGGAATGCAGGCTGCCACCGAAAAAAGGCAATACCCTCTCCCTGCCACCAACCCCCATGTGTCCATTGCCTTCCTCTTGTGAGCACAAACAGCAGCTCCCACACAGTTCAGCTCATACTGATTATGATCTATAAATTAAGTTATTCAGTATGGAGTTATATGAAAATACAGTTTTCTGTGAAAGATTATCTTTGGAAACGTTCACTCGTGAAGTTCTTCAGGATGAGCTGCTGCCGTTCTACCCACGTTCCTTCTAACATAGGTTAACAGGCAGTTGTAAACAAGTCTTTGTATAAAAATCAGACAGGTAAACCAGTTTAGGAGACAGTACAATGAGTCTCGAGTCCATGCAAACTCTGCTAAATGACTACTTAATGTTCGCTGTGGGAACAAGTTAACTTGGCTGCACCAACTGCCTGGCTGATAAGGACACAAAAGGCAAAAGTTGTGAGAATCTTAATCAGCTGAATGGCAACAGCAGGTGCTGTTTTACAAAAAGCATAATAAAAGACGACATGGAATGGGGGCGTAGGAAGTAATCCCCAAATAGACTTCTCTGTGTGCAGTCTTATTAATGACACAGATAAATAATTACCTTGATAATTAGTGATCCCGAGAGTTGGCGATTAAAGTGCGACTGTAAACCTCACCTTTCCAGGACAAGCAATCACAAATATAGCCATATTCCACACCCTCAAGAAAGTACATAGAGCTTCAAAATAATTGGTGTAGCCATGTGTATTTCAAAGCACCCTGGAAAACTAGCAGTTTATTTGGCAGTTCCAGACCTAACAAGAGAGGTACACAATTCCCCTTCTCTAACCCAGGCAAGACTCATACTAGGCAAGGAAGACATCCACAGAGGAACCCTCCAATGGCTGGGGAAATTGAGATTCTGCATCGGCAGCCCTAGGAACTTAAGTCCATAAATTGTGTATTTGCTCATACCAAAGGAACAAACCTTCGATTTGTAAGCGGAGCTTACACTGAATTTGAGACCTTTTTTTGGAATTTTTACCTGAAATGACTTGCATCCCAGCCACGTAAAATCAGCTACCTAATCTTGTTTTATTTTAGAGCAAGGAGTCCTCAGAATGAGATCCAGTACTTAGAAAGTACTTTTGAAGTGCTGCTTCAGAAAACAGTTGAAAGATTACTCTCTCCATGTAACAGTTATTTTTCAAAGAGAAATTAATGTTTGAATATAAAGGGATAGGTTCCTTAAAACTCATAAAGTCTCATAAATAACTATAATTATGTTAATACTTTAACGGTCACATCTGTTGTTCCTTTCAGAGGCCTCACAGAGGTGATTAAGCAGAATTTTGCCCCAGCTGTGATGTTTCAGCCAAAGGAAAAGCAGCAGTGTCTAAAACACAGCTGCTAATTTTGGATAGTGTTTTAAAGGAACTGCACAATGGCTGTGAACAATTATGTTTTTCAGCCAGGAATCAAGAAACTATCATTAAAAAGGTTTAATTGCAATTACAATTATTTTGTTGGCAGGTATTAATGAACATGTTTAATATTTTCTAATTAGATTAGATGTCTAACACAAAGTATTAGATTTAATGAATCAATAACTTTAATGGCTGACTCACTGAGATACAGAGACAACTACCTGCAAAAATAATTTTAAAATCTATTCTTCTCAGGCAAGGATCTCTAAAATCCAAAAGCAGTATTGAGTAACTGGATTAGGATGCAGTATAAGCCAGATGTGCTCCACATGGTGCATGCTACAGAATGGTCAATGGGATCTCACAGAGATGATAGCAGACCAAGTTTAGGCATTTACAGTAGACACTTTCCTGGATCATTCAATTTCTTAGCATAACTACCACTACTACATAATTCTGGCTGCTTTTCTGCATACTCAGTATCAACTATCTCTGAAACAGTCTTAAAAGCAAATGCTCCTGTCAAAAATATCTTCCTTTAAATTTAATCAGTGTATTTGACCTATCAATTTGATATGGCTGTGCTTTTCTGAAAAGCAAAAGACATAAAAGTTATGTGTCAAAATGGAGTTGCTCCTTCCCCTTGTTCCAAGTAATTTAGACACCTCACTTTTAGGATGGCAAGAGCTCAAGCACAGCTGGTGTCTTAGCAGAGGACCTTTTTGCAAGACCAAGACAGGACCTACATGGTGCAGCCCACTCAATAAGAACATACCCTAAAGTTGGCTCTTATTAACCACAGTGTGAATATTCTGTTCCCAAGAGGTGGTGAGCTAACAGCCACCAGAGAGATTACAATGAAAGTGGTGAAACACTGGCATAAGTTGCCCAGGGAGGCAGTGGATGCCTCGTCCCTGAAAACATTCAAGGTCAGGCTGGATGGGCTCTGAGCAAACTAATCTATTTGAAGCTGTCCCTGCTTATTGCAGGGAATTGGACTGGATGGCTTTTAAAGATCCCTTCCAATCCAAACTATTGTATGATGATTTTCTGTTTTGTAGAGGTGATGCCACTACTAGCAGACCTGATAATCAAAATCCCCAGTCTGACATGTAGTGAAACATACAATTCATTATTTTTGAAAGAAGAGGGTCTGATGGGCTGTTGTTGATGGTTCTGTTGTTGCAGAAGTGATGCTTCTGCTTTTTAAGTCACAGCACTAACTTCTGGTGTTCATACATCTCAACTCTAAAAGCATTGGAAACATCTAATCCTAATTCTGGTTAAAAAAAAAAAGAAACCAAAGAGCAGTTTTCACAGGAGGTAGGGGTTTTCCAAACATTTTCAACATGGATGATGCAGACAACAGTGCTGAAAAAATGCTGAATACAACAAAGATGATTGTCCAGCCCACAGTCTCCAAAAAGTTTCACACAGCAATGAATACTACTTGGGCACATCAGTCAAAATCAAGTTTTAAAAGGAACATCTAGCTAAAAATTCAACTGTGAGTATCCAAATCTCTGGCTGATAATAAATGACTGTTCTTCCTGTTAGTATCTGATAATGTCAACATCACATACGCTTCATTGATGTTCTAAAAATGGTATTTAAATATCAACAGTAGGAAATACTCAGTTGAGAGATCTGTCTTCAACACTTTTCTCGGTTACTGGACTAAGTGTACTATTTAGGAAGCTGTACTAGTCTTTTCTGACTGCTGTCCCAGAGAGTCACCTTGAAGTGAAGTGGAAGTACTTTGCTTTGGAGCCATGAGCTTTGTTTCTGCCTTATGCAAAGAGGGCAGTAACTGTATATCTGGCACATGTATCCTGAGACTTAACACTCGTCTGCTTCAGACAGCTAAATAACTGATCTTGTGAATAAGCAAAGCATTTGCCACTGACCCACTTCCCAAAGAGCCTGCATGAGGCTAACAGTCTTGTGTCATCAGCACCAGAACAGATATCTCACACCACTTTTGTCCTTCCCTCCACATTTTTCAATGCTGTGAAGCTCCAGCAAGTTGTCTTGAAAGCCACTCAGCTGGGAAAAAAAAAAAGTGCAGGAAAACTGAGGGTTGTTTTAGGGGTAACAGCACCTCATGGCCCAAGGCCCTTTGGTGCCCACAATATTTTTGTCTAAAGATGGTGAAACACATTGAATACCTCAAGTTTCTTCTCTCAGCCCCTGTACAGGGTACTGCAGGAGTTTCCATATAGCTTCTGCACACTGGGGTCAAGCCATGTGTGATGGCAGTATGTGGATATGAGGTAATTTCAAGCATGCTTTGTACCTCGTGAAGCCCCTCTAGACAAAACCTGGGTTCGAGCAGTGCCTGAGGGTGAACTGTGTCCTCCTCTCCTCCTGACCCTGCTAGCACCAATATACAACAGAATAAAGACAGCCGTGCTCTGTGTGGGTACTTCTGTGCTGATAAAGCTGTCCCAGCAGAGACAGGGCCCGCATCTCCATCAAAGGAGGTTTGCTGACTTGGTTTTCTGGGTGAACCTACATCTACAGGTCTGTTCTTTCACATGAACAAACCGTTTTTTTGCCAGCTCTTCCTTCCCCTTTTCTGCCCTTGCCATGCCCCCATCCCAGTCATGATACAAGTTCCACATATGCAGGGTGCCCTTGGTTAAGCATTGGCATCCAGTGCCTTTTAGGATGCTGCAGAGTACCCAAGGCATCAGCTTGGCTTTGCAGATACAACAAAAGATTGGAAGAAGATCAGTGCCTTCCCAGAGGAGCAAATGGAATTGAGATTGATACCCTGAGGGCCATAAAATGGCACCAGACACTTATGTTTAAACATCTGCATGCCACTCTTTTATCTACTGACAGTAAAGGTTGCTTAGGCATTCAGGACACACGTAGATACCTATTTATAGACACCTAAATGCAGTTTGCTTTCATCTGAAGTTGAATCCTGCTCTCTGCAGAGTAGACCTGTCCAAGAGGAAAAAAGTCATTGCTATTTCAACTGAAGGGGTTTTTTTAACTTTAACAACATACAGACTACCAATGTTGTTACATAAAGGAATTCTAACCAGGATTGGATTGAACTAGACACTCAAACAGAAATAAACAAATCTGATCTCAACTTTTCAAAATGCCAGGACATAAAAGGTTCAGCATTAAAAGTGATCGTAACAAAATTAGTTCAAATGTTGAGATAAACTAATTTCCATGAGTACACTTAGGTTTTAGATGACAGACTGGCTAGCCATTACAGGTGATATAGGCTGTCCAGTGAAGACAAGTGAAGACAATTAAAACACGTTGGACACATTTGCACAGAAAAAGTAGTTAAGGATTTTGTAAGAAGACTCCATATGGCACTCCCAAAATTCAAGCAGCTCTTACTGCAAAAATGAAACTGAACAAAATAATAGCAAACTCAAAGTAGAGTATGCTCTGATGTTTTGTTCAGAGAAACAAGTTCAAGAATGATCTGTCTTCTACTTCACAAGGCATTGCAGCTATTAAATTGGTTTAGGTTGTAACATTACCTGCATGAAAAAAAGGAAAAAAAACCCCTCTTCTTATATAAAGAAAGGAAAAATTACCTGTATCTGGGCTGTCAGTAGAGCACTCTGTATTTTCCTAGGATTCAGTCTTACACATGGAATAAAATGGTAATGCTCTTTTTTAAAACTTTGGAGTTACTGAACTAACAAAGGTGTTATTGTAAGCAAAGACACATTTCAAATTGGTCCCAACCTTAAAAAATACCTCAGCTTGTCAAAATGAGACTGCACCCTTGAAAGATATGAGACTTGTATATATGGAGAATACTTCAAAAGAAAACTTTTAATGCTAGGATTAAGTTATTAACTACAAACACTTTTCTATTAAGTGCAGAGATATATTTATCCTGAAGTCCTGTGTTCAAAACAAAACACAGTCACTCTGACCCCATTCCAAATGTCTCACCAAATCACACAAATCAAACCAACAAGTCAGTTCATAACCCTTAAAACAAAGGTCCAGGCAGTTAATTTCCATATCGTGTCCCCTGACAGGTAAGCTTCTACCATCCACATCAGTAGACCAGTGCCTAGTGCCAGCAGACAGCTCTGTTCCTAGGCACAACCCATTTTTTACTGCATCTGACACCACCAGTGAGGTGAGAACCAAAACTAATGGGGCATGTCTTATCAACAATGCAAGGGGGAAAGAAATATTAAAAAAGAGCTAATTGAGTTACAACATAGTGAGGTATAATGGTATAATGAAAAAAATATATAATGCAGATGGGATTTAATAGGAACAAAATATCATATCATTAGCCAAAGACGTAGGCTCTAGGAAACCAAAGGAACATTGAGAGAATTTTTTTATCCTGGAATAAGGATAGATTGCCTTTGTGACCTGCTTTCTAAAGGGTACAGTCTTTCTCATAAAACTCTAAGTATTAAAGACAATAAACTCTCTTCCCTGGATCAGTGGATTTGAAAGTTCGCCATCCGGCATTTTCACAGCAACAGATGGCACATCTGTCTCCAAGTTTCTTTGTTATTTTCCTGCCCTCATAATGGTTTTTCAGCTACATACTGTAAACTTTGAAGTATAATTTGGAGTAACTTTACAAGATTGTCCCCACTTCCCAAGGAAAACTTGGCATTTTTGAGTGTGAGAATAATTTCACAGTAACTCATGGAATCATGGAATCGTTTAGGTTGGAAAGACCTTAAAGATCATCTAGTTCCAATCCCTCTGCCATAAGTAGTAACACCTTCCACTAGACCAGGTTGCTCAGAGCCACATCCAACCTGGCATTGCACACTTCTAGAAACAGGGAAGCCACAGCTTGTCTGGGCAACTTGTTCCAGTGTGTCACACCCTCACAGTAAAGAATTCCTTTCTAATATCTACTCTAAACCTACTCTTTCAGTTCAAAGCCATCACCCTTTGTCCTATTACTATATGCCCTTGTAAAAAGTCCCTCTGTCTCTCTTGTAGGCCCTCCTTAGATACCAGAAAGCTGCTACAACACACATTTCTTCAAATTAAGATTCCTCAGGGTCACACAATAAAATGTTCCCTATATTTTAACTAGCCAGCTGTTTCAAAATTGAAAGAACAAAGTTTACCTGGGAATAAATTAATGGTTAATGGCTATGCAGATGCACCCATGTAATCAAACTTCTCTCTTCTGTTTTCCCACATTGCTTTGCATCTGAACTGCGTGCGCTGTGCCGTCCTGAACACAAACTGCCTGGATGTTACCTCCTTGTTGAAAGGCTGGCAAGCAGCCATGGGGCCCCATGTGTGACTGTACTCCTGCACAGCCCACACTTCAGCAATACTACAGCAGTTGTGCCTTATACATTTGTATGGAGCCATGAAGAGGTCACAGACTTTGCAGTCTGGGAAGAGGAGACCACTTAGTCCTGCCTCAAGAACAGCCACGATGATGTGAAGATACACAGATGTATATCAAAGTGATGCTGAGAGAGGTCACTCTGGGAACACTGCTCAAAGCTGCAGCAAGGGCTCTGGCACAATGATTTAAGAACAAACCCCTGGAAAGAAGCAGAATCCTGGAAATGCTCCAAGTACCTTTCCCAAGCACCTCTGAGCAACAGATGGACTTTTTCCAGCAAAGCCACCGATTATGTGTAATGCAGACAAAAGGCACAGAGGAGTTCATGGTCCTTAACCAGGCCTCCAGTGAGAGTGAGCTTCCTTTCCCCATACCAGAGCTCAAACCAGAACCTGGGAGAACAGAAACCTCTTTCACCCCTACACACACACGCTCAGAGTGGAAGTGTCTAGCCAGTCCTAAGCGAGTCGCTGTGGGATTGCAGTGGTTTCAAATAAAAATAGTGTGATGGAGGTATGTTTATGAAAACATCAAATACAGAAAAGAAAGGCAACGTAAAACATAGTTTGCTTTTTATAAGGCATATTTAGCAATTCACAAGGTATGCTTTCCCAAGTGAGGAATGGAAAATTGCAAAGACATCGAAAGCACTCAGCCAGACTCAGCATTATTAAACCTTCATTCAGTACAGCCACTCCAAAGAAATGCTCACAGCATAGTGCATTCTCTATGCATCTGCAAGTAACAAAAAAAGATCTTAAGAACAATGCTCTCTTTTGGCATGAAAATTGCAGGCTTTATCAGTATTACAGATGTAAATAATTTTCCATTCCCATCTGCAGCAACTTCAGCAGATTGTTCTTCTCAGTGGTGTCACTGAGTTATTTTGCTGCTTTGTCTCTTGCCTTTCTGAGTAAGGTCACTACTGATTCTTGGTGGCTTACATCAAACCAACAGCTTCCACACAGGAGGTGGGTGTGTGAAATTGCAAAGGCTCACGTTTCCTGCCATCTCCTATCTCCCAGCCTTGCCTAAACCCCAGGCTAACTATTCCACAGCTTTACTCTGATTACTCTTGAAAGTCTTCAAGTTTTCATCCTGAATCTTCCTGACTGCAGTTTAAGCCATACTCTACCTTTTACGTGATACCTTCTGCAACAGCCTTTGATAAAGTATTTGAAGGCTACTATTATGTCTGTCCTTCAATTGCCTCTGCCTTGAACTATTTGCAGGAGTCAACTCTGCGGCAGTGCTCTGAAATTTTCAGTTTCTCATACAGAAGTGAGGCCATCTCTAAGAGACATTTTGACGAAAACTGCACTGCCTGTATTAGGAGAAGACAATACCAGATGCTTGAGCAGAACCCCTGAATGCTTCTTCTGGGAGAACATCAGTGCTGCTCTTCTGCAGAAGCATACGCAAGAAAGCAGACAGTGTAATTATTTCAAAACAGTTACTACTCAGCAATGAAAACAATGCATCAATCTCCACATTCAGGATTAAATCGGAAAGAACCTTCTCTGCAGCAACTAAAAATGCAAAGTGACGTTAGGAAAACAATAAATACTTCTCAGAATATAAAGTCATGCTCATAATTTTTGCCTCTGCAACCGAAATGTAGTATCTTAAGTCAACTCAGTCGAAAAACTGATGAAAGTTATTTCATGACACAACCACACAATTGATTTACTTTTCCCTCGAGAAGCTGAATGCAGTTGAGGCCTGTATTTTCCAACTTTTAAAAGCATTTCTAATCTAGTACACACATTTCTGAAGTGTCTATTGCTTCAGTTTACTGGTACGCTTTAGACAACAATCACAAGTTAAAAAAATAACATGCTGCACTGCCCATCCCCACCGAGTGTGAAGAATGGGACTCAAAACTAGGAGAAAGCCGTGGCTCCAGCCTGCTGTGCACCGAAGTTTTACAGGGGCGAAACTCGTCTCCGGTGGGACAGGGACACACCGCTGGGGAGCCTCCTTTCACCGGGCGCTGCCGAACGCCGGCAGCCGAAGCACTCTCCGCACGGCAGCGAGCGGTGAATCGAGGACGAAACCAGGGGTTTTCCAGGCACTGGAACTTCCTCCCTGGAGCTCTCAGACCTCAGGCCGGCGAAGGAAAGGCCGTCCCAGGCGCGGGCGGGCAGCCGCCGCCGGAGCGCTCGGCGGGGCGGGGCNGGCAGCGGCCATGGCGGCGGCGGCGATGGCGGCGGACCCGCGGTGCCCGCGGGGCTCCATCGAGGATGATTTCAACTACGGCAGCAGCGTGGCCTCGGCCAGCGTGCACATCCGCATGGGTACGGACTGCCCGGCAGCGACAGCACCGCGCCCCCGCCGCCCGGCCCGGCCCGGTGTTACCTCCGGCCCTGAGCTGGGCCAGGGTCTGCGCGGGGGTTTCACCCGGGTAAAGGTCAGGAGTGCGCAGCCAGGGCCTGCCTTAGTCCAGGTTAAGCATCAAGGGCGAGGGACCGCGGCCGCCGGTCATTTACGAGTAAAGGGGGTGGGTCTTCTCGTGAAAAGGGTTATCCCGGTGTAGATTCAGGGTTGATTTTGCCCAGAGTGGTGGATTTTGAAGCCAATGCACAATACATGGGATGTACAGACCCTGGGGGTGTTGAAGGAAAGACTGGACGTGGCACTCGGTGCCGTGGTTTAATTGTCCTGGTGGTGTTGGGTCGCAGGTCGGACTCGATGAGCTCAAAGGTCTTCCAACCCCGTCGGTGCTGCGACTCATAAATGCTAGAACTGATGTCTGTAGTCATGGAAGTTTAACCATGAGACTGAAGGACTTGAATTCCTTCCGTAAGGTGTTAAAATATTGTCTCTTCACTGAAGCACTTGGTGTGCTGTGAGGTTGTGTCAATGCCCATGAAATACCGCTTTTCTCTTCATGTGCAGGTCTCAAATACCTTGAATAATCTTGTGGAATGTGTCTAATCAGTAATCCTTACTGAAATAGTTACAGTGTTACTGGATACATTTTGGAACAAAAACAGCTGCACGTCGTGAAATTTCCTATTTGCTACTTCTGGTAATCAGGAGACGTTTTCCTATAAAAATACAGGTTTCTCGCGTTTGAAAAATTAAGGGGGCCATAGGAAATATGAAAGAGATAACGCCATTAATAAAAATTGCTGATACATTTAGTAATGTGGGGAGAAAGCCAGGAGGTTAGTAGCTCAGAGGCTGCGTCTAGGTTTGTTCAGTTTGTCACAACTAAGTAGAACCCAGTCCCTCCCTCATGGTTTACAAGTGTATTTAACTAAAACTGCTGCAAGCAGGTAATTCAGGCTCTTGTAGTATGTAGTCTTAGCCTTGTTTAGGCTGTGCTGTCAATGACTGAATTGTTTTTCAACAATGAAAAACAATTGAGCTTATTCTTCCTTTTGCAGCATTTCGCCCAATGGACTTGGTCTCCTTACACTCAGGACAGAGGATCTCTGTATGATATATCTGTATATCCTGAACTTCTCTATGCTTTCCATAATTCTAGAATTAAGAAGTCTGTTATCTTAATTCTGGAATATTTTATATTTTTTTTCTGAAGTCTGTGTGTGTAGATACCCATTGAGTACAATGCAAGTGTCAAATGCAAATAAACGATATTTAACATGGCAGAAGGGCAATCAAATAGATATTACTGTAAAAACTTCTCCTTTTTAAACTTTTATGGCTGTTTCTACCTTCCACAGAACTTCCAAGGTAATCTTTCATCGTTTAGGTCCATTGTGTACCAGTAACTTGATGGACAAGGTGTGCTGTTAGTACATAGAGACTAGGTATACATAGGTTTTAAAATAATCTGAAGTAAATTCCCTGCAAATGTTTTTTTGTGTCTCCTTGTCACCATTGTTACTGGTTAAATAGTGATGTCCTGGAATAAATGTAATTTTGCTCTAATACTGTGTCATTTTTTTAGGGAAAAATGGCTTTTTATCACTTTGCTCTGTGCTTTTGCACTATGACTTGCTAATGGTTCCTTATGAGAATGAAAACTTACTATTGAACTTTGTAAGTGTGACTCAAAAGTGATTTCATTTTTATTTTCCTTATTCTAGCTTTTCTACGGAAAGTCTACAGCATTCTTTCCATTCAAGTTCTATTGACCACAGTCACTTCTGCAATTTTTCTGTACTCCAGTGGGGTGCAGGCATTTTTTCATGAAAGGTAAATAACTGAAATGAAATGGAGATGTTTAGCATGTGTAAAGTGTACTTTATGTAGTCTGTGGCTCTGGAACACTTCAGTCTTCCTAATCTATTTTGTACCCCGTGTTTTGATTCTGTAATAGAAATTTTGCAACTTGAAATAGTCTTTCTTCTCTGACATTTTTCTTTGTGGTTTATTATGAAAATTTTATGATGGTGAAAGGTTATTTTAATCAATGCTATATTAATAATGCTTATTTTAGTATTTATGCTATGCAAACTTATGTATGAGTTGCAGAACATCCCAGTTACTGAAATTTTGTGTTTACTGGTCTAAGTACCTTTAGAATCCCTTTGGAATGCTGTTGTTTATAGGCACCTGTCCCAAAAAGTAGAATCATGTCTTATTCCTCCTCCTCCTTGACCCATCTTTTGGTTTTTGGGGCGGGTTGTTGGTTGGTTGTTTACCTGAAAACTAATCTTCTAAAATTCCTGAGGGCTTGCTTCCTTTTGCATCTCAGGTTTTCATGTTAAAAAAAACCAAGTTTCAATATTTGAACTGTGGTGAATGGGCCAGGGAAAAGCACAGCTAGGAAGAGAGTCCAGTTTCTGTTTTCCTCCAAATGCATTTGCAGACTTTGCTTTTACTTTCACTTCAAAGCCCAAATAAAAAACAAGGATCAAACACTATGTGAAAGTTTCAGTTTCTGGATACTCTCTAGTATATGCGACAGAGGTTGTAAAACTACAGTTTTGTGCTTAAATCTGATGATTGAAAATTGTCCTGTTCATTTAGGACTGTTGTGGTTTTGTGCTTGATGTTGGTCTAGTTTTTTTCTTGGAGGGGCTGCTTGAATGAGTTAGTGATACCTACTGGTCAGTACTGATTTTCTGTGGTGCAGTAACTGCCCATATTTGTTGCATTCAGGTGATTATAAAAGACACTTTCCTGAATGTAGAGTTTATAAAAGGCAGAATATGACATATACTTTAATACTTTTAGTTTCGTAGAAGTGGATTTTCTTCTTTATAGGGGTTCATTTCCAGGTAATGAGCTCCTGAGTAGTCTTTAGCTTCAGTATGAAAAAATTGTCTTTACTTGTGACTGTAGTATTTTTAACTTACTATCTGTAATCATATGTTTTAGATCAGTTTTATTATAGACTTGCATTGAATTTATTTTGAGTATCTGCATCTAGGTGATCGCTTAAGAACGTGGGTTTATATAAATTGTTTTTTTAGTCTTCCAGATATTTGAGTTAAGTTTGATTACTTTTTTTTTTATGGAACTTCACAGGCCTGCCTTGCTTTTGGTATCTGGGTTTGGATCTTTGGCTATAATTGTGGCACTGAACCTCTACAGACACCAGCACCCTGTTAATCTGTACCTCCTGTTTGGATTTGTAAGTAGTTCTGAATTAAATTTTCATAGTCCCTGGAATATCTTGCATTGTGATGAACTCCTTGAAACTAGTGATGAGTAATTTGTTTTGTATTCCTTGAAAGATATCCTGTGTGCTCCTGAAAGTCTGGAGTACTTTTCTGAGATTCTGTCCACAAGTTGTTCCTGGATAGCCTCTATGTCAGGCTTCTGACAGAAATCTGTCTGTCTGCTCTCTTTGTTCTGTTATGTCAGGCATTTTTCTATGAAACTGCTCAGTAGGAAAGGAGGAGGCATTCCCGGTACCTTATGTATTTAATGGATGGCCTCCAGCAGAGACTGAAAGCAGCCATATATATTTATTTTTTTTCAAATGTTGTGGGTTTTATGCTAAATTCTGAGCATGTTTCCAGCACAGGTAGGTCAGTCAGAGCTATCCTCAGATTTACATCTCCTGCCTGATACTGTGAGTTTATAGATATGGACTAATGGTTGCTCTTGGATATTTTGGATAATGTAGCAAATCAATCTTCTGAAAAGTTAAAGTAGCTCAATTAGAATTTAATGCTTTAGGAGTTGCCTAAATTATATTTATGATAAAACAGAAAGACAACTTTGCTGTGTAAATAAATAGATTGCTTAAATGGTGACACAGCTACATGTTTCCTGACTTCTGAACTCTTGCAGGTGAATAAAATGTCTAAAAACTTTTAACAAGTGCAGCTGTAACAAGGAGTGATATAATAGTTTGGCCAAATGTGGTGTGCGAGTTTGTAAAATGACAATTTAAGTATTACGTTGTATGGAAATAGAATGTTAGTGTTAGACAGCTGTCTAACAAGATATTAAGATTGTATTCATTTAATAACTCCTTGAGGAGTTTGTAAGAAGTGTAATAAGAATGCTGTGTGCTTTCAGTAGAAAATGTAAATGGCATTTTTCTATAAGAGCAGCCTCTCACTCATTTTGAGTTTGTATGTAAACAAGTAACACAAGTTGCTTCTTATGTAACACAAGTTCCAGCACAGTAAGACAGTATGATTGCCATTTTCTTGTTGAAAAAAATTATAAACATGTTTTCATATACAAAGATTTAACAGGAGGCCTAATGTGAGGAGCACTGGGATTATGTAGCAGAATGGGGTTCACTGCATGGGAAGTCTCCATGTAAGTGTTTTGTGGCGTGGTGGTTTTTATCCTTGTAATTCTCTGGTTTTGCTTTTTGTAGACACTGCTGGAAGCACTGACAGTTGCCATTACAGGTAAATAGTAGCCATCTCATTGTCTCATTCCATAAAGTATTTGGAAAAGCAATCCAATATGTTGTAGTGATTGTCATTAGAGTTTTCTAGATCTGACTGAAATTATAATGATTCCCGTTTGAAAATTTTAATGACAGTGATAAGAGTTTAGCAAAAGAAACAGAGAATCAAGGGAGAAATATGGATTCTGATCCAGAACTGAAACGGTACAAAGCTGAGTGAGAAGTGAGTTGTGCCAGCCATTCTTTCAGTATAGCCGGGAATGTTCTTTCCCGTGAGGCGGCTGTTAGCTGAGCTGATCTGAAACTTGGAGTATCCCTATCTCCCCCTGCTCAGTTTCCTCAAAGGGAGTTTGAGTTTGGAGAGTTCTGTAGTGAAGCTGAAACTTCTTCATTGTGGTTTATGATCTCCTGAAAAAAAGTCCTTTGGGGAAAGGAAAGATTAAGGAGGAAGGAGGGAAGGAAAAAGTTCTTTTGCTGTCATCTTTCCCCTCCTGTCACCTAATCAAAACTTTGAGCCTTTTTTTTTTTGAGATTGGGTTTTTTCACATTGCTTTTCCCTTAAGATCTCAACTATTGTAAGATCTCACTTACCTATGCTTAAAATATTTTTGTTTTGTTGGTGTTTTTTTAAATTGTGAATAGAGAAGACCTGTTATTTCCATATAAGAAGATACAGCTGTAAGGTAACTGTCAAACTTAACTACAGCAAGGCCCCCGATCGTGATCATGAATTTGAAGTGCATAGACAAGTTCAGGTGTAATTTACTTCACAGTTAAGATTTTTTTTTCTTCTCTGTGAAAGTTTAAACTTCACTTTTCTCAAAAGATAGCTTACCAAATGCATCGTGTAGTGCTCTCTAATTGACAGATTATTTTTCTGTTGTTTGTAGTGAGTTTCTACGATGTCTCCATCATCTTGCAAGCATTTATTCTTACTTCTGCTGTCTTTCTTGGGTTGACTGCATATACTTTGCAGTCAAAGAGAGACTTCAGCAAGTTTGGAGCAGGGTATGTTGTCATATTGTTAATTTTTGGGAAATTCTTTTTTGATAAGGTGGTTTTTTCTTTCTTAAAGCAAGCTTTGCAGGTATAATAAGGAATACAGGTCAATGGAACCTTCTTCAAGGGGAATGGTGAGGGGTTTATTTATCTTAAATTACTAATTTTACAGAGTTCTGGTTTCCTGGTAAATTCTTTTCTGTGATTATTATTCTTAAAACCACTAGAAAACTGGTTTACCTGGATTTTTCACTGAGACAGAAGGCAGCTGTTTCAAATATTTTTTAAAAAGTTGAAGTTAGAACATAACTTCTGACAGCTTTATAGAACTTTTACTGCTGACACTAATGAACAGTTAGCATCTAAGAAGAGATTTTGTTAGAAGGGAGGATATTTTAAGTAAAGTTTAAAAGAAACTATATTGTTGCTCACAGTTTATAATTTATCTTTTTTTCAGCCTCTTTGCTTGTTTGTGGATTTTAATCTTCTCGAGTTTCTTGAGGGTAAGATACCTTGTGTTCATGGTTAAAGGATATTCATAGAATCAGAGAGTGATTTGGGTTGGAAGGGACCTTAAAGATCATCTTATTCCAACCCTCCCTGCCATGGGCAGCGACACCTTCCACTAGACTAGGTTGCTCAGAGCTTGAGCTTTTAGTGACTTACAGTACAACAAAAGGGTTTTAGCCCAATATAACTTAAAAAAAGAAAATTCCTAACTGGTTCCGTTAATGTTCTAAATCACGCTGGTGATCTTTAAACCACTTATTTCCAGCTCAGGTTTTTGTTGGGTGCTGTTCTTGCCAATCTAAAAGTGGTATTTGTGTTATTGTCAAGATTTGTCAGTCATATTCACTGTGCAATTGGGAGAACAAGAAGGAGATTATTTGGGTTTTAATTATGGGGGTTTTTCTAATTGTTCTGTGTTGTCAATATTTTGGAGACCGGTTTCCTACCTCTTAAATGAAGGCATTTTTACTCAGTTAAAGAGACTGTGGCTGGGGAATATATGGAATAAGAAAATGTCATCAAAATACCATGTTTGTGTGTATGTAACAGTAGAAAACCCATGTTTTAAGTGTAGCATATCATTATGCACGGATTTTAATATTAAAAAGAAATAAAATTTACAAATATTTTTTCATGTTTTATCTCCCTCCAGCTGTTTTTCTATAGTGAGACAATAGAGTTGACGTTTGCTGCTGCTGGAGCTCTCCTGTTCTGTGGATTTATTATTTATGACACTCATTTGCTGATGCACAAATTGTCCCCTGAAGAGTACATACTGGCTGCAATCAATCTCTACTTGGACATCATCAATCTGTTCTTATACCTGCTGCGTTTACTGGAGGCATTTAATAAAAAATAGCCAAAAGCAGTGTGGTTTGGCTATAGCACAATTGAGGTGAAGCATCTGGGTGATCTTCAAACTCAGTAGTTCTGTCTTCTAGAGACTGAATCTCTGTTATTTTTTTCATTCCATGAATATTGACCCCTCCTTAGGGGAAAAAAAAGGCTTTTTATGTAGCTACAGTTTTTCTCTGGACCATGTATATTACGTAGTAAACATGCTGTCATCATTCTAGTCACTTTTTTAATCACTTAATTTGCAGCTGACATAATTAATGATGATGAAGTTTGCCAACCTGTTGCTGTTCCAGAGTAAGCTTCTCTGCTGTTCCATAGCTGCTGGAAATGTTTGGGAGTCGATCATACCTGTGTGTACC
Organism: Serilophus lunatus; assembly: GCA_013399895.1. NCBI lineage: Eukaryota > Metazoa > Chordata > Aves > Passeriformes > Eurylaimidae > Serilophus > Serilophus lunatus. The sequence continues at coordinate 974,134 of VXBA01005890.1, read as the reverse complement.
ACTAAAGAGTAGCTTGAGTTTACCATTGTGCAGTGTTTTAATAAGCTAAATTTTTTTCTAGTTTTTGTTTGGTTATACTTTGTTTTGTTTTTCTTACCTGTCTCTGACGGACACTGTTCTTTTTAAAGGCTGTCACTATGGAAGCTGTAAGGGAGTTTAAAAACCATTAAAGGGAATATTCTTCATCTTAGTGTTATTTATTGCCTGTCTTTCAGTGTCTGAAAAAATCATTTGGAGATAAATTCTGGGATTTTATTGACTTGTGTATATTAAGGTTAATTGTGTCAATAAAAATTGGAAACCCTTTAGTCTGTTCTTGCAGCTGAGCCTGGAGAACTTGAGGGTGCTGGGAAGGGACTTTGCAGACCCTTGCTGGCAGGGGGGCGGTGCCGTGGCTGTGGCTGCTTCCCGAGCTGTTGAGATCCTGGAAAGGCAGACAGGGTAAAAACGATTTTGAAAGGCTTTATTTCCTATTCAGCGCAGTGCTGCTCCTGCTCGCCCGCCCTGCCCCGCGCAGTCAGGGAGAGGTCAGCGACGAGGCAGTGCAGGGATGCGGTGCCGCAAGCCGTGACACGGTGTGTTTGCCGCGCTGGAGCAGGACCGNNNTGCCGCGCTGGAGCAGGACCGAGGCTTCTCAAGTGCCACCGCAAAGCGGTTTGCGCGAGTGTGAGGGTCTCTCTCTTCTGCCTTAGCGTTTCACCCAGAAGTGTGTGGCAGCACCTCACAATGCAGTGTCGCCGTGTTCCCTGCGGTGACAGGACACGCGCGTGTGCCCGGTGCTCCGTGCCCGCCATGCCGCCCGCGCCGCAGGGCGCGCCCCCGCACACTCACNTTCCCATTCCCGTTCCCGTTCCCGTTCCCGCAGGGAGATGGCGAAGAGCCTGAGGAGCAAGTGGAGGAGGAAGATGCGGGCGGAGAAGAGGAAGAAGAACGCGCCCAAGGAGCTGGAGAGGCTGAAGAAGATCCTGGGCACGAACGCGGATGCCGTCATGGAGGAGGTCAAGGAGGTGGCGACCGTGGTGGCCCCTGCGAGAGTCCTGGAGCAGAGGGGTGAGCGGGGCGGGTGTGGGGCTGCTCTGTGGCTGTCACTGGGGGCACCAGCCGTGCGGTTATTACGGGGTGGCGACAGGCACTCGGAACACGCATTTCCTAAAGCTGAGAAAGCGCTGTTCGAGCGCTGGGTCTGGTCGTTCCGCAACGCGAGCATCCGTCCAGTCACTTACAGAATATTTGATTTTTGGTATGTGAGGTAGGTAATGTGTCTTAAGAGAGACGTCTCTGAAAACGTCAGGTCAGTGGAGATTCGTCATTAGCAGTTGTTCCAATCCCACCATTATATTTACTGTTAAACATAGGATGTAATTTCTGTCCTAGTTCGAAAAGGACGCTAGACGTATAAACTAAATCTTAAGTGGTTGTAGAGAAATTTTTATCAAGAGTATAGTGTCTTTTTTTGGTAGTTCAGTGTGCTGTGTAAAGGTAGGGGAAGTCCACAGGCAGTTTCTGTGTGCTCATTAATGCTGCACGGCACGTGGTGCAGGACTGGGCGGTGTCAGGTGGCACCTTCCTCTGTGTGCCTGGAATGGGATGTAAAGAAAGTAACCCCGGAAGTGGAAGCAGAGGTTTTAAATAGCTGCAAACTGGACAGAAGTCAGGAAAGCACTTTCCGAAACTGAAGTGCAAACCAAATCTTAGTCTATTACTTGGTGTAAAAGTTAATTTTTAAAGCGTTTGTTAGAATTGAATTTCTTAAATGTTTCTGAACATTGTCAGCCTTCTGATGCTGAAGCTGGAGGAGAAAATCGTTGCCTTCAACCTAGTTTAGAAGCATCCATGTTATTCCTGCACCTCCTTTCAGCCCTGCTGGCAAAGGCTCCACGAGTGGCCATTGTCACTTGGCTTTGCAGAGGTGCCAGCCTCGGAAATACCTAAGAATGTGTGTATTTCACCAACAACTACAAGCTTTGTGAAAATAATGCTGTCTTTGAGAGGACTTCTGAGCACTAGCTGTGGACACAAGGGGTTTTGCATCACTAAGTCTTACAAGGACTGAAGTGGATAAAAACTTGATCTGGAATATGTACTTTCCATAGACAGGTAAATAATTTTTTGGGACATTTTACTATCTTGCTCTGAGGTAATTCTCACAGCACACCGTGAGTTTTGGGGGTTTTTCCTTCGGTTTTTGTTGTTAGGCAAAAGCAAATGGAAGATGTGATTAGCCATTGGTCAGAAGTGGTTTTGTAGGTGTTTTTAAAACTATATGGCATTCACATATTTTTCAAGATAATCATACCTATTGAGTCTACTTCGAACACAGACCTTTATAACACAGGCACAACACGATAAAGGTTTGAGTTGCACATGGATGGTTTTGGAAACAAGGTTGAAATGAAGTTACAGAGCACAGTTCCAGTCAGTGCTTAGCAAGGTGTTCCTCTTGCAGCCTTGTTGTCTCACTGAGACATGATGTTTGTGGGGTGTTAGCTAGCTGGGAACACCATATTGGGGAGAGACCGTGTCACGGACAGTCTTTCTGATCCTAGGGATTAAGCTTCTCTTTCTGCCCATAAATGTGTTAGACTTGACATCGTGCTCACCCCTTGAGGCAGGTGTGGCATCACTGGCTCCTTCATTGTACTTCAGCTTTTCTCTTTATTTTCTTTACCTGTCTTTATCTCTCCACTCAGATTAATTTAATTTTTTAGAAGAGATTTTAAACATTGCATCTTCGGTGTGTAATTGTGCATATGTTTCAGTAAGCCTGTAGCTTCCTGTATGGTTGCCTGTCTCTGTGATGGAGACCACACACAGTGTTTTTGGGCACAGTATTGGAACAATTGGCAGACTAAGACACAGGCCTTAGGGAAAATTCTACACATTTACTACCAACCCCAAAGTTTCAGTGTTGCAGATGCATTGATTGAGAAAGTGCTTTCTGTGTATAAACCCTTCCGCTCTCTATGTACAAATACTGTTGTGTCCAGGGGTATGTTGGGGAATCTATTGACAAAATAGCATCTATGAAGCTGATTCAGGTATTTTACTCACTATAAATATATTCTCTTTTCAGATGACTGCAAAATGGAGCTGGATATTAAACGAAACAAAAAAACTCTTCTAGACCAGCATGGACAGTACCCAATATGGATGAATTCCAGGCAAAGAAAGAAGCTTAAGGCACAGCGTATTAAGGGGAAAAAAAAATCAAAGTTGGCCAAAGGCCTCGTCTGGTAAAATCAGTTTTGTAAGAAGATGAATATTTTGCTCAATTAAATAAATTTCCACATAAGTTCACGATATTTTTGTGCTTGGTCAATGAGTAAAATTTATTGTGTTGAATGAAGTTTTGAAGAGACTACTAGGCCAGCAGATGATGAAACAAGTATCAGCTTGGTGTCTGCTGAACTTAAAAAGCAAGCTGAGTGCCTTTGAGTAGACGGATTGTCTGTGGTTATCTGTTTTCTTGAGGGAGGAGGGTCTTCATATTTTGTATTAATGAACACCGAAAACACTAAAGGAAGTCAGTCTTAACAAAAATGAAATGTTTTCTCTACTGTGGTCTTTGTAACTTGTCTTTTAGTAAATCTAACCAAAAGATTCTGTAAACTCGCTGTAGCCTTTAAATCCTTCTGTAAAATTACTTTTGTGTCACTGACTTGTGTTGCTTTTAACATCTGATAATTAAAAAAAGAACTTTCCACATGTAGCTTCAAAAATTTTCTATGCAGAAATCAACACCAAGCCTTCATGAAACTTCTGCAAGGTAAAGAGATCTTAATTTACAAAGAGAACAAAAAAGTATTTCACTGCTGTCTGCAACAGAAATACTGTAGGAACTGAATATATTAAAGTAAGACTGATGCTTTTAGTATTAAAATGAGAGAATGCAAACACACAGAAAAAACTATTTTATTTCCAAGATCTTTTCCAAGTTCTAGTAAATGGGAATTTTCTTTTTCATATATATTTTCTGTAGCCTTTATTCCTTTTGAAATGTTTCTCATCTATCGTGGTGTACAATCTGTGCACAGGATAAAATACTCCATGACTGTGGTGAGGTACTTGGTGCCATGATTTAGATGATGGGATGGTGTTGGGTCGTAGGTTCAATGGACTTTTCCAACCTTGTTAATTGTCTGATTCTGCAACAAATGCCATTTATGTGATTAGTGACATTTTGGTGTATATTACTTGGCAATAACATGTGATGACAGATGCAAGAGTTAGTTGCCCTGAAAGCTTGTGTTTTTAAAATGTCTCTCATTTTAAGGATGGAAATAATTATAGAGTACTGGCCCTGCAGGATGTTGCCTTTTCAAGTACCAGTCATCAAAACAGATGGTATAACCTTTGTCCAGGATGGGATTCACGTTCTGTAATTGCCCACAAAATGTGATACATATCTGTTGTGATAACTTGGGCATAGGAAAGGACACTGTTTTAAATATAATTCAACTAAGTTGCAGGGTGCTAAAACAGAATAAGAAGAACTCAATGTGATAGAAAATTCCATTTTTCTGGAAAAATACAGTGTGTTTATTATTGTTAGGGGAAAGGTACTCTGTTGCTCAGGTAAAGGACTGCAAAGGTGTTGGAGGAAATAAGAATGCATCTTTTGTTTTCACATATGTTGACAGTTAATGAGACTTGGTAAGATATATAGATCACATTTTACCAAATTATATGCCATTAATAACTTTGTACTTTAAAAATATTTCCATTAAGACAATAGCCCTCCTAAAAATCAGCTGCTGCTCTCAATTTTTTTGCTCTCACTAAATAAATGGGTCTAGATTTCAAACTTACCTACATGGTAGCATTTAGATTGGGACTGCATTAAAATTGAGTCATGTCAAGGAAAATGCCCATAGATGTGTTAAACCAGGAATGGAATGGAATGGAATGAAGAGATTTTATTATTTTAATGATGTAGGTTTTATTTTGTTTAATACCTGCTTTGGGGAATTGTGATGGGGAGCTACTTGGGTTTAAGTGTGAAAAAACAATTGTTTGGGTTTTTTTCTGTAGAGTGAGCACACTGCTGTTTTTGAAATGCTTGTTTGTAAATCAGGTGACTTTCAAGCAGCTGCCAGTGGGAAAGCAGACTGATTTTCCTGAGTGGAGATTAATCAAACTGGCAAAATACTCCTGTATAGACGTACAGCTTCAGAGTCGATTTACTTTCATTCTTTAGATGCACAGCCATACATTGGCTCACCTTGATCGGGCCTGCCACTGCTGCACCCGCTGGACCTTCTCTCTGGAACTGTTTCAGTTCTGCCTCTGCTCCTTCCTCTGTAAGAGAAAATTATCTTCACAACTAAATAGGCTTTATTATTTGTGTTTTTATGACCTAGCCCTGATTTGAGTTGTGCAGATTTATTAGCCTGCTGCTTCTGTGACCAGATTGAAAATTTGAATCTCAAGTGTGACACAGCAGACGCTGCACTGATATTTTATTTAGCAGTTGCTTCCTTCCTGGAACAATACTGGCTGTGTAAGGTACTTCCTTCGTGGTGTCCAGGATGAAGTCAAAACATGTTCACTTAAGCTACAGATATTTTAAGACATCCTGTTTGATTTTTGAGGTGAAATGGAGAATAAGGAAGGAATAAACTCCAGTCTTTACTGAAAGGTGGCTCTTACTCTAGTCCCAGCGTATTGTGTACAATGTCACAGCTGACTTGGGCAAGGCGAGCTCTCTGTGGGCCAGAAAAGATTTTTTAAGAGCCTGGTTGGGTGGGATGTGTAATCCAGGCTAAAATCTTGCTTGTATACAGCAGGAACCTGGCTAGATGTGCAGCATGGGTGTAACTTCATGGATACAGCAGGGAAATTCTGCCTTCTGGGGTTTGAACAGGTACAGTATATGGATGTTTTTTTTTTATTTGGAATTTGCTTTAGATCTGTTTTGAGCAACTCTATTTTTTGAATGAAAATACTAAATTTTAGTTGCCATTGAATATTTGATTCCTACTGCTGAATCATTTCTGTTTGAGTTGATGGAAAAAATGATTTTCTTTACAACAGAAAATTAAACATATTTGGATCGAATACATATTCAAAGGTCCTTAGAGGGATTTTCAAAGAAGTAATGGATCTTCTAAACAGCATTCTAATAATACCATATTTCATTGGTCTTTGTCAAAAAAAATTCTTTAGGTTGTGACTGAGGGAGAAAAGGTTGATTAAACTGATGGAGGTATAAGTGTGTAACTTAAATGGCACTGTCAGAGTTGTAGTTTGTTTTGTTGTTTTTTTTAATTCTGTAATTGTGCTGATAAGAAACTGCTTAGTTGAAACTTCCCACCACTGTAACTGCCACCTGCCTGCAAAGTTTTGTGGTAGCTGTATTTCATCAACCTACATACAAAAGACAGGGGAAATGCAGGCACTTTTACAAGAATAAAACCCAGCACTGGAAGAATTAAAAGCTGTCATTTTATTGAAATGTTTATGTGTATAAAGGGGGTATGTGTGTGTATACAGTATAAAAATTGCATTAGCAAATTGCTAAATGTCCTGCAGATTGTCAGCAGTTTCCTGAGAGGATGACAAGGTCTGCCCTTTTCGACCTAGTGTGCAGGGCTTGGTTTTTAAAGTGAGTTACTTCAGATGCCTAAAATCACTGGTGACAGTGGTGGTGCAGTTCCTGAGCTTTTCTGGTAAGTTGTTGGTGCTCTGGGACACCTATTCTGCATTACGTAGTCAAGAGGGTTGAGGGACCAATTAGCTAAGATACACTGAAAATACTCCTATTTCCCCCCTTTCGTTTTCAGCTGGATTGGTTTGCAGCTCTACAAAAAGCAGCGTCAGTAGGAGGCAATAAAAGACTGGGAACAAATGGCTGGCGAAGGCGAGGCTGTGTCGGATGCTCCTCCTACTGACATGATGATCTCATCAGCCACGTCTCCTGTGGCATTAGTCGTTCTCAGTGTGGCCACCACCAGTTTTGACGGTGGAGGGAAGTCCTGGTGACTAGGTCAAGCAAATGTATTGACTGGTGGTTTTGAAAGTGTTTCTCAGTGAAGGGTAGAGTATAAGAATAATTGAGATACGTATTCTTCTAGTCACTGTTAAGTTTTGCTGTAATGCTCAGACAACGTGGGCTTCACTGGTGCATAAAGTCAGCTGTGAGCTTTTAGTTTGCTTTATCTACAGCTGACACTGGTTACAGAGAAGGCTAAATATAGTTTGGGGCTGCATAGTACTGGAGGAAGAATGTCATGGCCGCATGCTGCAAAGTGCTCTCCCGATCTGTGGTCACAACTGAGGTTTTTTTAAACAACAAAAGGAGACCTGCACAAAGGCTTTATAGTGCGTATCTGTTTCTATTGTGCTACCTTTTCCTCCTGCTACCTAAACAATCGCAGGGGTTCTGAATTTGATGGAAGCCAGATACCTGTTCTGGTATCAGAGGTTACAGGACTACAGCCTCAGCATGCAGAAATCCAAGCAGTGCAAAGCTATCTGCTCCTCAGAGTGGCATGATCTTAGTTATGGCAGTTGTGGGGAGGGTGAGAGTCAAGCAATAGCTATGCATCACTCTCTTCAGCCACGAGTTTACCAACGGTTTTAACTTACCTAAGGGTCAGGCTTCAAGGGAGAACTGATTGAGCTCATTTCTGCAGGAAGAGGCTCTTTTCAACTTTTTGCCTTCCCTTTTCCAGCTGCATTGTCCAATGAAAGGTTTCCTACTTCAGGAGAAACAGACACTGGCTTTGATTGATTTATTCTGAGCTGAAAGAACTAAACTTTTTTCTGTGAATAAAGACTGCACAATTGTGATAAGCCCACCATTCCTACTGTCTTTTTATCCTTTCTACACTACTCCAGTGTTCTGATTTCAACTTTACCTTATCAATGGTGACAGCATTTAAAGGAAATGAGAAGGCAGAATGGGAAGAGGCTAGTAGTTGCACTGCCCCCTCTCAGCCCAGTCACTTAAACATTGCTCTCTCAGGTCTCTAATTTTTCTGATGCACATATATGAAAGGACTGGAATGTTAGGAACAGTACATGGCATGGCAAGAGAGGGTTATGTGCCAAGGGTTCTACACAAGGTTGCATGAGGATTGCTTTGTGAGAGGCTCATATATTCAGAGCAACCAAGCAGTGACTTTTCCTTCATCTTCAATCTAGTCAACTGTTCAGGAGACTGTGAAAGTTGTGTGTTCTATTCTTGTTTGGTAAACTAGTATTTTTTCTCTCTATTGGCAGTTAATTTTCTTGCAAGGCTTCTAAAGTCTGAGTGTAGATTTCATAGCATCATCCAACTTTTGCCTTTATCCAGAAATTTGGCTTGTGAACAGCATTTCAGGAAACAAAGGCCCATTTGTTGTCTCAGGACAGCTCATGTGACTCAGCCTAGCTGATCTATTCATAAATTCCTGTTATTTGAAACATGTATAATGTCTTTTTTTTTAAAACTGACAAATTCATAATGTATAGGTGCAACAACTATTGTGTGGTACAGCCTGCTACTTTGAGTCTTCAAATTACTTTGACAGTAGATGTTCTGTAGATGAAGCTGTGATGGACTGTGATATTTGTGTATGAAACAATAACTTTTTAGGTCTATCAATTATGCTTCTATCCATCTTGCTTATGCAAAATATGGCAACTTTGTGCAGATCAGATCAGACCTAGAGTTTGTCTTGCAAGTGAATACAAAACATTTCAATGAAGGATTAGAGGGCTGTGTATCAGTAGCTTCTTGCTGTGTCAGACATACCTCGTGATCACTATTGAATAGCCTCACCCCAAATGTGAAATTCGAGTTATTTCTCTTAACACAAAAAATACGTACAAAAAGATATTTAAAACTTAACTGTTTGTGAGAACTAAGAAAAATAAGATACATTGCTCTTCCTGAAATCCTTGCACTGCCTGTTAGAGGATGTGTAAAGAATGTACCAAGTTATGTACAAAGCTGATGGTGGAGCTGTAAACTACCCCTCTGAACCCCAGCTGTTTGCCTTCAGAGACTTTGATTGCTTTTCCTCCCCTAAGTGTTCTTAAGGCTGCCTGAGTTCTTGTGAAAACAACACAAATTTAGCCTTGCTTATTCTAGAGCAAATGCAGCCATAGTGTGACCTGTGTACTTTCGTTTTCCTGGACTGCTTGTGGCCTTGGCTGCTACTGTGTCGAAGAGAAAAATGTTTAATTCCTTGAGTGCAAGACCAAGGTATAAGATCATCCATGGGAAAGGTTGGTCTGTTGATGTAATAAATTTAGGAACTGTCGCTTCAGTGTAGGGTACAGTTTATATATAGACGCCTATGGGTTTATCCATCCCTTTTAAAGAGGTAACTAAGAGCATGTCAAACACTAGGCCTTCTCTTTTTCTTATGGGAAGAAGATTGGATGTGGATTTCTTCTTGTTATTTTGCCTGCTATTTATACTAATAAATACTGATCTGTTAAGCCCTCTATGTGTCCATAAGAAAAATTGTAGTTCTGTTTCCTTAGGCGACCAGAAAGATACTAACAACCAATGCACGTCTTTAACACATGCTGTCAAAACTCATGTCTGGAATATCATCCCCTGCTAGCTGTAGAGAGATTGGAGTTTGAGGAAGTTGTCTTTTTTTTTTTTTTTCCTATGGAAGAAGAGTTTTTTGTTGAACTCCTTAACAAGATCCCAGCAGAAACCCTTAGCAGTGGGAACTTCCACATCTGATGATTGCCCTGAAATAGTGATGGGAGGAGGACAAAGTCTGCCAGGCATCATATTGCCATCTCAGCATTTTGTAACAGCATTATTCAAACTCACGAGTAAGAAAGACTGTAATATCTGTTGTCGTGCTCAATGGCATCAGCTTCTAACGTACCAGGTTTTTCATTCAAATTCTACAGTGGACATAGATGGCATGAGTTGGTGGCTCCGGTCCGTTTTCCCTTAAGTTCACCTCTGGCATAGCTAAGCGGACCGTCTCTGGCTATTTTGAGAAAGACGAAGGCACCTCTCTCCAAGGAGCGATCCCGCCGGGAGCCTGCGGGGCGCGCAGGAGCTGCGTTTTGCTCGGGGAGCCGCTGCCCGGCGGGCGGCACTGGCCCGGGTCAGCCCCGCGCCCGGCGGGCAGGGGGAGGGAGCGAGCCGGGCCAGCTCTTGAACGTGTCCCCATCTCACGGACCACGTGCGAAATCGCATCGCCAACACCCTGGACAGTATTTTTTCTTCTAAGAAATATCCTTGATTTCCAGTCGGACACGTGTTAATTGCAGGAATATGCGTGATGCCGTGTGCATTGCAGAACAGTGCCATAGTCGTGAGGGGTGGGCATTCCCGGAGCTCTTGGGCTCATCGCTTTCCTAATTGCCTGAAAAACTGATGGAATTGCTGTAAAATACCCCGATCAATTAAGGAGTGGCATTTGAATGTGTGAAACCACTTCAAGTTTTTAACTGATGTTTATGGTTGGATCGCAGTTATTCTCTGAAAATATACTAAAAGTGCTACTTCGTGCAAACGCTTCCCCAGTTTTGTTTTTTTTTCTTAAAGATATCATTTTTTCCAGAAAAGGGCACAAAGGGATCCATAACTTTTTCTGATATATAGCGTTTTGTTTTTAAAGCCTCTTACACCGATCAACTGAGCCGTTTTAATAAAAATTTCAGAAACTTAGTGGAAAGAGAGTTGGTTTATACTTGCTTGTTTTATTTGCGTTTTAAAATCTCCACGTGGTGATTTCAGCTAAGGTCCTCTGTCAGGGAAATCCAGAAGTGAAGTTTACCAGAGACAAGTAAAAATGCCTGTGTTGTTTTCATTGTCCAAATGTAATGACGTGCAGTGATTTAAACCACCAGTTTCACATGGTTAAAACTGAATTGGATTTATAAAATTCTAAAAGTAACCTCAGAAACATCAAAAAGGATAACTGTTTGTGTTAGGGTAGAATTAGTTTTGAAACTGCAAAAACTGTTTTCTATGCATTCATGGAACAGAAAGTTTTTGGTTTTAGGAATGCATAGAAAAAAATTTGTTCTTATACCAATAAACACTGTGACAACAAATGCATCCTTTCCTGCAACTGTCATTGAAGCTGAGGAAAAGAAAGCAATCTTAAGCATTTCAAGAGTAAGTTAATGTAAAATAATATAATACAAAATTAGAAAAATTATTTTGGAAATATAAGATTCACTCTGTAATAAAAACACAGAAAACAAGGTTTCTTTGTCTAAAGATAAATTTAAGAATCAGATATATATTGCTACAGTTGAAGATATTTATGGAATATATTTGGAACTGAAAAATATTTTTTTAAGTGACAAGAAAGTAAATGTTTAATTTGGAGAAATAAAATCATACTTGAAAAAAAGAGAAACAGGTTTAATTTGTGTAAATCTATACAAATAAACTAAATTTATGTTGTAACTAAGCCTGCCAATTCCAGTGAATGAGAATTTTGGTATTCATTTGTCTGGAAACAAAAGTTAAAGCTTAAAAACATAAAACAACAGAGAAGCTGAAATTCCAGCTTTTACTGAAGAACAACAAATGAAAATAAAATGTGCAAAAAATGTTTTTGCAAAACCATTTAAAATGTAAATTAAAATTCTAAATAGCATTTTAATCAATTTGTATATAGTTATTGCAATATTTTTCATTCACAGTCTCTACATTTTAGGATCTTATTTCTGTCAGAAATAAACTTACTTACATAGAAGTGCAAACCAATGAATGCAGCTCCTGGTCTACTCTGATATCTTTGGAAATTGTTTTGCTGTGGAAGGAAATAAAATAGTCTAAAATGATCTTTCAGAAGTATCTTCTTGCATTAAACAATGTTCAGATTCAGGATTAAGTGGTTCTTAATTAATTTGGATATGTTAACAGTGACTGGATCATGTCCAAATATGACTTGATGGAAAAGCCGTTAGTTTTCTTCCCTGAGGTTACACTAGGATCCATCTGGTGATTGCTAATAAATGGGGATACATTCTGAAAAAAAGAGTTTGTATTGGACTCTAGTGTGATTTACTGAAAGTACAGCTTCTTAAAGTTTCATTCACGCACTTCAGCAAAGAAGAATTTGGAGTACCTTAAAACTTGACAAAAAGAACACTACATAAGCCTTCAGTTATTTTTTTATTGTTGTTCTATGGCAATTGTTTTTGCCATAGAATTATGTTTGAGATCAGCAAAAATGTATTATCAAGGAAAAATGCTTATGAGAAAATCCAAAGCAAACCCGTTTATTAAAAGCAATTTTTATATTTTATTGTAGCTACCAAGTGCTTATCCTAAAATAACAACTTTAATTATTGAGTGAATATCTGAACAGCTTTTCTCCATAGCAGGATGAAATCTAAGTCATATTTATCCTTCCTATGCACCATCCAGAAACCTTAAACAAATTGTTTCATTTTTATATGCAGTGTTAGAGAGAAGATCTGAAGAGGAACAGAGACATCTTTGTTGTCTCAACAAAAAGGAAATGCACATGCATTTTCAAAATAAAAAAAATCCTTGAAAAGTACATTTAAAACAGTGAGACAAATGGTTGTGTGCAACTTATGTTACCTTCGAACACTACAGCTGTGAGTTACGTGCAGTGAAAGATTGCATTTCTTTCATAAAGGAAAAAATTCTGTTGTTCAGCTTTTTGTTTATTCCTTTTTTTCTTCTTTTTTTTTTTTTTTTCCCTCTTGACAAACCAATTATTAGCCAGGGGAAATTGACCCTGGTTTTGATCAAAGGAGCAATTCATCTCATCCTACAGTTCCTGCAGCCTAACAGCTATCTGTTGTTGCAGAATGTGCGGGTTGCCTTTGGCTGCCGACCCCATCTAGGAATGAGAAAAGGGAGTGAGGAAAAACCTATAAAGCCCAAAATAAAACTGTGGATTCTTCTGGTTCTTGTCAGGTACAGTTACAGTAGGACAGAAACAGCAGTAAATTCACTGAGGCTCTATCAGATCAAAACAGCCCTGTTATAAATATCATTCATATAAACCATGTGGGCGAGAGAGAAACTGTCAGAAGAAGGGAAGAGAAAATAGATCCTCTGCACTTCAATAAATTATATGATGCTTTTATAGATTAGAGAATAAAAAAATAAAGCTTAACATATGTATGTCTATATATGTGTGAGTGCATGTATGTGTGTATGCCCACATGGTAGTAGTAACTTAAACATTCAAATGTTTTAAATCCAAATATTTTACTTTAATAAAATACAGAGATTTCAGTAGATAAAATGTGGAATAAAATTAGATAAAATGTAGATAAAATTAGAATACAGTATAAATCTGGAACAAAAGCTTTGAAGAAGTACTTTAAGTTTTCCTCAGGAATTGATTCAATGACTTGAAGTACTTTTAAAGGGACGAACAACAGAGTCCTGCTTGGTTTAGCAAATGGCAAGTAGCTCAGAAGCTTGTGATTATTAAAGGTGATGACCTTTAAAGGTGATGAGGACATGATGACCACAGCTCTTGTTCACCTACGCAGTTGACAGAAAAGAGTTGTTTCATATGTTTCCCTGCTGTAATAAAAGTTATCAGTTTTAATGATACACCATTTTGACAAGTTCTCTTGGTGATGTGTTTGGGTTGTTTACATTTCGAGATGCCTCGACAGTATTATTGGACTACAATTAACAATTCCTTTTCATGAAATAGCTAGAAGTTGCCAGATGATAACGTGCTTTTCCTCCTTTCTTACCTCAGCTAGAGCCATGTCTTAAGATACAAGAGTTCATTAACCAGAAAAAGATTAATATATATATGTCAGTTCAGCAAAGCATAAATGAGAGAGAACACGCTAGCAAAACTATTAACATTGCTACACAACAAGAAAATAGGAACCCTTTAAAATTATGGGAGTGCACCAAGCCTTTTAACAAGGGAATTAGCTTTATTACATGATTTCATGAGATGGGAAGCTATGTACAGATTACACAGTATCTACCAAATTGAGTAAATCCGTTTCTTCAAAACTGTCATACTTTTGGGCACACCACTAACTTTGAGCTTTAATTATTTTCTATTTTAACAACGTTCAAGTGTTTTTTCTTGCCACTGTCTCTTGATTTCTTGCCCAGGGAAGCTGAGGTCGTTGAGTTCTACTTTGAGTGCCATGCATTTGGTGGCTCAAGTCCCAAGTCAGCTAAACACACAAATACTTGCTTCCAAAGGGTAAATGATGGGATTCAAGAAAAGGTTGGTATTTAACTGCTCATGGTAGATAGCTTACTGCCTTACAAATCAGTCATTAATGACCACACAGAGTAAAGCCAGAGACAAAGAAAAGTGAAGTTTGATGGAAACCAGGAACACAGAGGAGGAAATGTATAGAAAGGGGGGGTCCCAACTTTGAAGCTGTGAAGGGAAAAGACCCACTAGCTGACCACAAAGCTTCCTCTACTCCTCTCTGTTGGGTTCTCCTGTCCGTTTGGTACCTCTAATTGTGTCTCTGGTCATGTCCAAAACTGTTGCAGACTGATAACACATCCCTGTTGTTCCCACATTCCTGTTGGGAAATCAGAGCAGCATGCATTTACTGCAGCTTTAGGTTCTTTATGTTAGAGATTTTAATCAGAGCTGGTTATCCTTAGCGTCCTTTTCCATCAATGGAGGAAATCAGGGACAGCTCAGGGGATATAGTCTTATTTTTTGTTGACTGCTTTTGTATATACTAATCTGCTGTCCTCTAGCTGCTTCTGTCCACTCACTACAGTGAAAGCTTTGGGTAAGTTACTTAGATTAGACCTTTAGCATAAAGATGCCCAATATTTTTCTCCTAAAGTTTCCTCTCTCTCTCTCTCTCTCTCAAACTCCCTTCCCAACCAAGAGAACCCATAACCTGGTATCTGAAGCCACAGGGTAACAGGATGGAAGGGCCTGGCTCCTTGCAAGCAGAATTTGTGCCTTGCATCAGCTTGAAACTGTTGCACTAGTGAGGCTTCTCCTCTGGCAGTATCTGAGAAGAAAAGACTTTTGAGATTTTGAGAGGAAGGATGTAAGTAGCATCTAACCTACTAGAGAGATTCTCTGAGTATTTGTTGTGAGCAGACATCTCCTGTTAGGCCTGGATGTGGCATTTCCAGAGAGGAACAAGATTCAGAATGCATCTTTTAAGTGGATGAGGCCGATTTTAGACGGCTGCCCATTCAGTGTTCTTGAGTCTTTTGCAGAAACATTTATTGCTCCCTATTTATTGTAAAGAGTCATTAGGCACCAAATCCTGTGGATGTCCTCTGAAGTCTGTGATTTTGAAGCTTAACATTGAGCCCATCTCTTTCTTTTTTGAGCTTATGTATTTTGTCGAGTGTTGTTGTAAGGGCTTAAGTCAGTAACTTTTGCACATTCAGGTATGTATAAAATCTTTGCAGTCTGAGAGGACTAAAATAGTGTAGAGAAGGATGGGCTCTGAGGCTGCTGCTAAAACATACTGGCAGGCCAGACCAAGCACATGCGCATCTGCACTACTAAGGAACACAAAAAACTAAAGATCTCACATTTTTTAAACTGAAGGAAAAGTTTGGCAATATCTTTGATGGACCATTCTGGTGACTTTCCTACTGCTAGGATGTCAGAAACACCTCCTCTCACCAGGAGTTTTCCTTCCTGCCCTGACATATGTTGCCTTGGAAGGGTCAGGATTATCAGTAGCACAGCCAGATACAGTGGAGTGGCTGTTTATCCAGAGGTGAATCAGAGTGCGTGCACTGGGCAAGCATTGTCTGTGAAGGGGTACCCTGAGTATTGCTGATGCCTGAATATATAGACCCCCTTTGTAAGGTAAGTTTCTGTGTCTCTCCTTGACTACAGATGATGAATGATGTTTTTCTATAATTTCACTTTCTGCTGCATCTGCCATCCAGCCTTCTAAAGTGAAAATTTATAAGCTACTGCTATAAGTCACTAGGTGGAAGCATCTACCTTAATACAAATAGCAAAACTCCTTATTAGGTAAGTTTTTCAGTTCCTATCTCATCTTTAATTTCTGCATCACATTATACAATGTTTCATCAGCAAATGGTATTAATTGCAGTGCTATTGTTCCCTACTTCAGCAAAGTACCTCAGCACAAGCCCATGTCCATCTTATGTCCTGACCCGATAATGTTTGGAAATGCACTTTATTTTATATAGTGACTAGTACTTGCAGGTTTGGGACTTCATCTTGTCATATATGCAAGTATGTGTTTAAAATGGGTTCACAGGAGCAAATGATTTAGTGGCTGAGCTGGAACTAACACAAGCCTTTCTGCCTTGCAAACAACTTTAGGAAAAATCCAGTATGAAGCCTTTGCAGAAGGGCTCTCTGGGCCCGTTGTTTCTGTACCATTACCTCCTATTTTCTCCACACCATGAATTCTCTTCTCCCTTTCCTCCCTCCATTCAGAAAAATTGTTTGCCTTGAAGAGAAGGAGTCAAGATGCCAATTAGCACTGTATGACCTTGGCAGTCTGGATAAGGGTATTGTTATGCTGGAAAATGTCACTAATTTGTTTATACATCTTCTGCAGCATTGTAGCTCTTCACTAGATGCCCACTTCTTTTTGGAATTGGTATCCTGATTCTTCACCAAATCTGTTGTGGTCACTGAAGCTTGGAATATTCATTAAAGCTCTGGAAATGGCCACATGGAGAACAGTGATGTTATACAGAAAAGGAGGCAAGTGAAAATAGGCCCTCTGGCTGGGTATTGCATTCTGGCATGCTGAAGGCTAAAACTGCAGGGTGATGATTTCTAGGTCTCTCGGTTACTAATCTACTTTAGGCAATAGCAGCAGGGCATATTCAATTTAAGCCATCTAAACTAACCTGGTAGATTTTGCAGGAAAGTGGATTAGAGAGGGCTGAAAACCACCGCTTTTCCAACAAAGCTCCATAATTGAGAAGCTCAACGAAAAGGACTGCAAACAACTGTCTGAGTTTGCCCTTCTGAGCTATGGCAGCAGGAGGGCAAACCCACTCAATCCTAATCTAGCTTTTCCTCTGTCGATGTGTTCTCCCCCAAATGCTATTTTTTATTGTGGTTAATACATGAATAGGAAAGCACTGAATTTGCTTTTCATACCATAGACTACAAAGCTGAGAAATAAACAAAAAAGAAATCTGGATTTTACTTGTTAGCTGAGCAGTTTTGGTTTGAAAATCACTGACAGACATCAAACATGAGACCCCACAATGAAATGTTTACAGTGCCATTTCAGAGACAAACTCCACTTTGAAACGGAGTGAAAGTATGTGGGAAGTTTGCGGAGCAGGACATGTGTAGGGGTAGAAAATTAAAGCACGATGCATTCAGGGTTTAGGGAAAAAACTGGTATTCATATTCCTCATGTTTCTTCTCAACTGACAAGATGATCCCTTCCACTTGTGGTTATTGGGCTAGATTTTCTCTTGATTTTCCTGTATTTTCAATTTGCTGGCTTTGGCTTTGTGTTATTTTCTTCTATAAACGATGCTAGTGAACGGGGGATCTCTTTATTTTGAAACAGAAAGAAAACTATGTTTTTTTCTGTTTTTCTTGTATGAACATATGCAATATGCTGTTTTCTGTAACATAAATGAAGACAGCTATATTCTATAATATGAGAACGATACATAATATAATAATTATATTATACCATGTTTTATAAGGCACATTTGCTTCCCAGTGCACTGATTGTTACAGAAAGTAGAAAAAACAATTACAAGACAACTTGCTTTTTTATTTTTAAAATGTAAAAGCTGAAGTGAGTTGGAAAACCCCTGGTAACTCTATGGGACAGAGTCCAAAGCACATTTCATGGCTGTGGAAGTACAGAAAAGAGGACTATAATGAGGATATTTTGTGGAGGTAGCTGGCAGTAAATAAAGTGTGAATCTCTTGTGCCTTTTGCTGACAAAGGTCTTTTTACAATTTGGGTTTGTGTTTCAAGAAGGAGCATGCACATGAATACAGAAAGTAGGTTTTCCTTGTATGATTGAACCTGCAATGTTGCTTTTGTACTGCAGGCTAAGGATTAACAGAAAGTATCTGTCCTGGATTACACAAAAATCCTGGTATCCACCCATTCTGGTACCCACCTTTTCTCTTTTCTCTAAATATGTCTTTTTGATGTTTTGCCTTCTTTAAAGAGACTGAAATGCTGTTGATTAATGACACAAACATTCAACCACCTCCAATGACTGCCTAGGTGCTGTAAGAGTCTGGACTATTGGTGCTAATGGCTCAGTCAACAATGTGCTTTGCAAACAGGGTGCAGAGTGGCCACCCAGGCCAGATGCTGAAGGTGTCCACATCCACCACCTCAGGCTACAAACTAGGTGTCAAAGAGAATAAGGAAAGAGGCAAATCTGGCAGAGTAGGGTAGTGTTTCCTTTTCCTCACACAGATGACTTAGCTGTGATAACTCTGTGAAACATTCACACCTAGCCTGAAGGTATTCATCTCTTGTGGATCAGCCATAATGGGCCATAATGGGCTCAGCTGCACTGATATGAGACAGCTGGAACATCTTAGAAGGGGTCAAAGACTTCTGAAGCTTCCCGAAGTGACAGGCAGACATCATTCAAAACTCCCTGCCCCAGGAGAGGTACCGGAGGCATTCCCACCAGAACGTGAGCGAATATAACTCTGAGATTCAGGATTTCCCCCACCACTCAGTGCTTTCAGCACCACTTGATAGATCTGGACTGTGAACAGCACTTTGACCAATGAACACTGAAATTTCCACAACCAAATCTTGTTGCTGGATTCAGCGGGTGTCTTGCAGGTTCTTCCAGTTGCCTGAGGGGGCCACAGCCCTGATCCAGCTGCTGGTGCCGGCACCATAACCTCCCTCCAGCATTTGCTGGTATCAAGACCCAGCTATTCACCGTTTCCTGCCAGCGCCGACTCTCCAACCGTTCCTGACAGGTTTTCTGGATGTGGAGAAGGTAAGCCACGTGGAAGGGTGGCCACCTTACCTCTGTTCTGTAGCCGTGTGTGTGTTGTACTCCTGAGGGAGGCAGGCCACCATCTTGGTGTGGTCTGGTGGGTGGGGCTTGGAATGTTTCTCCTCGTCGGTTGGTTTAACACAGCTTTATCAATTATTAACATTCTTCTTGGTAAAGAGTTACTTTTTCACTTACATTCAGGTGCATTTGATGTTTTCCTCTGTATTGGAGAAATCAGGAGTATCCAATCTACGTGAGAAGACTTATGCCTGCTGTTTCCAACCCTCCACATGTCTCAAACTGAGACAGTACCGTATAAAGAGCACCAGAACAGGAACAGCCTGAGGGAAAGAGATGCTCATTCATGTAGTTGGGGGTACACAGTGGGTGGGACACAGTGGGCCATACTAGGAGCATACACTGTTTGAGAAGGTCTGTACACCATGAAGCAAGGAGGACTATGGTGATAGGCAGAATCAAAATAAACAACTCATGATATAAATTGATATTAGAGTGTAAAACTGAAAGACATATATGAAAAGGGAAGATACAGGCTAAAGAAAATGAGGAGAAGCCTTCCTGCAGGTCAGCAATATGAACTTGCTGACTGCTCTCCCTGGGGAAATGGCAGAAACGTCATTACATCATTGTTTGGAGCATGTGAAGCTAGTATAAACAAGACTATAACTAATGTTTGCTGGAGAACAGTCCTGTGCTGGAAGGGAGTGATGGGTGACTTAATGGCTCTTTTCCATCTGTAGAATAACAGTATANAAAGAGGGTGTGAAACTTGTCCAGGCATTTTTCAGAAAGCAAATCACTTTCCTAGAACAGAGAAAAAAAAATCTGAAATCACTCAAAAGCACTTATTGAACCTTATCCAAGTCTGGTTTTACAAAATGTACTGATATTCAGCTGCCGGGGTGAAACCTTGGGCTACTTGACAGCCTACCACTGGCTTCAGTGGGGCCAGGGATGCACCATGAAGGAGGCTGTATCACCTGGAGCTCTCCAGATATGAACATAACAAAAACATAGATAACAGCATTGCACTTGCAATCTCGCTATTCCCTTCTCACAAACCTGCCTCTCCCCCTCACCCATCCCATTAATCCCACAGGGCTGTTATGTTTGGTTTGCTCGTTTTGCTTGGATTGGAAAAATCCTATAAGTTGTAGCTCAAAAATGGTGGCAGAAAAACTAGAAAGTGAAACCAGACAGGTACTTAAGAAAGATGAATGGCCTACTCTCATTATTTTCCCTTCAATTTCAGATGGAGCACATGTTCTCTCTTCTCAGCTTGTCTCAGAGCCAACACTCGTTGCACAGGCTTTGTCCCCATTGTCCTTTGAGGATGCTCTGCTTTTGCTGGCCTTTCACCTCTGCCTACCTTCCCTTTTGCAGTGATGTTCCTGAGGTTTGGGAAAATGAGGATGATGGTGAAGAGAAATGAGGACAACTGGTATTAGGCAGGAGAGCTGTACCCCTGTGGAGGACCTGGTCCATGAGCAGGGGGATGGAACAGCAGCAGCTGCCCATGTTGCACGCGAGTTACCACAGCTCAGTGGGGCTCTGTGGCTCCCCAGCACCTTTTCCTGCCCATTTCTCCTACCAGTGTCTTCCACTCAGTGACCTAGCCTCACAATTCTTCCTTAAATACCCCTTTCTGAGGGATTTCTGTGACCCAAGGCTGCCCATCCTTGGTCTCCTTCACTGGTGGGCAAGAGGAATGTTCGCAGACACCAGTGCTGCTGTGCTTGCTGGGGCTGTGCAACCCCAGGATGTTCAAGAAAGCACAATAAAAATAGGGCAGTGCTGAGCCACAATGTCTTTGCTTAACGCTTAGTAACCACATGAGAGAATCCTATGCTTATAAAACTAAACTCTTTCAGCAGTAAGGACAATATTTATGAAGATGCTGCCAGCCTGGCTGACCTGCAAGGCTTCTACAAACTGATTTCTTCATGACTCCTCCCTCCCACAACCTTCTTTTTTCTGCCAGCTTTATACATTTTTCTTTTGTCAGTATTTGTTTTGTTGTGTGATTTCAGGAAGTAGAAAGGATGAGTTTGCTCCCTGCCCCTGCCTCACCCCAGCAGCCCCCTGGCAGATCCTCGATGTGCAGTGATCTCATTACTCCTTTGCTGTATCTGACTGCTGAGGTTTGCATCTTTCCAACTGCTCCCATGACCTGCTGGCAACTTTGGGGACACAAAAGTCTACCTCCTTGAAGGTTGTACTTTGTTTTTTCAGTCTGTCAGAACCTGTGCTTGGCCTCTTCTGACAGTCTTCCTAGGGCAGGCTGTGGTGAGCTGGCTTTGACATCTCTTCTCTATCATGCTCTTCTCTCACCTTCAGGCTTTTAAATGTTGTTATGATCAGCTTTACTGTGATTAACTCCATTTGGTTTTAGGATGCCTTAGAGAAGATGCTTTATGTGCTTGGATTCTCATGAGAGGCAATGATTATGTTACATCCTTGGCAATGCCCAGGTATGCCAAATAGTACAAAATGTTCCTTAACTTCCAGCTCACAGTACTTGTCTGAATGCCCTCCAGGGAGGTCCTCTGTCCTCTCTGCAGAGAACAATAGAGGAAATAGTTCCTGGTGAATGGGTAGTGCTCTTCCAGCCTTTTTCCATGGCTTGGGATTTCATGATACAGCAGACTTTCCCATAGCCGTTAGTCCCTGCATGCACTGGAAACTTCTCATTGTGCTGTGCGAACTCCCTGTAACACCTGGTGAGCAGACTCACTCTGAGGTTCATCTCAAGCATGATTCTCCCTTTGTCCAGAAGTTTTCAGTGTTTTCCCCCCAACCATCACTGTTGTTACCTTTTCTTTCTGGCCATAACACTGGGTCCTTGCCCCATCGTCTCAGTCCTTTCTTTGCCCATTCGGCTTCTTCCTTGTACTTGAACTCTTACCTGCTTGCCCTTCAGAGAGAGGCAAGTCCAAATTTTTTAAGCCATCACATGTGGCTTTAGGCATCTGGGCCTTAGAATACAGACTTTCAGTGATGCCTGACCTGGATTATCCTGTGTTTTTTTTAAAAAATACCTCTGGGCTCTTTCAAAGAAGTATCTATGAGGATGCTGAAGAAGTGTTCATTGCAGAAGAACGTATATAATGTGTACAGATACATATACAAATGTTTATGTGTGTAAGTAGCCTCCTTGTGCTAGACCAGTTACCAACAATGGGATACAGTGACTGAGTGTGAGCTGCTTGATTTTTTGGAAGTACTAAGGGTCCTATGGTTCCATTTAGCACTATGGTTTCTCAGAGTGGGGGCACTTTGTTGTCTTTTTGACAGTTTATACCCTTTAGCAGGAAGAGGTTTTGGTGGTTTGGACCTGAGAATGTGAAGAGGGAATTTTGGGCTGGAGGCTAGCAAAGCATTTGCCAATAATTGTTCTAAACCATAGAAATAATATTAATGGATAATGGTGTTCAGCTCTAAGCAGCATGAAGATAAAGCAAGTCTTAGGAAAAAAATGGGTAATAGTAGTGGTGTAGGTTGAGGAACAAGGACTGCCTCCCTTAATTTTGCAACAAGAGAATGCAAACAGTACTCAGTGTCTTAGAAAGTGAAAGATCTTGAAATATTAAAGTATTTTTTAAGAATGAATGCTGCAATTATCCTACTTGTGACAGTTATGCATGCAATCTGCTGGGACCCAAAGCATTTCAAAGCTGAGCTCCCTAATTAAATGCGTGCAGCAATGTCTGGTAAAGGAGTCTGATTGCTGAGCAATGTTTTTAGTTACGGCAAGACAAAGCATCAATCATACAGAGCCACCAAAGAGAAGATGTGTAATATTTGCATTATGTAGCCTTCAGGATATTGTAATGACAGCTCTGGAGCTTGCCCTGCAAAGCATCACATTGCACGCTGCAGATAATACTTGCTTTCCTAACCCCACTAGCAAACCTTTGAGTGACAGTGCTGGGAGCCAAGTTTCACCCCTTACTTTTAGTCTTAGAATGCTGCTAATGGCAGTAACACATACAAGCAATTTTTTTGCAAGATAAAATTATGGTCCTACTGGAGGAGGCCTCAGAAGCCCAGAAAAATAAGTTTCTATGGCATTGTGTGGGCTTCTGCATGATGGAAGCCACACATATCTTTTGCTGACTTGTGCCCCAAGAGATTATGGTTTGCAATATCAAATCATTGACAGTAGTATTTATTGAACAATCATTTTTTATTAGGGGGTTGAATGTTAGCAGTTAAAAAAATTAATCAGGGAACAGGGATACAAACCTATGCCTTTATAGATTATGGCATGGGTTTATACCCTTATTTTCTCAACTTAGTTAGTCTGCATGTTTTAAAAGGAGTAAGTTATATGCTCATCATTTTTCTTGTTGTCCAAGATCTCAGCAACAAAACAGTAGGGAACTCCCATTACACACTTTGGCTCAAAAAATATTCTTTTCTACTTTCTGTAAAATGCCCAGGTCTAGTGATCCAAGTTAAACATTACTGGAATTTCACCGTAAGTCAAAAACAATATTAATTTTGATCCCACATATTTTTCTTTTGGTAGAGTATAAAAGTTTAAAATAAGTACACCCTCCAGACAATCTGTAAATAGTAGAGTGCAATGGATGAGATGAGGAAAGAAAAACAAAACAACATGCACATTTAACAACAGAGCAGGAGCAATGTTGGGTGGTATGAACTTTTTTAATGATAGCAGGAACTAGAGGGTTTTTTTCTCCCTTTTTGTGGTCTGATTCAAAGAGAAGTGAAGGCTGGCATCGTGCCTCTGAGCTCGGTCAGAAGATTTCCGTCCCATATAAATCCATAATCGGGGTTACCCCTCAGTGGGAAGTGCAGGGATTGTTCAGAATATTAGCGTGGCTTTTCTGAACTCCCCCATCCCATACTCCCTCCCTGTGTGGGAGATACCATGCTGCTGTTTGTCTGAAGTCTAAAGACTGCTACAGCCATCTTTTTCAAATTAAAACGGCAATGTAAAGTTTTGTAAATGTTAGTTCTCCAAATTGGCAGTGGCTTGTATAATTAAAATCAAATCACTAATACTTTCTCTTGGTTTTTTGTTATCACTGAAGTTCATTTTTTCGGTAACTCAGACAATGTCTTCATTTTTAGGAAGACCCATACTGACCTCTAAATATCTGATTTTTTTCAGTGAATGTTTATGCCCATCTGGTTTGAATTTAGCATTCTTATGAGTCATTCCACTTTGATAGGAAGACTCTGCTATAGAAAACTTCTTTTAATATATTAATACTTTAAATCAAACATGGCATAGTGCATTATTAAGCCCCACTACAATTATGGGTATCAGTGGGTTTGTTTTCTTCATTGGATATTGCATTTGCTCTCTTTGTGAATTAAATCTTGCTCATGGTAGAAACGTCTACAATGCATGTATTCAAGTGTTTTACCGTCTTTTGTTGCCATATCCTTTCCCAGACTGAATAATAGCCTTTTTGGAAACAGCCTCAGTAGAGGAAGGATGAGTGATTCTATAGGAAGTAAGGATGCTCAACACTTCCTTACATCTGACATTTAACCCAAGCAAAAGTGCTATATTTATTTTACTATCAACACTGATTTTATTACTTCTTATGTTCCTTCTACATACGTTTCCTGATGTTAAAGATATAACCAACTCTTTTGGGTACTTTCTTTTTGTGCAGGGAAGATTTTAAATAGGTATTTTAAGAAACTCTAAGTGAATTGCAAAAGAAAGGGAAGGAAAAAAGTTAAAAGCAGCCCATTAAATGTACAGTGCAGTAGAGACCATTCAATTTCAAACTAAAATCTAAATTTACCAGTATGTTTTGCTAAGCTATAAATGAATCATCACATAAAATAGAATGGGTCACTTTCAATTAGAAAACAAATGGAATATTTTAAAGTATTGTTTGTTTGCACTAAGTGGAAGTATGTTCTAACAAGTTCAGACTCTTCTTTTCTTGACTATTTAAATATATTTTAGCTCTTAAGAAATACAAAGTAAAATTTAAAATTTGATGTTTTCTCTGAGACCCTCAGCTAAAAGAGAATTAGTTTCTGAGTCAATACAAGTGAATTGTTTTAAACCAGATGAAAATGACAGTATTTTACAGTGTTTTCATATGGAAAAATGTAAGTTCTTTTTCCCATAAGCACAAATTAATTAAGCACTTACTTAGTTAAAGCAAATGCTTAGCAATTTTTGAATTTATGTATCTTCCCACATACTTACAAATTAGATTGACAATGGAGTCTTTTCCCAGTTTATGACCTATAATATCCTTCTTCAAAGACTCTGATTCTTCTCCCTCTTCCATCAGGGTAGATTTGGATTAAAGTAACCAAAGAAGGAATCTAATCTTGGGTTGATCTTCAGCAAAAAATGCAGAACTCACCATGAGGATGGAGCTTCATGAGGATCCAAAATGATCATATTTTTATACCCATATGCCAGACTATATTTTATGTTGACCAGGGCAACAGAATAGCTAATGTGCTTTAAGGAAGGTCTGCTCATTGCAAAACCCCAAGTTTTTCAATGCTATGCAGATCAGTCAATCTGTCTGGTTTATTTTGTTGCATTTATGTAAGGTAAAAAAAATTACAGATCCATTAATAGAGGCTGAAATGTAGTCCCTTAATTTTCATCATTCCTAGCTGGCCTATAACATAAAAAATGCTTTTATAGTTCACATTAGTCACATTTTCATGACGAAATAATGAAAAAAGTAAGGATTTATTTAAAGTACAATTCAGAGGTGTAGTGTTGTCAGACTAATGTCTGAATATGTCAGAATACCTCACTTTTAAAAAACACTTGAACTTCAGCAGTCAGGCAGATAAATAGTGAAGACTCTTTCAAATCCACTGAGAATGCTACACTATTTTCATTTTATTTTATTTTGTTTTATTTTATTTTATTTTATTGAAATTATGGAAAATTTCTGCCTTGTTAAGAAAACTGGAGACATTTTATTACAGAATTATAATTTTTTTCAATTTTCAATAACAAATTTTCACCGATTGCTGACCTCTGTTTTCTCCATTTGCAAAGGCAAAAAGCCAAATACTTTCACTCATTTGCTCAATTTATGTACACAATGGTGACTGTCCATTTTCATGGCAGGAGTTCTAACATGTAGCAGACATAAGAAAAATCCATTACCTAGTTGTAGGCACAGAGGCTGTCTACCATTTTACTTATGAGAATTAGGGAGAGGTAGTGGAGAGGTTGCCCCTGTCAGCGTGGAAATTATGTGAGCTGTTAAGTAAAACATGATACATGAAACATTTTGAAGGTCTGTCATTATTTTTTTAATAGTATCATGCAGGTAGTCTCTTCCTTTTGGCCGTATCAAGCATGCTACAGTACCTAAGTATCATCCAAAACTAGGATACAGGTACACACACAGAATTAACAAGGTTGGAAAAGATCATAGAGATCGTCAAGTCCAGCCTTTACCTAGCTTAACCTATCCAACACCAATCTAACATCTAAACCATGTCACCAAGTTCATCATCCAACCTATCCTTAAATACATCCAGGGATGGTGACTCCACCACTTCCCTGGGAAGCCCATTCCAATGGGAAATCACTCACTCTGTGAAAACCTGTGGCAGGCTTGTGTCTGACAACAAACCCCTTTGCATTGACATTTACATGGATGCAATGCCATGCTCAGATGCTTTGCTTTAGTTGAACTGGGGGGAAAGGTGAGGCTTTTGCCACTATGGATGCTGGTGTGAGCATGCACTAACCTACCATGTAGGTGGCAGGGATGTACCCTGTTATACCAGCTGCCTTCATGGTGACAGCAGGTAGCCAGCTTTGGCCAGGGGAGTCATCCGAGAGACCCTTTCAAAATGTCTACTTTCCACAAAAGCAAACAGGATTTATACATTGCTGCCCAAGCTGTCCCTACAGCTTTAAATGTATGTTGCAGGAAGGCACGGATGGGCTGCACCCCAGGTTGAGGGGGTCATGGTCCTCAGCCGGCTCATCAATCAGGTTTTGGGATCCTAACCAGCTGGGGATGGGTTATGCTGTTAAATTTGGTTGAAATTGGCCAAAAGTTGTTTGTGGGGAAAGTGGCAGACACATGGACACTGTGGTTGCATAAACATAGTTTCCTAAGGAAACTAGGTTAAGAAATAAGGATAACAGCGCTTCCCCACCACACAAGGATGTTATGAGAAAAGAAGTATTTCTGATGATGAGCTGCTCAGGTGTTATAGGGATGGAGAAAATGCAAATTCCTAGACAACCAGATTAATTTTGCTATCTTTCCTTCTTTTGAAGTTATGTACTACAAATGGGTATTATCTTTGGAGCCAGTCACTATGCTAATGCAAACTGTGTTTGAAGTACTAGCAACCAATGAAGTGGAAAGAGATTCAGATTTTGTCTGCTGAACTGCTAAATGTGTATGTGGCAAAATACAAGAATTCCTCTCTATTTTTCCATGAGGAGAGTGTGTTCAGAATACAGGACTACTCTCTTCTTCAGAAAGGTGCATCAACTGAAAGCAACCAGATATACTTTTTATATTCTTAATTGTGTTGTATTGCATTTCCTTAAATTTGAAAAAAATTATGTGTGTAATAGTGGAAACATCTTTGTAGTTAAAAAGAGATGCAGGTTTGAGCCTTAGATGCACAAATCAGGTTCCTCTTTCTGAGCAGAAGGGTAAGCAACAGTAAATTGTTTAAGTTCAAGTTCATGAGGACTTCCAGTAGGAATGAGAAAGAATTTAAGAAGCTGTTCTAAGGCTGAGAGACTCAAATCTTCCACACCTTGACTGCCTGGTGCCGCAGGGCATGAAACTCTTGAAGTTCTTTAGTTTTCCATTTCCAGGTCCTGGGTAGCGGTAGTACAGCTCCTCAGCACAGGGAAGGTGGACTCTGACAGGCGTGGGCACACAGGCATCTACCTTGGGCTGAAGGTCTGCTAAGTCCTGTGCAGGAGGTATTTCTCTTTCACATATTGTGCCTAAAAATCCAGGTTGCTCACTAACCCAGGAACAGCCCTTTTAATGTCCAACAGCAGCAGGATCAGGTGAGCAATGTGTTGCTCTGTGCTTATCCCATGTATGCAAGGTGGAACTAATCCCCTGACCAGTTTTCCACACCCTTTGAAGGGGCAACCACTGATGCTTAAAAAAAGTAGAAAATACCTGGTCGGGAAGAATAAGCTTGTACATCTTTGTGCTTCTCAGGAGGGAGGAATGCAAACATCTGCTCCAGCATCTTCTTATACATCTTAACTAATGTCTGGTTCCTCTATCTACAAGTGGCCCCACATGTAGGAGCCTGGGCTGCTTCAGGCAGACAGAGAAATTGAATTTGCGTCTCCCACATGCTGGATGAGCACTCCTGCCACTGCATTACTGTATAAAGAAATACAGCTGCCAAGCCAGCTATTATGGGCATAAAAAAACCAAGCTTGCTCTGCTTTTGAAGGAGAGAGGTTAGCCTCCGAGCTCAGGGGGGAGGGAGCCATGGCATGCACCTCTTAAACCATCTTTCTTCTCAGTATGAGTTTTTCTGGAGCATCTCCAAAGATCACTAACTCCCCCCACTTGCTGGAACTCAGCACCCAAAGAAAAGGCCTAGACTCCCGTACCCATAACAGGCATCTCAAATTGGGTGGTTCAAGTCCTGGCATGTGGTGATTTGGTCCTGCAGTGTCTGTTTGTTTAAAGAGCTATATGCTGAGCCAGGACAGTGTCTATTGAATTAGTCATAACAAGCTTTCAAGTTTATAAATGGGGAAAGTGCTGAGTAACTTGTGATTCAGCCTTACTATGATTTGTAAGTACATATTACTAATACATTCCCTGTTATTATACGCCTTTCCCTTGAGTTTGACACTTACATCCGCTCCCAACACAAAGCCAGAGCTGAGAAAGCTCCACTTATTTCCAGTAGCTGGTAGGAAATGAGGAGCTGACTTATCCTCCACTCAGCATTTCTATCCCCCTCAAAAACTCCCTTGTTTAAAACTATTTACTTTCTGCTGTGATGTTTTTTCTGGAAAACAGTAGCGAAATAAATCAGTTGATTTAAGACAAAGTTGCAGGCTTTGCATCCCCCACATATAGCCATCAGTAATTTTTGCCTTTGTATTTACTATGAGCTAATTGAAGGATTTTTAAAGAAGAGTGAAAATTCAGCCATCAAGTGGTCTCTGTGGTGGATGCTTGAATGTTCTATATATAAATATAAAGACAACTTTGTTTCTTTTGGCATTGTCTAAGATGAAGTTAATGGTGGGTGGAGGCTTCCTGGGAAGGAAATGTGCAGGGTTAAAAAATGAAATTGTGGTGGGCCACCACCCTGTGGGGCCTTGGTGAAAACCCTGAATAATTATCTGAAGGTTTTGTGTGTTGGAAGCTTGAGTTCTCATCAGCTGGGATTTTGGAGAGTACAGGGTGTTGCAGGAAAGCCTGTTTGTGCACCTTGGGGTTGTCAGGAAGAACACTGTCCCCATGCTTCTCCAGCAAGGGCAGACCCTTACTCACTGGAACTGAATTTGATCAACTTTATTTATATTGAGACATCTCTTACGCCAAGAAAGGTAAAGGTCTCTCTTGAAGAAAGAAAAGTTTTTTCTGTGGTAAGTGCCTGCAGGCCTGAAATGCTGGAGGAGGTTGGGAGCAGTGAAAGCAGTCTCAGAGGGATTCCCATTTCTAATGTCATGGTCCTCCCTAAATGGAGCTGTGGCAGTTCCCAAAATTGGAAGCAGAGTGGCTTCTTTATCAGCTGGCAGAAGACTGACAACCACAACTCTGTTCTCTTTCTCTTGCTTTCTTTTCAGGGTCTGTCAAGGGATACTGAAGCAACCAGGCTTTTAATTTAGGCAACTTAGTTAAGCACCTGAAGTTAGAAGGGATGAGTCTGGGACCTGAACTGCAGATTACACCTGTGACAGCAGCTTAAGAAGTTCCTCTCCCTCCTCCTCAGCTCCACTGAATACTGAAGACCCCAAATTTTTCTGGCATGGCCCTAGTTTTGGAATTCCAGCACATGGCTAGATATGCTGTAAGTTTAGCATCATGCTGAAAAGTCAGTGCAGTATTACAGATGAAGTGTAGATGAAGCCCTGAGTATGCTGAGGTGAACACCACAGTAGTCACAAGGCAGGGGACAGAGGGAGGTTGTGGTTGACCAAGCCAAATCTATATTGAGGAACCTCCTGACCATGGGTGTGGGAAATACTGCATCTGAAAAAGTGAGATTCAGCAGATAAAAGCAATTTTCAGATATAAGCACCATAGTAACCATGGGTTTCTCTGGAAACACTGGTGCTGTTTGTTCCCAGTGTGTCTGAAGTGGCTTGGTGACTTGCCCAAGAAGGAAGGAGATGTCTGCTCCAGGTGCTCCTTGGTTCAAGAGACCGAAACTTCAGCTTCTATAGCCAGCTAAATGCTTTGGCCAGCAGGTTTAGGCTATTCTATAGCAAAGCATGCCACTGAAGCTGCACAGAGGTATGCAAATCTTGTGGATCTGGAGGAAGATCCTGCCAAAGAAAGATTATTTCTCTAATTGTATAGTGAAGGGTCTTGAATAGAAGACGAGAAATCCGTTGTTCTGTTAAAAATTCATAAATAAATTTATTTTAATCTGTAGATAAAGACAAACACCACAAAGGAAGCAGTGCCTGTGATGAACCATCTTTCTCCCACCTCTCCCACTGCATCCCATCTATTCATCTGAGCCTGGTACTGCCCCCAGGACATTGAGCAAAAAAGGTCCATTGGTAAAGGAGGCACAGAGAGCCTTGGTGAGGATAGAGGTACCTTCACAGCAGGCTCAGCACTACCTTGGACACTTCAGGAAGAATTTGTCCAGTAACAGTCTCCCTGAGAACTAAGAGTAGGTCCTTACATCTGTGGCAGAGCAGTGAGGTGTGCCAAGATCACAGCCAAATATTAACTCTGGGCCACTCTGTAGGAGTAGATACTGACTTCAAATAGAGATTAATTTCACACCTTCATCCATGGTTTGTAATCTCAGGTGGAAAGTGCCATCAGCTCTGCTGCACAAAGCCAGTGTTGTACCCAGCAAGAAAAACACAATCAGCTGGAAAAGACCTTTCCAACGTCTGTTAAATGAAGACAAAAGGAAACATGAACAATAAGAAAAATTATAGAAGAAGAGGAGCTCTTGAAAGCTTTAGTGGTATTGCTCTGGAATGCAACAGCCAGTGACCTGGGAGTGGGAGTGTGTGGTGCAATGCAGGGTTAGCAAAGGGTGGCACCTGATGTATCAGCAAGTATATCTTCTGCACAGTATCGGTTACCTCAGAAATTTAGACCGACTGAAAGGGGAGCTATTTTCTGTGAAAAGGACCACAAGAACTTTCCATTCCATGATTTTTATTTAGCTTTCTTTAGGCATTTGGATATTATCCAGTGCTTCCTGGTAGCTGTCATTTTGTTTCAAACATAAACTCGCATGAGTCACTGTGCTGGCAAATTTAGAATTCATCCTGAAAATGCTCAAGCTCTTCTTTCTCATCTTTCTCCTAGTCCCCTGGGCATTACACAAGCTTCCTCTAGATTTTATCCCAAGGTCCTCACCATTCCACCTGACCTCCTCTTTGTGGTGAAATTTAGTTATTACAAAACATCTTGACCTCTAAGAGGTTAAGCAGGCAAGCTTATGATAAATCCAGAGACATTTGAGTAAGCACTTTCTGACAAAAACAGTTTTATATGTGTGCAGTTCAAGATCTGGTTGGAAGTGCTGTTTATTGGAAACAGAAAGGCAAGAAATTTACATTTAGGAGTGAGAGATTCACAGTCAGATTATGGATGTGGAAGGAAAAATAGTCAACGGTCTTAAGCAATATTGTTTAAAGAATGTTCTCTCCCATAACTAGTTGTCTGTATGCCTGTGTGGTACAATTTGGCTATTTAAAGTTTGCATCCATAATCCTGGATGAGATTATTTTCTGCATTACTGGAGTGATCATAGAGCATCTTTGGAATTATCTGTGGTAAGGTAAGCGTCTGTGTGTATGTTCTTCTGAGATTGTGGCTAGAAGATTTGGAGCAGCATAGTTCTTCAGATCATCAGGAAAACTGTGTCTGTAGCCTACTTCTTCCCCTCTTTACTTTTTTAGAGGAATATCACAATGATTGTGCTCTAAGACCAGCTTCAGTTGAAAGCATCCTTTCTACAGATGCATCCTATGTACAAGGCTCCAGCACAGTTATCTGCAAAATAATCAAAATTATAGACAACCTTCAGACTGTGCAATCAGATGGACAGCCGGAGTTCATCCTGAAGATAAGCAATATCCATCAAAAGTATTTGAGTCTCAACCCTGCTATTTGCTTTATCTGACCACTTTTTTTCCCTCTTTCTTCTTTTTCTTTTTTCTTCTGTATAGTAGAAATAATTATGCCATTTTTTCGACTTGTACAGGAATCACAGATCTATTCTTTCTCCCACACTAGTGTTATACCTATAATATAATAGGAACTACAATCTTGTTTGAATTACCACTGTGTTGTGTTTGAATGCTGCTGTATTTGGAGGTCAAAGTAATGGGAAAAGTAACTAATAATCTGTGACACATGTGAACTACATTCCTGCAACTTTTAGAAATACTTGGCAGAGAGAAAGTGTTGATTGGAAGGGAGCAAGGTAGTGTTACCTTTCCTTATTTTGTAGTTTACTTTGTGTTATGGTGGATTAGAATGCTATTGCATAACAATTCTTAATTGTATTTCTTTTAGGCTAGGAGGCCAGTTGCTTTAGCTTTCTTTTATTTTTTTTTTGGTTTTGTGTGTGTGTGTGTGTGTGTGTGTGTGTGCAGAAAGAACATATTCATCACCACACACCACTGCTTGTTTCCCAGTATGCAACCTCCTGAAAATCACTGCTCATCAAGATGACTGATCCTTTAACAAAAGGACCTTGACTGAAGTCTAAAGTTTTATTACTTATTACACTGTTTGTTCTCTAGGAAATAGTATCTTGAATTGAAAAAATGCGGCAATATAATAACCAATACATCTCTTTTCCTTGCTGAAGTCAGAGAAGAAACCAAACTTTACATTCTATACTAAAAATGTCCTGGTTTGGATGCTAGGGCACGCCACCAATGATGAGAGACTTAATAGAGAAGACAACAATAAAACAGTTTATTATCTAGGGGCTATACAAGCTATGGAGCCCCACTAAAAGCATAAACCAATTACACAAAACCAACCTGAAAATATTTCACAAGAAAAGAAAAAAAACAAGCCGTTCCTCCGAACAGGCTGCAGGGCTGTGGAGCAAGGGAAGGAAGAAGGCTGCCCTTTGGATGGTGCTTGTCCCACTCTAGGAGCTGCTGGAAAAGAATGACAGTGAAAGGAACCCCGGGGGGGGAAACCCAAAGGGAGAGATACCACAACTCCTGTCACCTCTGTGTGGTTCCTCCACCAGCACTACCCAAGCTCTGATGACATCACGTGGCAAAGGACTGGGAAGGGAAGCTGTACTTCTCTCCAGCACCGAAGGGAGCAGAAAGAGAGTCAGAACTTCCATTCCTCTGGCTTTTATGGGGTGCCCGTTCTTGTATTTTCTTGGGGTCCTCTTCCTGTGCCTACTGCTTTCCCAGTGGACGGCAATGCTGGGTGCCGCCCCTTCTCCGAGATTTCACCACAAGGCAATATGGCCGCAGGCTACCGGAGGCCCGAGGGTGCCAGCGGCACCACTTGTGGGGCCATGCCCACCACCACCGGTCCACTCCGTACGGCAGTGCTGGCCAGAGACCGGCCCTGCCCCGTGCACCAGCTGCCGCCACACCGCTAAAATGCCAGGATGGGACTGGCTCCACAGGGCCCTGGTGTCATAGTAGGGATGGCGGAGACAAGAACAACACAGATCCAGGGTTCATGCAGGAAGACATTTTAATAAGAAAACCCATGGTTTTTATACCTTTTAGAAACCAGTGCGTTACATTCTTATTGGTAGATATACTTGTTTTTAACAATTTCATTGGTTCAGAATAAGCATGAAGTCATCTTTCTTTGTTTTGGGAACTTTCACTTTTATTTTGAGAACAGCTAGGATTGTTTTTCAAGAAAAGCATGAGAAAGCTCTGCAAAACATGTTTTCCGCAGAACACCTGTTGATATGGAAAAGGAACTTGTTATTGTGCGGAAAACTTTAAGCTGCTATGTGAGGCTTTAGGCCACTGTGAAAAACACAGATGTATTTTGAGAGAGTCTTCATATTGTTTTGAAAAGGCTGCATACTAGAGTGTTTTTCACTTTGCTGCAGAAGCATTGTTTACCCTTTGCCTTGCTGTTCCTCAGTCTACTGTCAGAGAGACAGAGTTACTTGAGCTAATTTTCAGGCCTGTAAAGCAGGCCCTTTCAAAGTCGGCTACAACACCCTGGGGCACTCCATGCCCCGGCTTGGCCTGGCCTGGGTGGACCCCACATGGCCCGAGGGCACTTTATGCCTGTGGGGATAGGTCCAGCCCCGCATAGCCCTAGGGACGGGGTCTTGCCATTTCATCCTGCTTCACTCTCCTGAGAAAAGCAAAAAAAAGATATTAAACACAAACCCATAACAAAGCCCCACTAAGATAGTTTTTAACATGAAAAGGAATAACAAAGAGTTAAGTGGGAAAGTGGCAGAAATTAATAGAAAGCTGAATTCTAGTGCATGCTTTGTCACTCTGTCAGACTCTCAATTATCCAAGCCTAGGTGAATTTACTTAGTCATAATAGCTTCCTCCACATGGATAGTATCAAAGGAAACCTTGAACCCTTGAACATGTCCACACATACTCCCCTGAAGCTCCATAGGATCTGATGGGATACATCCTTATGCCATGCCACAAAACCAAGTCTGACAGGTTGCAATACAGGATTCCTGTTATTTTGGACACTTTGATCAGAAAAGCCACTGAAAGCTACCTGGTGCCCAGGGAATTCCTGTGGCAAATACTTTGTGAAAGGTCTAGAGAATGCCAAATGTGAGCACTCTGCAGCAGCTCATCGAGGAACCAGGCTTTCCTCACTGTGCTACCCAAGGCTACAGTAGCTGTAGGTGGCTCCTGATAATTCCTAACTTGAAGCAGTGTCTGTCTTCTGGTTGGGGAAGTCATGAATCTCAAAGGTGGAATGGCCTCAGGAAACTGAATGTTCATTCTTCCATCAAAGCCCTGCATTCATTTCTATCCCACTACCTACAGACAATACTAATGTGGTAGGCAATACCTGTAATAGCATATAAGTATTAATTTATATTAGGTATATGATATACTATCTATGTCCTTGCAAAAGGCAGAAAGCTTCAGCACTCTACTTATTCCTAAAGGACACACACTTTGGAATGGCTTCTCATGTTGTCACTTTCTTTTGATTGGTTAAACTTGCTGCTCAATAGCACAAGAATTTTTCTGTGGTCCAGCATGCAGGTAACTATTGGCAGTCTTCACAGAATCAGCTGACAATGCAGGCCCTATTTACTTCTGGATAATGGCCCTTGTGAGCATGGACCAAGCAGTTGTCTGATGGATTTTGTCATCCAGGGTGACAGCAGGTGTTTGATCTGAAGGATGAGGTGACATTAGTTCAGGTGATGAGATGTCTCTAGAATGAATTAGTAGTGGGAGGGAGAGGGGAAAGACCTCTCACCTTTCCCACTTACACACACTAGTCATATTTGGTTTGTTTTCAAACATAATAATAACCTTTTTTTTAAAAAAAACCCACAACTGCTCTTAAGGAGAGTAACAGGGATAACTCACAGCCTACATTATTGTACATATTCAATATCACCAACGTGCCAAATTGCTAGAAGAAAGTTCTGTTTAACCTCAAGCAGTGGTGTCAGGGTTCTGTAGCCATGTACTTCAGGAGTCCGGTCTAGTAACAGAGGTGTAACTCTGTCTTTAAGAGCATTTGTTGCTGGAGAATTAGCAGTTTTCCCATAGCACCAGGAGCCCTGGCACAGAGCCCCCATGCGCTTGGAACTGCACAAGTGTGTGGTGTTGTTGTCTTTTATCAGCTTGATCAAAAAAAAAATTTAAAAAAAAAAAGGAATCTGTGGGAGCAAGGTTTGTGTTGGCTGTAAATCAACACGTGCACAGTTTAATAACATACATCTATGTTCAGTGATTTCAGCTCTTATCTTTTAATCAGAAGCTATAGGACTCTAACCCAATTTTAAACAGCTTACAAATGCAGATTTTATACTCTTACCTTTTATTTTCTTTATACTGAGGTGAAGTAGTAAGAAATATCACTGTTATGGAAAAAAAACCTTACAGAAACTATCATTCCTCGTCAGGTTTTAAGCTTTTCTGTCAGCTTCGAACCTGCTGTTCCGTGGTCATTGAAGAAATTGACAAAATTTTGTGAAGCCATATCCTTATAGGGTTTTCTATTACATTAATGAATTAGATTTATATAAATTCGCACAGCTGAAAAGACCTAACTAAAAAGAAATAAAATTAAATAAATTTACAAGCTATCTTATTACAGAAGCATTAAGGGTAATGAGTTCATTAAGCTCCATGTGAAGACATTATCAGGCTAAGGGTACAGGCTGGAACATGTTGAAGACACTCGCTGCCGAGGAAAGGAGGCTCTGCCAACAAAGATACACTATCTGCAGCAAAAGCATTTACTTCAAAGATCATAGATAACATTGGAGGGCTTAATGAGAGTATATTTTTAAAATGTAAATAGGAGGATCTAGTGGGCACATAAATTGCATAACACTCATAGCACACTCTCTGTTCTGGTTTATGAAAGCAAAGAGAGTAAAAGTTAACAGGTTATGTACATCACTCCCCCTATTTAAAGGGGGTGTCCTGCTTGTAGATAAGGTCCTATTAGTGCGAGAGTGCCTTAATAATTGAAATATTATCAGCTTGAAATAGCTGCTGCACACCTCATTTTTCTGAGTACCCCTTCTGGTGAGGCTAATCCCAAAACGCTCAGTTTCTAAGTGAAATACACTGTTGCGCTGCTCTGCTTGTAAAATGGTGAACTTCCGAAAAAAAACTCTTTCAGATTACAATAACTTAAAAAGCTTTATATATAAACTGAAAATGGGATTCATTTTATGTTATGCAGGATTGATAATTGATTCTTTAAAAGTTTGCTGTGTTTTCACATGAAACATTAAAATGTTACGTGCTGCACTGACAAAGGAAATTTCTAATGTGCCAAAATAAAATGTGTTTAAATAATCCTCCCCAATAGTCTTGCATTCTTTGCTTCGCTTATACTGAGAACCAGCTGTCACTTTTAAGTTTTAATAAGTTTCATATGGTTTGTAAAGGAACTGTGTTTGGTTAATTCTAACCTTTAATTAGTAGCCTCTGGATTGGTGTATACCCCAGGCACGGGGATGTTATTAGTGTGAACTGAAAGCTATGTGTGTTACTCCATAACAGATCAAAACAAACCTTGTATGTTCTGACAGCATTAAACCCCACTGAGACCTAGTGCAGGATATGGTTTTCCACTTGCAAAAGAAAATTGTAATTCACAAGCCTTTGCCAGATGTTGTCCCCCTATACCTACTGAGTAGGTGGTCACCTAGGGTAAAGCCAAGTGTGCCCTGTTAGAGCATTAGAGCATTTGTCAGAATAAGTAATTTCTTGAGAGAATTTTCTTCCTTTTTTTTTTTTTTTTTTTTTTTAAGAGAAATAGTAGCACAAATATTAAAAGACCATGCTGGAAAATGGCTGTTTAACATGAATAGGATCCTACTGTTTTCTGAGAGGAACATAGGTCCATGCTCACAATCTTTTCTGGAGGGAAGGCTTAGAGGCTTAAAGGAATCTGTTGAAGACTTGATTTCTGCTGAATAATGTCACTACAGACCACACTGCACAGTAAGTGCTGCAGTAGCACAAAATCATGAGACATACGAAACAAAGAAGACAGGAGATTGCAAGAGAATGCTTTGAAAGGGCACTTCAGAAGACTTTTTTTGTTAAAATTAGAGATGTTGCTGTGACCAAATAGAAGTGTCCCCTAAATGAGAGAATAAAACATATTGCTTATTCCTGGCATTTTATTAGCATGCAGATAGCTGACACAATTATGTTACCGGATTTTACTAGGTCAGCAAAAATCATCTTCATTATCTCTACAAATTTTATCACAAAGTTTGAAATTTGCATGGAAAAGAGAAACTTGAACAAAAAAATTGTACTCCAACTTTACCAAAATTTACTTTGGAAACACTTGGATGACTCTGTCTTAGTGTTTTTTTACATACTCAGCTGTAAACACAAAAACATTGCTTAGAGGTTGTGAATTTTATTTTAACTTTTATGTCCAAGAGGTGAGGCAGAATTGTGGACATTAAAATAAAATTAAAATTTAAACAGTGTCCCAAAGCTGGAAAACATGGAATAATGTTTAGACTTAACTTTCTTTTGTAATTTTACGTAAAATTCTGTAAGAAAAAGGAGAGGTTTCTATTTTAGGATGTGCAGATGGCTTTTAATTGTTCCAGAAGACTTTATAAGCATGGCAAGTAATGACTGCAAGTGCATTTTATGCAGCAAAAAGATGACTTTTTGGAAGAAATTAAATTCTCCTTGACTTCTGTATTTTTGAGGAGAATGAGATAAACTTTTGACTTTGAATGCCATAAGGTACTTATGGTATGGCTACTTGAAGCCATGAAAATCTTATCTGCTACCATGGTGGAAACTAGTCTGTGAACATCAGACATTCAGTGACATATGATCTATTTTTGACCAGATATAATGTAAGCGTTGTGATGAAAGGGCAGGTCCTGACAACAGGTTGTCACAGGAAGTAAAGTATAAATGCCAAATGCTAGTGCAGCAGTCCTGCACAGTTTTCCTAGTAGCAGCTTGATAGAGCCATGCCTGTAGGCACAGGTACTCACCTGCAGGATCAGACTTGCCTGTGTGCAAATGGGACTGCTTTATTGATTGCTTTGATGCTTGTCTGAATAATTTCTCAATAAATATTTTGCAGCAAATGCATTCCATTTCTTCTATTAAAAAGCCCATGTAGCATTAGTTCTGTTGATGGAGACCTCCATCAGGAAAGCCAACATTTGCCATAGAAATGACTTAAAACTAGTCACATAGCTATTATGTTACAGTCCACAGAATGCGATGATAACACCACATTGGCAAGCCATTTTAAGCAGTAGGCCTGTATCTGTCTTTTCATGCGTCTTGTATTTAGTGGTATTACATTCTGTGTCTATGCAATAGGACAAAAAAATCTTATCTCTCATTAGCAACAAGAAAAAATTATTCTTCCGAATCTGGTTTTAAGGGCTTCCAGCACTAAATTTTGTGTGTGAAAAAGCGAATAAAAACCTGAGATAAGCTTTGAGGTTTTAGAAGACATCTAAAAAGCCAGGGTAGTTTTTTTCCTTGTTTGCCCTCTTTTCCCTTCCTTTTTCTTTTTAATAAACAGTCTGAGATAAATCTTCCAACAACAGTGTGCAGTGTACCTCTCTCTCTGCAGCTAAACACCACAGGTCAATTCTTTCAAGCATGTCATCTTCCTGAGATTAAAACTAGATTCATCTCATCTTTGGACAGGTGAATTTCAACCCCTTGACAGAAATCTGAACAGCATGAAAAAAGTGATTCTGATCAAAATTACAGATCAGCTGGAAGTTCACAACCAGTTGCACAGGATTTCCTCTGGAGGACTGACTGACTGAGAGCCATTTTATTTGTCAATTATGTTGTTTGCCTCCAGAGGATAATAGCTAAGGAAATTAATTAGTGAAAATAAGCTACAAAACCATCAAAACATTCAGGCAAAGCTTCACTCAAACTGAAATGCTCAGTGAAACAGAAACTTCGACTGGCAGCTCTGTTTTTACACTATTTGTTGATTCTACTGACAGCTTTAATCGTTGTTGAGCTGACACTCTGGTGGTACAAATGGGTAAATAAAATGTCAGTTTTGCTTAAGATGACATCAAACATAACTGTTCAGCCTTGACAGGTCTATATTTTTAGACAAGATAATCACTTCTTTAGACTTTCTTGCAAGAATAACACTGCTAAAATTTGCCCAGCTACCACATACCTGGCTTGTAAACAATAAAAGTCAGCTATTTCATTTGTGATTTTTTTGACAAAAACTCACGGTGTCATTTTTTTTACCTAGTCAGAAGGGTGGAGCAGCAAACATGCACCCAGCTCCAGATCAAAAAGCAGAAGCCCCACCTCACCAAAACTGATGGGAATCCTTCTATCAGCTTCTGTGGGTGCAGCATCGGTTCTACACACGGTCCCAAGGATTGCATGAAACTCCAAGTTTTTCTGTGAAAAGTCTTGTGTTAAAGAGGTTCTTTGTTTAAGGGAAAACCTGAGTTGTCTGTCAAATGTGGGCCCCGATCCAGCAAAGCACTTAAGCACATGTGTAGCGTTGTTGAGACCAACAGGACTACTGCTCACATGCTTAAAGTCACGCATGTGTTTAAGTGCTTTGCCGGCCTGAAGCCTTGCAGAAGTCCTTTACATCATGTTGATTTCAAAGAACATTTTGTTATTACATCACTGTGCTGTTCTTGGCAGGGAATGAATTAACAAATGAGACAAGGAGAGGTCCGTCAGGAGCTGCTGGGGGAGTGGGACAGTGCATTCCTTTCAAAACAAGGTTGTGGCAGTAAGTTTTCAGGAGACATGAATCAGCCACATAGGCAGATATAAATAACATGAGCAGCCGGGCCGGGTGACGTACTGCTGCACTATGTATATTGCAAGAACATATCAATACTGGGTACATTGTGTTTTTAATCTTCCTGCAGACTTGGCATCTGCCCACCCTCCAAGGTCAACTGGATTCTAGTTGGTATGAGAATGTACTTGCTCCTTCTCTCTACATGGGATTTTAATGCTATTTCACAAAATGGAATTGCATGGCTGGAGAACAGCACTGTTGCCAAGACACACTATTGGCATCCCAGTGGTCTATAGACACATTAAAGCCAAACTGTCTCCCTTGAAGGCACAGTGGTAAGCATTGAGTTGGGAGGAGAGATACGCTTGCTCCCAAATCACATGAGCTGAGCTCTTTCAGAAGGATGCTCTGTTACATCCTGGACCCTGTGGCTGTAATTATGTTGCTGTTTGAGTGCTGAAATTTAAGCTGAGGTGCTTTCATATACACAGTCCTGTTCAGATCATGCACTTTGGGAAATCCAGGGACTTGACACCAGGACATGGCCATGCTACTTACCTAAAGCCAACCTCACATCCATTGCTGGTGGGTTGTCTTGGCAGTCAGATTCATACCTGTTGATAAGGTCTCAGAGCCCACATTGCAGAGAGCCCTGTGCCGCCATGTCGAGGCACTGGACTTTCACTGACACCTCACACAGGCTTGCAAGATGTGGTCTGCAGGCAGCATCACAGAATCACAGAATTAACAAGGTTGGAAAAGACCACTGAAATCATCGTGTCCAACCTATTACCTAACACCATCCCATCATCTAAATCATGGCGCTAAGTACCTCATCCAATCTCTTCTAAAACACATCCAGGGATGGTGACTCAACCATGTCCCAGGGCATCCCATTCCAATGGGAAATCACTCTCTCTGTGAAATCCCTCTTTCCTAATATCCAGTCTAAGCCTCCCTTGATGCAGCTTAAGACTCTGTCCTCTTGTTCTGTCACTGGTAGCCTGAGAGAAGAGAATGACACCCACCTGACTACAACCTCATTTCAGGTAGTTGTAGAGACCAATAACATCTCTTCTGAGCCTCCTCTTCTCCAGGCTAAACAACCCCAGCTCCCTCAGTTGCTCTTCACAGGGCTCATGTTTCAATCCCTTCAACATCCTCGTTGCCCTTCTCTGGACACGTTCAAGCAACTCAATATCTTTCTTAAATTGAGGGGCCCATAACTGGACACAGTACTCAAGCTGTGGCCTAACCAGTGCTGAGTACAGGTGAAGAATAACTTCCCTAGTCCTACTGGTCACACTGTTCTTGAGAGAGGCCAGGATGCAATTGACCTTCCTGGCCACCTGGGCACACTGCTGGTTCATGCTAAGTTTCCTATCAACAAGTACTCCTAATTTCCTTTCTGCCTGGCCACTCTCCAGCCACTCAGTCCCCAGCCTATAGCTCTGTATGGGGTAACTGTGGCCCAAGTGTAGAACCTGGCATTCAGACTTGTTAAACCTCATGCTACTGGACACAGCCCATCTATGCAGCCTGTCAAGGTCCCTCTGCAGAGCCCTCCTACCTTCTAACAGATCGACACTTATTCCCAGCTTGGTGTCATCTGCAAACTTACTAATGATGGACTCCATCCCCATGTCCAGATCATCAACAAAGATATTGAACAGAACTGGTCCCAGCAGTGAACCATGGGGGACACCACTAATGACCAGGCGGCAACTGGATGCAGCACCGTTCACCACCACTCTCTGAGCTCGGTTATCCAGCCAGTCCTTAACCCAACGCAGAGTAAACCTGTCCAAGCCATGAGCCACCAGGTTCACCAGGATTTTATTATGGGAGGCAGTATCAAAGGCTTTGCTAAAATCCAGGTACACTACATCATCTTCTCAGGTAAGGATGTTGTCAAAAGCCATATTGGTTCTGGGAAGCCTCCTTAGAAAGGGAGCAGCTAAATCAAAGAGTGCTTTAGGGAATAGGGCAGAAAAAAGGGGGCAGGTGTAGAAGGGACAAGGAAGGCAGAAAAAGAGAAGGAAGAAAATAACATACAACAGCTGTATGAAACAAATGTCCTTTAATGAGATGGTGAAAGCATAGGTTCCATGCTGTGAGAAGAAGGTGCCGGGGGAAATCTGGGAATGGAAATTTGGTACCACAAAGCATCTGGTCTATTCTTATCTAGGAAAGTCATCAGTGCCCCTTTTACTTTGCTGGGATTGAATTAAATACAACGTTTATTGATCACATGAATGGGAGGGAACAATGGAAGCTATGAAGCTATCTTCACACACAATAAAATGTAGGCAAATAGTACAAGTCTAGTGCTTCTTTTCTTGGAAAATTTCTTTTAAGGAAGCCACTGTGCTAGAGAAACTGACAAGCAGCTGGAAGAAACAACTGCCAGCACCATGGAGGTTAGTGGGAAGATGGGCCAAGCTCCCTGTCAGAGCCTCAGCTCTATATGCCTTTTCTGTTGAAATCTGCAAAAACTGGCAAGGACAAGGGATTTATTTATCATTTCATCCAGGAATTCTAGCAGTTTGGGCCCAGTTTTAATTTTCTTGCACTCTTGATTTGTTTGCTTATTATTGCTGATAGATTATTTTAATGTCATTCA
Organism: Serilophus lunatus; assembly: GCA_013399895.1. Taxonomy (NCBI): domain Eukaryota; kingdom Metazoa; phylum Chordata; class Aves; order Passeriformes; family Eurylaimidae; genus Serilophus; species Serilophus lunatus. The sequence goes on along the minus strand of VXBA01005890.1, from coordinate 930,978 downwards.
TGAGCAGAATACAACTGATCATGTAATTAAATGTAAACAGTGTAAAACCAACTATGGTTTTCTAGTCTGAAAAGGGGCCTGATTTAGATTGTTTCCTTGAACTAGGACCCAAAGTCTCTTTTGATGAAAGTTGCAGAAAGCTCTCAGCAGCAGCTTAAACACACACTGTCAAACTCACAACAGAGAAGGAGCACTCACACACTTTCAGGAGGATGTTTTGCATCCTGTTATTCCAGCAGCACGTGGCGTTGCTGATATCATAGAGGCGGAATTAATGCTTTTCATGTGAAACATCATTTGGAGAAGGGCTACAATCATATTTTCTGATACATACACTAATACAAAATGAGTACCTAATATAAAGCCCTCTGTTACCAATGGTAAACTTTCTGTGCTTTCTCTGGGATTTGGATAAATTTTTCAGTCTGTAATTGCTGATATAGGAGGAATGTTATTTTTGCCATGGTTCCTGCATTAAAATCAGAGCTATAATTTGACTAAGCTTGTTGCAATAACAAGCTTGTTGCTTGTTGCAGTTAAAAGACTTAACTTCTTTGAAGCATTTAAATGTGCTAAAACCATCTGGAAAAGTGAAGATAATGCAAAATGTAATTTTAATGTATGTAAATGTAAGGCAACATGTAATTTTAATCAATGTCAGAAGCAAACCAGTTTTTACAATCTGATACTTATCTGCACTTCTTACAAATAATGTACTACTGCTTTTACATTTCTTCTTTTAGGACAGCTACTTTCAAATTATTCTCCTTTTACAAAAGTTCCAAGAGGGGGACAAGAGGAAGAAGGGCTTATGATAATACACAGCAGTATACGCGTTACGTTCCCGATGCCTACCACCTTCAGCTTACCTTTGTACACCATCCTAGTGCAGCTGCAGCTGTGGTAAGGATGATGCTGAATATGGAGTTACCTCTTCAGCCTGACCCTTGCAGCTCATTGCTGCCAAATTTCAACAGATGGGTGTACCCAGTTTTTCTTACATCAGCATATCTCATTTAGAGTATTTTTAAGTTGTAGGTCCTGGCTAGTTACAGTTTTTTCTGGAGCAGCTTTGGGAACACTGCCCAAGTAGAAGCTGCCTCCTGCAAGTGATGAGGATTTTGGTGCCATGTCATTGTGCTTTGCCATTCACATGAATGCTCCTTGGCCATGGGTTGCCTTCACAGAGTGTTATCCATCCTGGAGCTCACTGGCAAGCCAGTACACCTGTAGACATGGTTGCAGACATGACTGCTGCTCAAGCTGAGCCTGTGGTGTTCTCACCTGGCAAAGGTCAAAGATGCTGACAAAGTGTATATTTTAAAAATCACTGAAATATCTAACCATTGCCACCAGAGAGAAGTTAGATATGTACAAAACTTCTTGGGATCCTTGCAGGGGTTTTAAACCTCTGCATGAGTTAAGCGGCTCTATTCAAGAGGGCTGCCTGGAAACCAAAGTTAGAGGAAGGAAGTATTAATTTAGGTAGGGGATGCCAGTACATGGACAGGCTATGGGCAAAATTGACAGCACCTCCCAGAGAGAATAGATTGCTATACAGAAGTAGAAACTGGGGAGGGCAGAGGTCTTCTGGGAGGAGCAGGGAAGGAAAATCCTGCAGTCTGTGAAGTGCACAAGGTCAAGGAGCAGAGGAGCACCTGGTCCCTATTGACAATTTTCCCGCACTCTTCTGCCCTCTGCTCCATTTGGCTGTGAGCAATGATGGTGTTAATTGCTTTTCAAAAACAGCGTTTCTTCTGCATGACACTATTTACTCTGGGTGTAGTAGGAGTGACCCACCTATTATGCTGATGGACCGAAGGAGCAGAAAGTCAAGTTTCAAGCTATGGCTGTGACTTAAGAAACATGCAAGGCTTTTGCCTCTGGACATAATCAAGTCAGCATGTTCAGTATTGGTGTATGCTTAAAAAGCAAAGTAAAAGCAGATGAAATGTATTTATAGGCTCATCAGCCAATGAACAAATGAAGTGGAAGAAGAAATTAATTGGAAAATGTCAGCCAAGATAGAGGAGTGAATCACTGTGAAGTTCACATTCAGACCAACAATTTGGAGTTAATTCCAAAGACCAGGGCATCTTGATTTTCAGTAGAAAAAAAAATTGACATTTTATCAACCCTGAATTTAAATATAAACTAGTAAAAAAGTAATCTAGGTAAAGAAGAACCTTTTGCCAGATTACCTCAGGCTAACAAAGGCTAAAGGGCTCTTAAGTCTGGCCCCTTGCAAATGTGTGGCTTTGATTTGAAGCTCAAAATCTTAAATAAAAAAGAGAACATAGAAAGCAATGTTATGACAATGAAGCCCGGTCTCACTTACACTTCCCAGCTCCAGATGAAATTATGTGTCACTCTGAGAGTGGTGAAGAGGAAAGAAAAGTGAAAGAGGAAATACCACTTCACTCTGGTTTTCTGCTCTTCAGAAATTGCTTCTTTTTTGTGCAGGCAAAATTTTCATATTTAAAAACTATTTTCAGCAACAAGAAATACAGGCACAAGCAGAAAGAAACAGCAGCCTTGTTAACTGAAATGTGAAGGCAGGCTACTAACGCTGAACCATCCATCTTTTGAAAATTATTTAGGGAGTTGAGAAGAAGACTTTACATTTCATAAAAATCTCATTTGTCTGATCTAGTCCAGTATATAAGAGAAAGGAATATGAGGAAAGCAGCATAATGAAACCCAGCTCAAGGAGGCCAGACTAGAACAAAGGAATTGCTGTTGATTTTATGTCAAGCTTTGCCAGTTTGACTGTGTGAGCTGGAGCAAGTCTTTAGGTCCATGCTGCCATCAAAGGTGTGATTGTAGCTCATATAATCATGCCCTCAGGCACTGTTTGCATCAGTTTAGCCATCTGTACCAGAACCATCGCACATTTTTACCTCTTTTAAGGGCTGTAGCAATGACTGATGTAATCCAAGTTTGCAAAAGCTTTCATGGTCTACTGATGAAAAACATGGAAATGCAAGATGCTGTAACATTTCTGCTCATTGAACCTACTGATAGAGGCATTTGTCTTACTGTTGGAGGAATCCTTTAATAAAACAAAATTGATTGCTCATCCGCTTTCTTCTGGCTGCAATACTGCTGCAAATTAACTCAGGGTTAAAAATATAAGCTAGAGCACAGAACTGAGCAATAATATACATATATGTGTTCTTGGCAGTGCCTTGATGCAGATCATGACCACAATCTGTTTAATGAATGTTATTTAATGATCCATCTGGTGTTGATTTAGAAAAGAACAAATTGGAATATTTGTGCTCAAATGGCATCTAGGGGAAGATGACTCAAAACGAACTGTTCCCTTATTTCTAGTAGATCTCAAGGCTAGAAGCAGGCCCTTGAAATGGCTTTAAATGAGCCTGAGGGGAGTTTACACACTGATGTTCATAACACAATTCATGTTTCAGAAAAGTAATAGCTGAGAACACATGCACAAGGCTTGTAATGTATAATTTTTGAGAAATATTTCTTTAAAAATGTAGAGCAGGAGTATCACTTATCATTCCCACATGGAACAAGTGGTGAAAAAGTTGTGGAAATAATTTTTATTGTTATCATATGTTTTCCCTAAATGTTGCTATAGGAGTAAACCCTTTTTGGTATCACTTAAAATATGCTATTGTTTCACATCCAACATTACACTTAAGTTTGAATAGCTTGCCCTTGGAGCATCCTTCTTTGTCTTTGTTGATTAAGTCTGAGATAAATATACTATTGTTTTCATGGTATATAAAAACTATTCAGTCTCCTGCTGGGTGATTGAATGTTAAAAGAATAGCAGGAGTGATCTTAGTGGAATAACACACTCGGACAGTTGCTCTTTGAACTAAGGGATCCAGATTCAGTGCTCTGATCTAGTTTCCTTCAATTCCTTTGCACCCAGCTCCTGGAGACATTGGTTGGTTGTATGGCTCTCACTGCTACCCAACTCCTTCAAAGAAGGAAGAATTTGCAGCCAGAAGCCTATCTGTAGGATTTGGGGATGAATAAAACTTCCTACAGATTGTTTAATTTGACTTGTGTGGTCAAAATGAATCATTGTGGGTCTTCTGTGAAAGGTGATCAAGGAGGTTCTGTTGAAAAAATATGTGTCTTTTACAGAATATATTTTAAATTTTAGGAAAACACAAGTTAAAGATGTAGGAGAGGAGGTAGTTTTCAATGTTCCATTTTTTATGGTTTTCAGGTGAACACTTGAAGTTTAGAAAAAGAAATTCATACATTTTGACTTTTTGACCATGTATTGCCACTTCCATGAGAAAGACATAGCAGGTCAGTTTTGTTCCATGGAAAACAGCTGCAGTAAGCTAGCAGACATCCTTCACTATGTCCCAGCTGCCAAGAAACAGTTGCATTCTACTGATGTCAATGGATATTGATGCCCTATCCCTGGAGGTGTTCAAGGCCAGGTTGAATGCGGCCCTGAGCAACCTGGTCTAGTGGAAGGTGTCCCTGACTATGGCAGGGGTCTTGGAACTAGGTAATTTTTAAAGCCCCTTCCAGGCCAAACCTTTCTGTGATTCTATGATATTGTCATACCTCGCCACATTTTTAAATATATTCATATATTTCATATATATATATTTCATATATATATATGAAAAGTTAAGAGGTCTGGGACCACCTGGCACAATTTCACTTCATTCTTCTCAATGTGAAAAGCAAAAGTGAAAACAGAAGTGCTTTTCTCATGTTTAAAGAGATACAATGTACAAATACAAAGGTATACAGACATTCAGATATGTAGGTATGTAAAGGATTCAGTGTTTTAAAAGATTGGTGTGTCCCCAGGGGCTTTTGCAGGGGCTGGGACTCTCAAGATGCTGGCAGAATCACTGAATGAGGTACACTATCGCAGAATCACTGAATGAGGTACACTATCGCAGAATCACTGAATGAGGTACACTATCGCAAAATCACTGAATGAGGTACACTATCGCAGAATCACTGAATGAGGTACACTATCGCAAAATCACTGAATGAGGTACACTATCGCAGAATCACTGAATGAGGTACACTATCGCAAAATCACTGAATGAGGTACACTATCGCAGAATCACTGAATGAGGTACACTATCGCAAAATCACTGAATGAGGTACACTATCGCAGAATCACTGAATGAGGTACACTATCGCAAAATCACTGAATGAGGTACACTATCGCAGAATCACTGAATGAGGTACACTATCGCAAAATCACTGAATGAGGTACACTATCGCAGAATCACTGAATGAGGTACACTATCGCAAAATCACTGAATGAGGTACACTATCGCAGAATCACTGAATGAGGTACACTATCGCAAAATCACTGAATGAGGTACACTATCGCAGAATCACTGAATGAGGTACACTATCGCAAAATCACTGAATGAGGTACACTATCGCAAAATCACTGAATGAGGTACACTATCGCAGAATCACTGAATGAGGTACTCTATCGCAGAAGCACAGAATGGTTGGGGTTGGAAAGGACCTCTGAATGACGTCTTGTCCAACCACCCTGCCCAAGCGAGGCTACCTAGAACAGTTGAGACTCCATAACTGGACAATCTGTGCCAGTGCTTGGTCACCCTCAAAGTGAAAAAGCATTTCCTGATGTGCAGGAAGAAATTTCTACATTTTGGCGCATCCACTCTGGTCTCATCACTAGGCACCATTGAAAAGAGCTTGTCTCTCTCTTCCTTGTACCCTGCCTTCAAGTCTTTATAAACACTGATAAGATCTCTCCTGAGCCTTCTCTTCTCCAGGCTGAACAGTCCCAGCTCTCAGCCTTTTCCAACAGAAGAGATGTTCCTGTCCCTTCATCATCTTTGGGGCCCTTTTTGAACTTGCTCCAGTATGTTCATGTCTCTCTTTCAGTGCAAGCCCAGATCTTGACACAGTGCTTCAGGCGTGGCCTCGCTGGTGTTGAAGGAAAGGATCACCTGCCTTGACCTTCTGGCAACAGAGAACGTTTATTGAAACTGTGTTCCTTTTGATATAGTTTATTATCTAGAGTGTTTTAGTGTCCTCAAAGGCATCCAATTTTCCACTTTGGTCTCCTGATCACCTAGAAAGAGAGTATACTTTGGATCTACTGATACTTGAATGAACTAGTCCATTACTGGCAAATGACATACCTCTTAATCTAGAAAACTTAATCAGGGAGGTGAAAGGGAAGCAGAATTCCTAGAATTCTCTGAGGAAATCTCAGCCCATGAAAGCAGGATGGGCAACATCTGCCATCCACAAAAGAAAGGCCTAGGTTACTCAGCACCAGATCAGGACATCTACTGGTGGAGCACAGCTGGGATTGCTCCAGCCCAGCTGCCATGGTCTCTTGGCACTGTGGCTTGGTTCAAGGCCCAGAAAACTTTAAAAAATTAGCCCTGCTGGAAAGAAAAGAGATACTAAATATTTTCTGCTGGTTGTCTCATAGAAAGGAGAGAGTGACCTGCTAAGAGAGGAGAGAGGCCCTCTAGCACTCTTTCTCCCTTCACACACCTTCATTGTCAAATCCCTGCACAAAATCCTTACTGCCTAGTGTGCTGGTGACATGCAGAGTATGAAGAAATACTACACATTTATTTCTTCATAGACCAGGTCTGCTAATACAAAACCTGCAAAATAGCAGGAAAAAACTCCCTAGAAACTATCCTGAGACTGCTACTCTCCCTCTTTTAGGGGCACAAACTAACTTCATTTCAGGGGCAGCATAAAGAAATCCACATCTCTGCAGGAGTTTGCCATTAGCTGTGAATGACATGGTATTCTCTGCTGTGTAGGCTAGTGTCCACAAAAAAAGGGCTGAAAACCTGCCTGAGGCTGCAATCACATTACATGTACTTCACTTTGTATGCTCTGAGCTGCATCACAGATATTTTATCGGAAAAGCAGCCCCTTACACTGAAGTGCATAGATTCAATAAACTTATGTCATCCTTTAAAGGCAACTTGCTTTCAAATGATGGTGCCTCATGTCAAAAATACATGTTGTGTATCTTATGTAAAGTTTTAATCGCATTTTCAATAATTGTTTAAACAGAAATGCTTCATTTTAGGTAAAGGTTCACATTGTTAAGATGTATTCTACTTCTGTGTACTAATAAAGGTCACAAATGGAGTAATAAGTGTTTGAGGTTTGCAGGATTGCTTTGATGTAAATTCTATTTGCCACTGGTATTCTTCATTTACCACATATATCCCCAGAGAATGGTTTGCCTGCATAGCTCATAAATTTGTTATAAATAATGCTTCTATTACATCATTTCCAACCTATCCGAGCTAAATACACAATGTAATTTATTTTTTCTCTCTATGTGAAATTTCCAGTTTGGTGGCATATCTGCTTTATAATAAATTCCAGACAGTCATTCTTTCATGGTATATCTAACGTCTGCATTTTGGACCCAATCTAGTTGATTACTGAAATCTGTGGGAGTTTGCCAGCGGTCACAGCAGGACCAGAATTGAATCCTCTTTGTATACAACTTGCCTTTGTTGGAGCAGCGTGCTGGTTTGGAACCAGTTTCTAATGAGAATGTATCTGGAGCTGCCAACATCAAATGTGCTAATTATCTGCTGAAATGCTGAGTTTGGTGCCAGGAGTAAGAGCTCAGTTTCTAATTCAATGTTGTTTGTTTTCTCTTATGATTTAGTGGCATAAAATTCATCCGCAACACTTTGCAACAACAGCAAATGAGGAAAATATTGGCTTACAATGAACAGTTCTGCAATCCGGCAAAATAAGGAAAATGATACACCATATTTCTGTTTGGTTTCTACTATGCATACTTTCACTCCAAAATAGGGAAGGGGAAAAAGTGATGTGACTTTATATGACAGTATTAGCATTGAAAAATAAGTCTGTTAGTGTAACCACATTGTCTCCAGAAGTGCATATTCCATTTAATTCAGTGGAATTATCCATGCACATTCAGTTATTCACTTATGTGTCTACAGTACTGGGATTTTGTTTGGTAGGAAGCAAAGAGATGAGATAAAACTGCTGTTCTATAGTATTCAGAAATACACAGACTAAGAATAGCAAATCCATCAAGGTCATAGTAATAATGCGCTCTGCTTCTGACCAGGGGCATAATCTGGTACCTGCATGTGAGTTTACCTGTTTTCTGCTTATCTCTAGTAATGATCTAATGATGTATAAAACTCAAACTACTTGAATAATGAAACAGTGTTAGCAGGACTATGTCTAAAAGTAAACAAATACACAATTACAAATTTTGTCAAAATTTTTGGACAATTCATTAGGAAACAAAATTGGATTTTGCAGGGCTTAGTTGTTTTGGGTGGTAAAATATATTTGGGTGGAAACACATTCAAAATGCTGTTTATGAAAATGTGTTCTTAAAAAATGTCAAAAGATTATTTTTTTATTTGCATCTTTGGGGCCCTTTTTGAACTTGCCTTCACTCCAAATGCAGGAGCATTCAAAATCGGGAATTGGGACAGACTGCCTCAGGTAGTAAAACTAGAGGGAAAACGACAATGGAGGAACCAAAAGGGTAAAAAAGGCAAGGGTTTTAATATCTATTTTGGCCTTATGATATGGCCAGGAAAGGCCTACAGACCTTTTGGATTTCAAGAGGAGTGCGAGTTTGCAGAGGGCTCTTAGAGATGACAGTTGGCAATACAGTCATCAGCAGAAGGCTGCCTACACACAAGGGTTTTCCAGTGGATCTAGAAAAGTTAAAAACACGCCACAGGGAATGCTTGATTCACTAGGCTGAGCACAGAAAAGACACAAGGAACCCTATATTGTCCCTTCTCCAACCCCGTCAAACACCATGCAGAGCTCAAACAAGAGTCAAAAAGACACTGCAATGGGTCAATAAGGTACATTTTTGCCAGCAATTTCCCATATATGCCCAAGTCCATTTAAAACAAAAGCTTCCTTTCAAGCAATCCTTTCAAATTATTTAGTATTTTATGGTTGCAAAGTAAGGCAACGTAATACCTTTAATGGAATCCTAAATAAATGGCATATGCTGCCAAGTGTCTACGAATGGGTTTTACGGGCTTGAATTCTTATAACACACATTGGTAGCAATTATGACTTCAGCAAATGCCTTGGGGACATAGGAGAGCATATAGAGAGTTTTAATGAAGGTATAAACTGATAATATTTATTTTAAAAGTATATTATCACACTGAGAGAGGAGGTGGGGGAAATGTCAAAAATAATGGAAAGATTTATTGTTGCAAAGTACTAGTGTTACAATATGCTAAAAAGTAGTGCTCCCCAGTAAAGGCATTGGCTGCATGGGGCAGTCCTACCAGGTCATCAGCAACCACCACAAAGACTGAGTGGGTTGGAGCTAAGTGGAAAGATGACAATCTTTGGGCTACTGGTGCTCATGGCATTGTATCTGCCCTCGGGCCGTCTGTCTCCAAAGGATTGATCCAGGAGTTTAAGGTTTACACTGACTGGGACATATGGGGCATGTTTGGGTGTATCCCTGTGCCTTGCTGGGATAAACTGTTGTTAACTCTGACTATCCAGACCCTGACATCCCTTCAAGCATGCTTGGTGACAGACCGTAAGCATCCTTTAGTCCTTGGTGGGAGCAATTTTCTCCATGTATTGCTAAGTCAAGACAACAGTATGTGACTCCTTTAGCTGGAAATGTTTTAAGACTACCTCTGGCATGGCTCAGTGTTCTCATCCCATTCCTACCTCATAATATGCTCATCTTCATTTCTGTTTTAGAATCTTAACTTTATTATACCAGAAACATGATGTATTTTTCCCTTTAATAGTTGAAATGAAGTTCCTTTACAACAGAGTAACTTTTCCATGTATAACTTGGCCTTTTTAAAGTAGGAATGGAATTTCATGTACTTCAATTCTTATAAAGCTTCCAGGAATGCTGGAGCGAGTCTACACAAGCCTTTCTGAATGCCTCCCTAGTTCAGACAACCATGAACCCTATGGCTACAAAAAAGTCCCCAGCTGCCATAACTCCAGGATAGGAACCAACCATGTAACAGGAGGGTGTGAGTTAGCAAGTAGCTGTTATACAGGATTACTACAGTTTTATTGCATACTTCCACAATTGCAGATGGATGTGGACCTAATGGTTTTTTTCAGTCCTGATTCGTGCTCTGCTCAGGGATATGAAATTAACGAGAGTAAAAGGATTATTTCTCAATAACCAGCACTTAAATTGTTATTACTGTAATTTACTAATAAAGCCAGGAAGAAAAGTTCACCATATCTGTATTATTTTCTCCCTCTCCTGTGCTATTTTAATCCTTTTTCTTATAATTCCACTTGCTTCTATTAGAAGCAAATAAAATCAAAATAATAATGAAAACACTGTGCATTACAACACAGATATGAAATGCTGTTGCTGTTTGCATTCGAACATTTAAGCTTCATGAGAGATACTTCTGTTTGCAGATGCAGGAGAAAGAGAGACTGGCCACCCTGCAAGGCCAAAAACGAACTCAGGCAAGGAGAGGGCCTTCTTTTTTTCACTTTTATCCTATCCTCAAGCCTTTGAATCAAAGTTTGACCCAGGTCTCTCAAAGCAGAGGCACAGCATGTCCAGGGAGGATCTCACAAGTGTTATGCAAGCCAGCTCTCAGCCTTTCCCACTCATGACTCTGTCTGCTCACACCGGTTAGAGAAACTGGATGTGACAATTTAGTTTTATTGCAATTCTTGGTGTAGGTTAGGGGATATAGGTGCTAAACAGGTTCTCTTGGCCCAAGGACAAGCACCTATTCTGGGAAATGCACTGTCAAAATGGGGCTGAAGAAAGAAAGGAAACAACTCTTAAAATAAATATTTTTCTTTTCCATACAATAGTTCTACAGGATGAAATACAAAAGACTCTCTTTCCCATGTAATGGCTCTACAGCATGAAGTAGGGAAGAGATGTGTTTTTGAAGTTCCCTGTAGTTCAGTAATTTTCCTCTGGAAATTAATAGAAACATTTGTGTCTCCTGCTGAGGGCTGTAGATTTATTCACAGGCACTGGAGGATGCATCTCTGCCTGTGACGCTCAATAGGTTTGCATGACACCAGGCTTGGGGTGGTCCAAAAATGTGGCTGCGGAATTTTGCAGGGTGCCAATGCTGATGACTTGAGGTACACGCACAGTTTTGTGTGCCCGTTGTCCACAGCTCGTTGTCCAGCGGAAGCTACTTGACTATCCAAAGCAGAGCAGGGAGATTGTAGAGCCCAAGATCCTCACTGGGAAGATCCTGGCAAGTGCCTTCACCCAGGAGTCACTGCATTCAAACATAAGCTTTTTCTCATTAAGGTAGGTGCCAATCTAAGATAGATACTACACTGATCTGTAGACAGTGTAGCAAGCCATAGCAAGTGGGCACTTGCAGGGCTCAGGATGTCTCATTCAGCCACACAGTAGTTACCCTAACAGCCCCTACTGCTCCTTGGCCCTCAAATTCAGCAGAAACCCAATGCTGCTCTCCCTGCTCCTGCCTCCTGCTGCTGGTCCGCTTGGCTCCTACGTGATCACACAAGCCCTTCCGTGACTGCCTCTGAATTTTATCACAGGATGGCATCTTGATTTCCTTTGGTTTAGCTATTTCCAGCCAACTTAGATTGAACAGAGAAAGGGTGGAAATAACCGTGGCAGAGGAGAGAGGAGAGGCTGCCCCTAGCAGCAGCACAGATTTATGCCCAGCTGAAGAGACTGTGCAGCTACAATCTCATCTTCCCTCACACATCTTCTTTTGCCTTGTTTTCTCCTTCTGATTCCTAAAAGTTCAGGTGTAACTTTCCAGCTTCTTCCTCCCTCTTCCTTTCTTCCAACTCCCACCATTTTCTCTCCAATAACACTTCACTTCCATCTCCTCAATCTCACAGTGTAAGCAAGGAGAAAGGAAGTGTCTGTAAATATAAAATGGATTAAAAGAAATACATCCTTTTTTATCCTCTCTAGAAACTGTTCAGTAGGACAAAAACTTTAAACTCATGGATAATAAATCCATATTTATTATTTCATATAACCTTAAACAGTATATATAAATGTGTATTTATACCAGTTGGATTGCTGGTTGTACCACTAGAGTTACAGAATCTTCAGATGAATTGTTTTCAGTACCTTGCAGCAAAAATGCTGATCCTTCTGCCTCCTTCCCAGATAACTCCAATCCTATAAAATGAATAAAATGCATTTTAGATTTTCTCCATAAAAATACTGTTGCACTATCCTAATGTTCCAAAGAGAAGTTGTGTTTATATAACACATGAATATTAGTAGCCAAGCAGGACATTGTGATCCATGGAGATCTGCACCTTTAAACCCAGGAAATACAAATAAACCTATTTCTCATTAATCTTTTTTCCAAAAATCTAGTCAATGGGACATGCTCTTAAGTTTACTCCTTTTTTCAAAAAACTTTTCCCTCCTCCACGGCTGCTGGTGTTCAGTTGTCAAAACCAAGTGCCAAAGTTAGCCATCAGGATATCTGCTAACTTCTTTTTGGATTAAGACGTTCATCCCAAATTATGTTCATAAGATGCTCCCCTCCCTTTCTGCAGGAGTCCAGACCTTTGGTGTTTAAATTGGGTACTGTGTTAGGCATCTTATCAATACATAAATTCTCCTCTCTGTGCTCCTGGGGCATCTATCTAAAGTAGATGGGTGCCATATGACTAATCTCTTGACATAATTTCTTGCAAACTGGTATCATTTTGTTGGGGTTTCTAACACACCTTTCAAATCTTACCAATATTCCCACAACAATAGAATCATCCTCTTGCTTGCATCTCTCAGAAAGGGTTCTCACCAACGAGCTTGACACTGCTGGAATAGTGTCAGTGGATTTGAACATCAGGCCTATATACCCAAAACGCTTGCTTGGCTCTTTGACAGCTGCCTAGCATGGCGCAGATGGTTTTAGTTTATTTCCCATTTGCCACCAAGTGCTTTCACCCTTAAAATTAATAGAAGAAAAATATTTGGAAAGTGATACCTGGTTGTTAGATATTACTTTTGGTGTTCCTGTTCGTGGGTTGTTTTTTTTTTTTTTTGCTTTCCCATATGTGCTTGTTCTTGTGATTTTGCTGGACTGTAAAGCTATGATTCAGCCAAGTGCTGAAGGTGAGAGCACAGCTCTGCTGATTCTGTGGCTGCTGCTGCAGTCAGGACCTTCTCCCCAGTGTGCCTGCTGTGGAGTCACCATCACCTTCAGAATGAGGAGGAGGTGGTGTGCAGTTTCTGGAGGGACATAGAGATGGGCTGTAGCTGGCAGGCAAGTGCCAACCCTTTGTTTTGCCTCAGACATGGTTTTGGGATACAGTATATGGATGAGGAAGGTTTTCAAAGGGTTTTCAAGGGGGATACATAGTTTGTGGTTTTTTGCTTTTGGGGACACCCAGCCTCTTCACCCAGACTATCTCAAGACTGGAGAGAAGATGAGGCTTTTGATTCTTACAGAATTTATAGCATCTATTGAAATTAATTCCATGTGAGGAAGTAAGCACTGCCTCCACCTAGTAACACTCAGTGTAGAGCACACTGCTGAGTTCAGACTCTGGCCCCAAAAATGCTTGAAGGAAAAGCATAAGTTGCGTGGACTTTTTGAGATACTACAGGCCATGAGGAATCTAAGGCAGCATGAATATGTTTTGTGAAAGCAAAAAAAAAAAAAATAGAAATCTCAGAAGGCCGGAATTTTTTCAGATACATATTATGCTCAAATGACTGTTAATTGTGGGGTTTGCATGATCTTTCCTACTTTATCCTCCTGTAATGACAATATACCTTTGCCTTCTAGCTGGATCTCATTGAGGTCTAATCTAGATGGGCCTTTACAGCACTGACCCCAGGCTCCAGGGAAGTGCTGTTAAACCTTACCTCTGCAGCTCCTGTGCATCTTCCCTCCCCTTCTCTCAAATGAGGAGGTTCTGAAACTGTTTTAGGCTGAGTTTGATGGCTGACTCCTTCAGCGGCATCAGGCAGAGTGGTTTCATTGATTTCCCAGAGCGACACAGATTCATACCATCTGGGAAGCTGACACAAAAGACTTATAGTGAAAAAGGTACATAATTTTTTATCATGTACTGATGTTTTATTGTTGAGACATCAGGTCCTGGACAATGATAATTCAAAAGCCTTCCTTTATAGTCTTCTTTACTGGGCTGCATAGTTGGAGGTTTAGACTCCATTCAAAGGCTTGATTGTGTAGTTTTCACTCAAACTCAACCCAGCATGAGCAGCAAGCACAGCAGGATGGAGCCTGATGGCAGTGTAGGTTGAAATGAACATTCACTTTAATGAATCCATCTGAATTACAGGAAGTGTCTGTCTTGTACTGATGTGTTTAATTACAATATTATCTATAGCTGAGGGAATTTGATCAGGTTTGGGCTTGCCCATGTCTCCCATGCCCCAATGCCATCATCTGCCCAAAACCAAAAAGAGCAGTGCTGATGAACTTTCCAAGAAGCTGCTGGCTCTTATTTGAAAGTGCAGTCACTAAGTAGAAGTGTCATCTGAGATGGTTGTTTTCCACCAGAAATTTAAAACTTCGGGCATGCTGAGCTCATCCTTAGCCCACAAAGAACATGACTGGACAGAAAGAGACTAAAGTTTACTCATGTAGGTGCTACATTCACTACAGTGAGACTTTTTTTTCAGGGAAGATAAGGAAGTATGTCTTGTGCATAAGCATATTGAGGCAGAATGACTCACGATTGAGGACATATCAATTCTTTAGTCTACAGTACTAATTACCCTTTCTTATTTAGTGATTTGTAGGAGGTGATTTGAAACACTATTCGAAAAATGAGAGAAATACAGTGAAGAAAAAGCAGAAGACAACTATTTTTATGCTAAACAAAATATTTCATAGAATCATAGAATTATTAATCTTGGAATCTCCCCTCCAAAATCATTGAGTTCAATCTTTGAACATCAACTAAATCATAGCACTAAGTACCATGTCTAATTTTTTCTTGAACATTTCCAGAGACAGTGACTCCCCCACTTCCCTGGGCAGCCTGTCCCAATGCTCAACCACCCTTTCAGTGAAGAAATTCTTACTGATGTCCAGCCTGAGCCTCCCCTGGTGCAGCTTGAGGCCATTACCTCTTATCCTGTCACTAGCTGCCTGGGAGAAGAGGCTGACCCTCACCTGGCTACAACCTCCTTTCAGGTAGTTGCATACAACCCATAGAAGTGGTTAATAATCAGAGGGCCAAATTGATCTTCTAGGAAGTCTTCTAGTAATATCTCTTACCTAAGTTCAGAGGAAGCAGCAGACCTCCCTGTTAGATGGGTCCAGCTGGCAAATGCTTGCCCATAGGAAGAGGTGATTTACCTCCTTGTCTTGCTTTACCTGCATATGCAACTTTTGCTTTACCTATTCGACAGTCTTTATCTCAATTGACACATTTTCTCACTTTTACTCTTCTGATTGTCTCCTTCATTCCGCTGGGAAAGAGTGAGTCCTGTGGGAGTTAGTTGCCAGCGAAGGTAAATCCGCAACATTAACCTAGCCTTTGATGAGTTGCATTGAAGGGACAGGAATGGGAATGCCTGCCTGCTCCAGGCAATGTGTTATGCTGGCTCAGAGGGGAGGTGACTGTCTATACTGACCCTGTACCTCTCTCAGTCTGGACTTAGTTATTTCTCTGAAACTGGAACACAGAGCCTGAATTCTATTCTGGATTTTATGCACCTACACTGTGCATGTGATGAACAAAACTGACTTATCTCCCTTTGGAGACACACCTGGAAGAAGAGTGCAAGGATTAGAGCAATTGCTCATGAGTAAGAGTGCTCAGCTCAGGAACATAATTGGAACAACCCATATTCCCTTTTTTTTTTTTGAGCTAAGTTAACATCACTGTCTCAGCTTCCTGAAGAGTCACTGGGGAGGGATGAGTGATTTGTCCCATCTACCTTAGATCCATATTTTAGAAAGGAATGAGTTGCTCTTTGGCTGAGGAAAACTTTAGATGAGACATCTAACATTTAAATGACTAAAGCTTGGTGACACATATCTCCTCCTAAATGCAGAAAACCTGTTTAATTTGGCTACTCTTCTGACCTTTAACTGAAGAAAAACACACTAACTTCTCATCAACATGAAACACTTAACTTTTTTATTTACTACTATTCCACTGTATCCTGAGGTATGCCCTCCTTACCTAGTGGGCATTTGCCTAAATTGAAAACATGGTGTGGCTGCTTTAGTACAGTCCCTTTCTCCACCCTAGACTATGAGGGCACCCACTCATTTTACTGATGATCTCAAAGTGTCTTCAACTGCCCTTGTGCATGTGGTGGGGGAGAACAGCTTATCCCAAAAGTCTACACTGCTTATTTATCATCATGATTTGCAGGTTTTGGTGTCACCAGAAAAGTCGTTACTGATCCATGACCAGTTACCTTCAGGACTGGTTGTCCTAACAGACTTTGATGTTCCCCTTGATATTCCTTGTAGAGTTCAGAGAAGTGCAAAGGTAGATCTATGAAGTACAAGCTGATCAAAGTCAAGCTCTCATGAGAAAAAGACAGTAATAGAGGTCATCCTTTCCAAGTCAAAGTTAATTACTGAAAAGAATAGAAATATCCTTGAAGTTGTTAAGGGAAAGGGAGATAGACAGAAGATTATGAATGCTTCCTGTGTTCCACAGTAAATGAAATCTTCCTATTTCCCTTAAGCTTATTTCCTATTGTTGGGGTTTTGGGAGGGAGGTGCTGGGTGTTCTCTGGACGGAGGGTCCTGGGGGGGTCTTGGAGGGAGGGGGGAGGAAAGGGGGTGTTCTGTTTTAAACTGTTCACTGGCTCCTGGTTCTGTAGATCCTGGTTTTTTCCCTTAAAAGCTCAGGCTCTTCACCCCTGTTTTTGCCCCCGGGCTGGGGTGAGGGGGCTGAGGCAGCCCCACGTTCCTGCCCGATCTCTCTTCCCCCTCCTGCTTGGTTTCTTGCTTGGGGGAGGCAGCGGGGGGTCACCCTAGACGTTTTTCTACAGTCCTCCCTCACTCTTCCCCTCCACCTTGCCCTTTGGGGCTGGCTGGAGGGGAAGGGAGGGGATGCCCTGTCTCTCTCTCACTCGGGGGAGGCGGCAGGGTCGCCCCAGCTGTCCCCCCACAGTTTTCTTAGCAGGAACTCACTGGGAGTTCGGGGCACCAGCGAAGATGCAGGTTCCCTTCACGGCGGCTGCGGGTGAGAGGCGCCGGCTGAGGGCGGCTGTCTGCAAGCGCCGGCCGCGGTGCCGAGGCTCGGATCGGCGCTGTTGCTGCTGCTGCTGCACGCACGCCTTCCCAGCACTGGTTCTCAGCAGCAGCGGCGGCTGCCAGTGTGACCGCATTGCCGGGGGAAGGGGCAGGAGAGGACCAGCACAGCGTGGAGCCGGCATTGGCGGCTCCGCTCCCTGTCTCTCCCTCAGGCGGTGACTGTCTCCAGTCCCTGGTGCCTGTGGTGGGCTCTGGTGGCGGCGAGGGCAGCTGCTGGGGGTTGCACACCCCGGCGCAGATGCCCGCTGGTTGTTCCTTGCCGGCGGTGCCCTGGTGCCCGTGGACGCGGGGCAGCAACATCAGGAGTGCCTCAGCGGCTGTGCCGGCCCTGTGCCGCCATGAGGGAGCCTGGCAAGGGATCCTACGGTCCCGGCAGCCCCAGGAGTGGTCCCTGTGCAGCGGTGTAGGCGTGGTGGCTGCTCCAGGCAGCTCTTGCGGTCCCGTTGGCCTTGGGGAACCCTCTTGAGGGGTTCCCGTGGACAGCGGGTGCTCCGGGGGTGCCGCAGCCGGCCTGCGGCTGGTAAAAACATGGCACTGGCAAGCGGCAGGCTCGCGGTTTGGGCAGGAACCGCCATTTTGCTGGAACCGAAGATTTTGAAAGAGGGGTGGAGCCCGGACCTCTGGCCAATGAAAAGAGGGCGAAGCCAGGAAGAAGACGGCGAGATTCACGCGGGACTTGGACGGCTTAAAAACCCTAAAAATGGAAGCCCTCCCTCTCTTCGGATTCCTGAGAACTGGGGAGCAGCAGCATGGCCCCTCTTCTCCTGACTTCCAGGTCCTACGGCTTGACTCCACCCACCTCCATCGGCACCAGAGCCAAGCCAACACACCTGCGAGTGGAGAGCTTCCCCAAATAGCGTCCCTGGGTTGGGGGGGTGCTTTACACGGTGTTGTGTTTTTTTTTGCAGAGACTTCAAGGGCTGGGAGTGATTTCCATCAGAAGGAGACAGAGAGAGGAGAGGAGCTGCCTCCCTTCCCTCTGCTTTTCCTTGGCCAGCCTGCCTGGCCTTTGAAAAGCAGTTTGTTTATTCCCTTTTTCCCTTTTCCCTTTTCTGTGTGGCTTTGTCGGGTGTAATTTCTGTGTTAAGTCTGGAGTTCCCTTAAACTGTTTTCTTTCTTTGGTTGAGCCCCAGACGAATAAACTGTTTCCCTGTTGTTCAAATTCTGTTCAGTCTTCTCATCACTGTTAAGCGTGCCCCTAGTGAAAAAACAGTGGTCTTAAACCACCACACCTATTGAAATCAGGAGCTATAACAGTTAATAGTGTACATTGGTTAAGAAAGTTGGAGACCATTTTCAAGACACACCCATAACCAAACCAAAGTGTTTTGTGTCAGATTCTTCAGATAGAAGGAGGCCAGCTTCCATTCCCAGCACAGATAATTAAGTACTGATGAAGCAATTTAATTCTAAAGACTTTAATCAGAAAATGTAACTTTTTCCCTTCAAAACTGCAAATAATGAAAAAAATGTACTTAATCATTTGGATAATAAGTGGTTTCTGGCATTCATTCCAGCCTCCCACCTGTGTTGTGTCATTGCTGTGCTATTATTTTAAATACAATATAAGACTTGGTTGAGTGTGCCAAGGGCACAGGTGATGGAGAATCATCAGTAGCCTTTGGAAATTCTTTTTAAAGTGTTAAAAAGATATAGATGCAGCTATAGTTTTGCAGTATAGTTACACATACCCAAACCCAGAGATACATCTCCTGATTGTAAACTGCTTGCAAAAGTGAGAGTAGCCTTTTTGTGATGGCCACCTCCAACACAACTTCTGTATCATAAGCTTTGCCACACATAATTTTGTTTAGGGCAAGATCCCTTTATCTCTGCAAAGATGTCAGATGACTTATTGACCAGTCATGGTGGTACCTCTGAGACCTGTGGGGGCTATGACTGGACAGGGAGGTTGATCTCCAGACGCTGCTTATAGCACAACAGCTATATACGGAGTGACCAAAAGTCTGCATCATAGGGGGAACTCCAGCGGGTGACATTCCCTAGGTCTTGGATCTCATTGAAGTTACTGCCTGTTTGTTGGGATACAAATGCCAAACCTAAACCATCCCAAATGGAGCACACTATGAACCTTTGGCAAAAATAGTCTTATTAACACTGTCTTAGACTTGGCCCCAAGCATGGTTGTAGTCTAGGAGTATTAATTAATTATGAACACCTTCCAAGCATGTCAGGCTTCAAAAAACCCCTGTCTTAGACTATGATGTAGCTTTAAAGACAATTGTACAGGACCAAGGTGACTTCTATGCATGTGCTGAGCTGATTTGTTTTCAAATGTTGTTTTAAATTTTCCTTTTTATTATGCAATATGGTTAAACTATGGTTTTATGGCGAATGTGTTCCAATGCAATAAAAATGTGTGCATTTTTCTTCCTACTCCTTGAATTAAGAATAAAATACCTTAAGGGGCTATAAATATATAATAGATTTTTTAATTAAAACCCCCTTCTATTAAAATCATAACCTTTGGTGGTCCCACATAATATTTTGTACCTGACATTCATATATAGTGTAATGTAATCTTGTTTTTTGATAGGACTTCTGTCTTTGCTAAGTTTCCTCTCTAGCTAATTAAAGTTTTTGTGTGCCATTGATTTTTCAGATTCACCCAGCTTTGTTATTTTCTTTTACTGATCATTTTAATTGCATGCCTTAATGTAGCATGTATTTGGCGCCAGTTTTACACTAACTCTTATTAATTATGTAAAGTTCCTCCTTTATGTGACAACGTTGTTTTTAGCTGTGCTTAAATAGCCCTATCTTAGTAGGGAAGCACTTTCAAGACATGTGTCTTATCTCCTGATGTTTCAGTTTCCCCTTTTTCTAGCCAATAAAAGCTGATTATAACCCTGTGCTGCAGGTTTGGAGTATAACCATCTGCAGTCTTCATTTTAGAGTGCAAACAGGCAGATTGCTTCCCACTTAAAACTGTGGCCAAAGTGGACAGTTATTTTCAGGGTAATTGCAATTACATTCATGTATGTTCAGAGGATGTTAATTACAGGAAGATGCTTTCTTTTTCCTGAATACTGGAATGTGTGCACTGCAAGTCTGGAGCAATGAAGGAGAGGAAAAACATTTTATCACAGGTAGGAAGGAAATGATTGAAAAACATTTCCAATAGGCCAAAATGTTGTTTGGGTAGGAAAGTGAAGTAAAAGGTGTGAAGAAAAAAGACTTTAAAATTTATTGTCATGTGGAGGTGAATCAGCCCAGAGGGTAAGAGCAACAGTAGAGCTCATCATTCCAATTGAAGGACATAAGGATGGTTGCAGTGACAACTTGGCTAGAGCAGGATTTGAATGCCAGAGACTTGAAGCAAAGTGAAGTGAATGCACAGGTTCCTTGTGCACCTGTGAGTGAAGTGGGGTGGCAAGGTTTTGCCATCACTACTGTCTCCTAGCATGGCTCAGAGCCTGTAGGTCCCGGAACCAGGCAGGAAGAGCATTAACATACATTGATTGTGCTGGCTATGAAATGTTTAAATAAGAATCATAGGACCTTAGAGTCATAAAACACTTTGGGTTGGAAAGGACTTTTAAAAGTCACCTTGTCCAACCCCCTGCAAAGATCAGGGACATCTCCAACCAGCCTAGGTTTTTCAGAGCTCCATTCAATGTAACCTTCATTGTTTTCGTGGTTTTATAGTTTTGGCCAAGGACCGAAAGCTATGCGGCAGCCATGAGGGGGTAGAGCCTAGAGCCACGTGGGTGTGTCTAGGTCGTAATTCTATACCACTCATGTCATTGCGAGGGGTGCAAATAAGGGATACTCACTTTCATGAAGAAGAGGCATGGTTTGCGGTTGGAGTAAAAGCAAGTGTGCAGAGGGTCTGGCCACCATTTGGCTGTCTCAGGGTCACACTGAACAGTCAGCCGGGGAGCAATTTGCATGTAAAACACCCTCTCTTTTGTACACTGTTGCAATTAGTATTGACACTGTTAGTTTTTTTATCTCATTGTTATTTCCATTAAATTGTTCTTATCTCAGATCATAATCTCTGCCTTTATTCTCTCTCACTGGAGGGGTGGGGGAGTGGAACAGGAGTGCCATTCCTAAACCAAACTGATGTTTAAGTACTTTTGTATATTTCAAAATTAATGTGATCTGGAAGATGGTGGGACATGAAAAAAAGGAAAAATTGAGAGACAAAATTCTAAACTCATGTGTGCAGAGGTGCTGGAATGAAAAATATTGCTTCATTTGGGCTTCAGGTGAAGTTTGAGGAGTGGCAAATCTGGCTTCTCTTGTGTGATCAAGGGAACATGTTGTCATAGGACTGGACCCTACTTCTAATGATGACCAGACCAGATGGTTTGGTTTTGAAAAGAGCTATGAACAATTAAAAAGCTCTGCAAGGCACTTTATGTAATTCCCTCCGTCTTTGTGTGGATGAGATGTTATGGGAGTGGAAAGCAAAAGCGGAAACTTAATACGACTCTTGCGACAGGCATCTCAAATAAAGCACACACAGATACTAGACAAATATAGGCTTCCGTCCTGCAGAAGCAAATTAGTTTTATACACATAAATAGTGTTATTGTGGAATAAAGTGTACAGAAATTTACTGGGAGATGCCCTGAGAAGGGAAGTAGGAGTGAAGCAAATTGGATGAACGACTATGAAGTCAGGCACAGAGTAGCTGAAGTTCAGCCACTCATCTGATCAATCAGGTTGGTGGGTTATAGCTGGAGCACCATACCAGTTCAAGTAACAGGATGAGCCAAGTGATGGCAACCACAGAGAAGATGACCACCAGGAAGAAAACTAGAACTATCTTTTAATACCACCAAGCAGGATGACAAAGCAGAAGACTTTTTTTATGACTCTGTTTTTGTTATTTTACAAGTAATTGAGCTCAAAAGGAACATGCCATGAGGCCCCTGGAAAACCAGAGGTTACTTGGCCAACAAAGAGTTTGCAAATAAGTGAACATAAAGAATGTATCAACCTACACATCTCAGGAAATAGTAACTGGACAATCCCCTTAGGTGAGAGAGGAATGATTACCAATGTGGTAATGTGGACATGCACCAGACACTTAGCCAGATGGGGAAAGTGATTGTCCCATTCTACTGTACTGCACTCATATGGCACCACCTCAAGTCCTGCCTGCAGTTTTCAGCATCGAAATATAAAAGAGATATAAAGCTATTAGAGCACATCCAAAGTAGGGCTACAAAGATGGTGAAGGGCCTAGAGCGAAGCCATATGAGGGGCAGCTGAGGTGACTTGGTTTTTTCAGCCTGGAGCAGACTGTGGGGATGTGGCAGTTGTTACGGTCCCTTAAAACAAGGACTGGTCAATTTGGCAGTGTTGGAGATAGGACCCTCTGAAATCACAGCCACCACAAAAAGGATAGGGCCTCAGAGCTCATGGTGCTTCAGAGGATCCAGGAATATACAACCTGCAAATGAATTCCCAAAATGGAGTCTGTCTTTATTGCAAATTCATAGTGCAAGGATTGTTTAGGTTAACATAGCCAATAGAAGAAAGGAATAGAGGTCATATGCCAATGTCTTAGAGCCATAAGAGACCACGAGACATTCTGATATCTAAAGTTTACATTCTTTGGACATTACGTAATTTTCTTCTCCACTGTGTTTTGCTTCTTGCTGTCCTGCTACAAGGGGAGACCTCACTGCAGTCTACAACTTCCTCTCAAGGGGAAGCAGAGGGGCATGGACTGACCTGTTCTAACCCTGGTGACCAGTGACAGGACCCAAGAAAATGGCCTTAAATTGTGTCAGGGGTGGTTTAGGTTAGATATTAGGAGAAGGTTTTTCACCCAGAGGGTTGTTGGACACCAGAACAGGCTCTCCAGGGAAGTATCACAGTACTAAGCTTGACAGAGTTCAAGAAGGGTTTGGACAATGCACTCAGGCACATGGTGTGACTCTTGGGGATGGTCCTCTGCAGGGCCAAGAGTTGGACTTCGATGATCCTAGTGGGTCTCTTCCAACTCAGGATATTCTATGATTTGAGTCTATGATTCTATGACTTCAAATCTCACTGTAACAGGCCAAGAGAACACATAAGAGCAAATGAAGAGGGGAAGTCAGAAGAATCCTGCCCAACTTGCCTGTGACAATCTTGGAGGCGTCTGAGTTTCAATGCAGTTTCCTGAGCTCTTCAATTTGTGCCCCAGACTTTACCCAGTCACATCCTGGTGTCTGCTGCTCTGAGTACCTGCTCGTTCTTAGATGATGGGTTGGTGTTGGGTAGGTTGCTAAGTTAGGTAATAGGTTGGACTTGATGATCTCTACAGTCTTTTTCAACCTTGTTAATTTTGTGTAATTCTGTATAATTCTAACCTAATGACTGCATAATGGAAACTCCATGAACTTGGACGCAAACTGCAATCTTGCCTAAAAAGAGAAGGCTTGTCATCTTGGTGGACCCCTGAGAGGAAGGTCCGAGACCAGGCAACGAAACCTGTGTCAGCCTGGCCTGTGCTATGGTGTTCCCTGTCCAGTGGGTAGGATTGCTGGTCCTCAAGTGCTCAGTTTAGTCCTTACCTTGGCACAGTGCGTCCCAGGCCAGGAATGGGAACCTTTCGGGGAGCCTTATAAAATGTGTCCCTCTGCTAAGCACCCACCCTCAGTGCCTCTAACTGCAAATGCACTTCTCAGGGACATGCCTGTGGTCCTGGAACAAAAAAAGGCTACTTGCATTTAAAGATTTTACAAATTTGGTCATTGTGACCAAACTTTATTACCCATTTTATGGAACTGTGACAGAAGTCTAGGAATCAAACAACATGGGGATCACAGAGGCTATTATGTTTATTGTGCTGAACAGACTGTGACAATCCATTAAAGGAACATTTTCAACAAGCAAGCGATTCAAAGTACAATCATAGCAACTCTACATGAAGAACAGAGCAAAAAGTTAGAAGACACTCAAAAGGAAAGTACACTGTAGTTAAACATCTTGAATCGATTTTTTTTCCTGCAAACACACCTCTCTTGCAGAAATGGTAGAAAAGTTACATGTCCAGTCATAGTTAGCAGTGACCAATGACAGCAAAGAACAGTCGTATAAAATTTATCTCCCACAAAAATAAACTATATATATAAAAAAATTTTATGATGTTCTCACTGACTCAATGGCCACATGCAATTTTTCAGTCTGAAAAATGAGGTATAGTAGGCCCTAAGAGGTAGTAATGTGTTTTGATTGTACTACAATATATAGAAAATGTAAGATTCATTTCATCAGAGTGGTAAGTCTCTCAGCAGTTGAAGAGTGACACACACTCAGTAATTACTTCTGTGTCATCCACTGAATACTATGGTTTTAAAAAATGCAAAAAAACCCCTAAACCCCAAAAGCAACTTGTTAAGGCTTGACTCAATGCCCTTTGATGTCAGCAGAATTCCTTTTACTGCCTTCAAGTGACACTGGATTTGGCCTGTTAGAGCTACTGAATAGCTAGGATTATTTCTCTTTCACTTAAAAACAGCATGTCTAGCTATAATACTCTGATCAGCTCTTTTTTAGCAATTTCCATTAATGAACCCTCTGCAGTCTTTTGAAGAGGTCCGTATTTCTTGACACTGCCTCTTGGAAGAAGCCAGTAAGTAGTTAACTTTAACTGCATTTGCCTTAGTACTAAAGCCATACCAACAGACATCTTCCTGAGAAACTACCCCTGGCCCAGTTATTAATACAATGGTACAAAGTACTGACTAGGAAAGAGAAGAAGAAAGGAAATAAAACAGAAATACAGAAAATGAAATTGGAGTGGGAGAGAGAGAGAAAGAAAAACAGAAGTCAGACAGAGGAGAATGAAAAACCTCTACATAAGAAGCATTTAAAATAAATCTGGCTGAAACATATTATAAAATCACATTTTGTGTAAAATACATGAAAATACTTGTCAAGTATTTTCTTACAATCTACTAATTATTTTTTTTAAAACACATATTTGTGATTGCATTATGCAAAAGCTGAGCTTGTTGCTTTCCACCTACAAAGCTTCAAGTTTCTTTGAAGGTTTTTTTTATTCTTTTTTTTTTTAATATGAAAGTAATTTAAAATGTGTTCATTTTCACAAGTTATTTTACAAAAATAGTTTTGAATTTTGGATTAGTTGCAGTCCTAACTGTTTCAAACGTCTCAAAACTAATGCTGAAAGTAACAAGTTCATTCCATTTAAAGTCTGGAGGTAGGTCTTTGTCAATCAATTAGTCCATTTCTTTAAACAATTCATTTGAGGTACAAACTTGGACAGTAATATTTAAACATTACAGCTAAATTTTTTCTATGTCATGTAGTGTCATTGAAGAAAATTATCCTCACAAACCTATCAGCAATTCAGTACAAAAATATATTCAAGTTAACAGTACATTACACAGAAGTCTAGCGGAGAATAGAGTAAGTACATAAAACAAAACCAAACCAAACCAAACAAAAAAACCAAAACCACACAAAAAAAAGAAAAAAAAACCAAACAAATCAGGTGAAAGAAAAACATGTAGTCATGCTGAAACACAAAAAAAGACATTGCTTCCTTAACTGTAAATAATGTTGAAATAGAAATAAGGGGAAAATGCAGATACTCATTGTCATCTACCCAGTAAAAATTTCCTGCATTGAATGTGTATAGCAGCATGTATTTATCAGTCTATTGAGTTATTTGCAAAAATCAGAGGTAGTATTGAATAGTGGGGTAATATTGCATCTGGTGCTAAAAGTGCTGCTTTGAATGAAAAGATGGAGAAATGCCACTGGCACATAGGTGCTCAGTGAACCATCCTATGTCAATATACATTGCTTAAAGTAATGCACGAGCTTAGCTGAGGTACATGGTGCTGGTTCTAACATTGTGACTGATGAGTAATGAGAAGAAATTCAATTCTTTCAAAATACTGGTACAGGGTGAGGGGAATTAGTCGAAACTAAGCAAAAATTTGGATTATTCTTGTTCAGATAAATGTACGATTAATTGTTAGGTACCATTCTGTATGTTTTAAAACACTTTTATCGATAAAGACTTAGTCATTAATGGCCTAAGAGCATTTGGTGTCAGTCATTTTTGTTTCCATAGAAAACACCTGACTCTAGAAAACCAAGTCCCTGGCTTCCTATTATCCAGATGATAAGGGCTGTTCATTTTGTTTACTACTACTTCTGCTGATATGTTTGTGTCTGTAACTATAGAACATATCTTTGTCTTTCTTCCTTTTTGAAAATGAAAGTACCTTTTTCATGTTGATTTCTTTCTTCTGATTATGAGCTGAATGAAGTGAAAGATCAGCTTTCTTTTTTTTCCTGAAATAACAGTAAGTCTTAAAAAAAAAAATCAAGTACAAGTCTACAAGAAGGTTACAAAAGAAAAAGAGTAGTATTTATCCCTTATCTTTGGTGTTCTAAAACAGGGAGTTCACTAAGTAGGGAGTGGGTTGCTCTAAGTGTTGCAAGGCGTTAAGTGTTACACACCCAGCCTTTCCTATTTCAATGCCCATTAGAATGACAATGTTACAAGTTTCTTGTTTATACGCAGTGCAGTGAATGACATAAACCTGATTTGGAGCTCTTCTGGACCCATTCACCCTTACTTAGCAGCTCAAACAAACTATTAGTAGGTTAAAAAAAAAAAGAAAACAATAATTAAAAGTTGCATCATGAATCTGTGTCCCCTTTGTGTTACAGCAGTTTTTCACTAAACCTGGGACTGTGAAGGGATTACAAAATGATTAGTCAAATCCTTTTTAAGGTTATGTGATTCCCCGCTCACCCCCACCCTCACCCCCCGCCCCTCCCCAGGCAAAAGTGGAAAGACCATGGCAATAGAAAGTAGAGTGGTCAAGGCAGTGTCTTCTCCCTTCAAAAGACCCAACTGCTGATGAGGTAGAAATTGCATGGTGCGGTGTCCTAGTCTTCCTCTGCAGACTCTTGTGAGGACGTTTCTTCAGTCTCTTCCTAGAATACACAAATACAAATAATAGATACCATGGTGACCATGCATCATAGGCTGCCACTTCGCTCTTCTCTCAAAAAGCTGACAATTACCTCCAGAGATAATAAAATGCTCTTTACAGATGCTGTACCATCTCGAGAAGCCACCTTGGGGAGAAGAGGAAAGTACTCTGATCTTTGATCCCACCACTTTGCCTTCCCATGCTTTTCTTCTACCCCAGTAGATGTTAAGAAAAAGGAATCTCTGTCATGCTTTGTCATAGGCCTCTCATGGCCAGCAGGCATGGGCAGCTAGAAAACAGAAAGCATACTGAGTAGCTATCCAATGTTAGGTATTTCCTCTGGGAAGCCTTCTCCTCTGCCTCCTCCTTGGCCCTAGTGCTGCATCACGTTCACCTTCAGAAAGCCTGACCAAATGTGATGCTCTTACCGTTTTTTTCTCAATGAATGTGCAGTACCTTTCAGGACACGGGTGGTGAACTAGGGGCAATAAACATTTCTAATAAAAGGGGCTGTCAGTGAAAAGTTGTTTTTATCAAACACTGCACATCATTACCTAAGACAGTACATGAAAAAGATCTAGGAAGAAGAGGAATTTACCCCCTCAGCCAACTGAGACCTTTGAAGAATGACTGCTTAAAACAGCTTATAACAGTCTTCATACTTTAATAGATTTGATTTTCCACATGGCTTCATTTTGTCTGGGTGCCTGACACAATTTATAACTCTCTTCCTTTCCCAGGCCACTACAGTGCACCATTCAGCAAAGCTTGCCTTAAAGCTTGCCTGCCTTATACGACCAAACTTCCATTCATTAGTGTTTGAAACACCTCAGCTGTGAAGGGCTCCTAAATGCTACCATGTGTGACACTGCTGCTGACGAGGGGCATCAAGGAAAAACACCGTGCTTTAATCACAGCCCACTACAATCTCCTTCAAAAGGTTTTGACCTCCCCCCGCACCTCCCTGCAAGAAAAGGCTGAAAAAAGCTGTAAATCCAGGGAATAAACATAACTATAAATGAATGGATGACAGCTTAAAAAAATATAACCATAGCAGCATCAAGTCATGAGATTTCACACTGGTTTTGTTTAGTCTGCTTTGGGTTATGTGGGAAAAGTGAAAAGCATGAAGGAAATGCTTCCAACTCTTCCTTCATGCCCCTACCCTTGCTAAAACTTGGGCCTCAGCTGTTTAAGCCAGTAGGTTTATACCTCTTGACTAGGAAACAGGCCTTGACCCTGGGGTCCTCTCTTGAGCACCAGGCACAAAGAAAGATGTAGCATGATCAAAGCCACGGATAGAGGAGAGAGAACAAAATCAAGTGTCAGCTGCCCTCTGACCTTGATTTTTCAATTAATACTTAAATTCCAGAAGACACTGATCTATCATACAGATGAACTATTTCTTTCTCGCAACGAGTGCCCGCTTGTAGCAGGTTATATTCACAGTGCTGCAACAAAAATGATTCCCGACTCGCAAAATGGTCAAGTGAATTCTACTCTGTTCCTGGTGGCACAGAGCGAGGGGGACTTGAGCTCACACTCCATTCATGTATAATGCATTTTCCCTGCTTAACTTGCCTGAGGAACAGGGTAGTAAGTGTTAAAACATTTCAGCCAAGAACAATTGTATCTTCAGGCACCTAAGAGAGTTAATTTGGGCTGCATGTGGAGAGACAGTGCAGAATATGTTGGTTTGAGCCTCGGTAATTCAGAACTCGGAATGATCGTGGCAAACCCCAGCTTTGCCTCTAAGCCAAAGTTAATTTCAGTTAAAAATTACGACTGTGGTTTCTGTGCTCTTAACATAATACAGGTAGACATGTTTTGGTATTTGATGATGATCACATGCTTAATTTCTTGCAGCACTTTGGTCAGTCCCGAGCCTCTGATTATTGTTTCCTGGAAGACAGCAGCACACATGTGGGTATGGAATGGCAGCTCTCTTTGTTTTATGCTTGGCTTGTCAGGAGACTACTGAAACCTGATGAACTCATTTTCCATGAAGGTAGACTTCCGATCACATTGTAAGAAGGATGGGGGAGAGGCAAAGTATGTGGAAGGCCATACTTCAAAGCCAAGCCAGGGTGACCAGAAGAGAGCTCTTTTTAATAAAAAAGCTGCCCACTCTAGTGATTTTTACTCTGAATCTCACAGTATTTTTTTTTCCCTGTAGCCCCTGCTGTAATGACCAAGAAAATTAATTCATACATATATGTGTGCTCGCACAATAAAGGAAGAGTTTCTCTCATCTGCATTTGTATGTCCAAATGTGTGAACCAGTAATACCTGGAAGGATGAGGAAAAAAATTAAGACAACCCCCTCTCCAATATTTAAATAATAAACTAATTATTAAAAAATATTTGAGACTGGCAGACTTCAAATTCATATCAGTGTAAAGACTTTTTTTGTGTGAAGAAAAGCTGTCAAAGGGTTCAGATTGTTGTTCATTCTTTGCAAAAGCCTAAGATAGCTCAGTTACAGATGAGTGGTTTTAAGCAAACCCCTCCTGTAAGTCTCTTGTCAAGATAACAGATGGAGACATGACTGCTGCTCTCAAGTGCTTACAGTTCAAACAAAGGGACAGTACAAATCAGACATACAAGCATGAAGGTACCCAAAGGAAGAAGTGAGCAGAGGAACTGAAAGAGAAAATGCAGATATAAGGCAGGAACAGAGAAGGATTTTCTGCACTTGTGAAAAACTGGTTGCAAATATCAGAAAGTTGTACACCTGTGATCCTCAACCCACTCTCTGCCTCTACAGCACCCACAAGCACACACACTTCCCAAGATATGGAGGGTGCCAGGCGTTTTGAGAACTGTGTAACCTGTGGAAATTGAAAACCGTCTCTGTGCTGAGTCACTCCAGCTGGAGATTCACTGAAGTGCACTGCTTGGTACTTAGGTATTGGGCACCTCAGGGGAAGGACGCTTTGCCAACAGTAGACACCCTGCAGGCACTTGCAAGTCCACACAGACTCATCAAGATCAATGGCATAGCTATGCACCATAGATTAGTCCCTGAGTCGAAAGTTGAAGGAAGAACTGGAGCTGGAGTGAAATACCTTGTAAATCCAGATGCGCTTCCGACAAATTTGAAGAGAAGGGAAAAAATTCAGAAGGAAAGTATGGTCATTGTGAAATATGGTAGTGCTGTTGATAGAATTTTGCTTTTGCTAATGATTAGAATTCATATTGTAATGTTTGGATAGAGTTATGCTTTCATTAAATGAGTAGGATCCATATTATAGTGTTTAGATATACTAGTATAATTTGGAATTAAGATTTTATAGAAACACAGTTGGGTTAGCAGAGGCTGGTAATTTTTTTTCTTTTCCAGTGCCTAGACTCCTTTTTGTCTCAGGATGTGTATTCTCTCTCTTTCATATGCCTGCTCGCTTTGAATTCCATTTTTGCAGAGATATCTCAAGAATTTAAGGCAATGCCTAGACTCCTTTTTGTCTCGGGATGCGTATTCTCTCTTTCATATGCTTGCTTACTTTGAATTCCATTTTTACAAAGATATCTCAACAATTCCGAAATTTAGAGGGAAAGAAGATAATTCCTCCCGTTCCCTGTGATGATTTTGTTATAAAAACTCAACTGGCCTAAAGATTCTTTGTGCCTCTGACTTGGAAAGCTGCTGAGTCACACGCTGTTGCCTTTGTTTTATAATAAATTGCATTAAAAATTATAAAAATTGCGAGCTCGTTTCTCACAGTCATTAGAGCAGACATTAGAAATCCAAGTCTCTCAGTCAGAGCATGATCGCCATGCGGAGCATAAATTCACCAACACCACCAAAGAAGTGCTCAGCCAAGAAGCAAAGGTTTCAGGTTACCTGGCAGCCTTAATTCAGGTTGTTCTCACTTTTTAGGTGCATTCACGTAGTTGGGGGCAGAATGGTGACATGTGTTAATTGAGCGTAAATGTTCATCCAGTTTTGCCTTGAAGGGCTACTCCCCTGGGTTTTTTTTTGTTTTCTGCTGCAGCAAACTAATGAGAGGCTGGGCTGGCAGTCTGCAAAGAGAAACTTAAGAAAGCTTCAAAACCATGTGGGATCCAGCTAAAATAAAAGCCAAGCCCATGAAGAGCTCAGAGTGAATAGGAGAAACGTGTAAAGGGCAGGGTAAATACTCCTATGCATAGTTCAGGCTTTACTCTCACTGCTAAGACAATACCCCTGTCTATCCATGTATACATCCCCATACATGTATATCCTCAGGGGCTGGTTGACACAGGCACCTGCTGCAGAAGTAGTATTACTTGCAATGTCCTTGGTCATCCAAGGGTCCCATGCATGGGTATGTTTACCCTGAGTTGCTACAGGTTATAGTATGATGTTGTATGACAAACTGCAAGCCAGCACCCTGAGCTGTTTCTGTCCTTAACTTCCACAACCTCCCAGTCAAGCAGGGAGTGATAGGGAGCTGGTGTCTCTCCCAAAACAGAGCTGTAAGGCGGCTTTCTCCAAAGCTCCAGTGGGCACAGATCTTTTCTTGAGGGGTATCACTGGCAAGGGGCTGGCAGAAGTGGACAGTAGCCTGGACCCTCGTCTCTCACTGATGTTGGGGTCCAGAAGGAGAGAAAGGACAAATGGGCTACTGGTACCACTGTTATTAGCCCTGATTTAACAGCGGTGAAAGTAACAAAAAGGACCAAGAGGCAGGAGAGCAGGCTTCAGCTAGAAGTGCTGTCTGCAGACAGTATGCCTATTTGGGCTTGCTCAACACACAATTTGAAAGTATGACGACTTTGGTAGTATTTGGTTGCCTGAAAACAGGTGCCTGAGGCTGTTTTAGATGCCTTGGATATCTCATGTGGTATCTAGCAGATAGGCCAGAAAGGTGATGGTCTCCTGTGTCATGCCTGTTTGCTCTATGTGCATGCCTGTGATTCCCAGGAACACTCAATGGGCACAAAAAATACTGTGTCTAGATGTGTGGATCCATGAACCCTCTCCAGAGCTACCAAGTTGCATCCATTCATTTTATGTTTCTCCACTGCTGAAAAAACAAACTGGTATATACTGAAGCAATACGTGAAGTGATAACCACTAGCATATGCACCTCACAGGTTCCTGAAGTGCATTGGGAAGAGTGTGGCCAGCAGTTTGAGGGAGATGATCCTCATCCTCTACTTGGCCCTAGTGATGCCACATCTAGAGTGCTGGAGTCCAGTTCTGGGCTCCTCAGTACAAGAAAGACAAGGTGCTACTGGAGAGGATCCAGCAGAGGGCAATTAAGGGCCTGGAGCATTTCTCTTATGAAGAAAGGCAGCAGGAGTTTGGCCTGTTTATTCTAGAGAAGAGAAGACTCATTAATGCATATAAATATTTCAAAGGCAGATGTTGAGAGCATAGTGCCAGGCTCTTTTTGGTAGTGCCCAGCAACAGGTTGGGGAACCCTAACCCTAACCCTAACCCATAACTAAAACACAAGAAGTTCCACCTCAACATGAGGAAGAAATTCTTTAAGTTGTGGGTGGCAAAGCACTGGAACAGGTTGCCTAGGGAGGTTATGGAGTCTCCCTCTCTAGAGATGTTCAAAACCCATCCGGACGCATTCTGATGTAACTTGCTCTGGGTGACCCTACCTTGGCAGATGGGTTGGACTAGATGATCTCCAGGGGTCCCTTCAACCCTAACAATTCTGTGATCCTGTTATTCATTTCTCAGTGGTAGCACCATCCAGAATAATGCTGCGCCACAAATGACTGTATTGGAACTTCTGCATCTTTTCAGGTCAATGTTGCTCTCTGACCCCAAGAAACTTCTTTCCCATGACACACTGTGCAGGTAGAAATGTAACTCTGTCCGGCTACCCAAGAGCTCCCTTTGGTGATCCACATTTGGTTAGTTCAAGCTATTTTTTCTGAAAGTACAAGCAGCCACTAGTATCCTAGTGACCTCAAGAACACACATACTTAGTTTGACCTTTGTATGTGCTCTGCACTTCTTTTTTTTGTTGAACTACCACAAAGTGGTCACAAGAAAACCTGATGATGAGACAGTTATTATTGTTTGAGAGGGAATCCTCCACCTGCCAAAGGTAACTGGTATTTTTGAAAAAATGTTTGTTCTCTTCTAATACTCTCAGGCAAAGCTTCAAGATTAATTCTCTTTGCCCCATGAAACATACTGGCAATTCAGCTGGCAGTTCAGTTTTTTCACCTTCTGCTCATAAGTTTCCAAACTGCAGATTTAAAAAACTAGAACCTATTTCGTGAAATGAACTGCAGGATCACAATAATGCCGCATATGGAGCCTCAGAATTTGTCAGAGCTTTTATTTAATAATTAAGTATTAGCCATTGGCACAGATTTTGCTGGCTACTTGCTAAGCCCAAGAGGGTATGCTTGAATAGGTATGTCAAAAGCAACTGCTGACAGAAGCAACTTGCAAACTGTGGACCGTTGTCTGCCGTTAACTCGTCTGAAATCCCCTGGCATGCAAGCTAATATTTTCAGCAAAGACCTTGAAATATAGGGATAGGAATAGATGGCTTCTATAGCAGATGCAGGGGCCCACACTCTGTCCAGCTGAGACATAGTGCCATCTCAATTGCTCTACAGCCAATGCACCAAACTGCTTTAGGAATTTTTACAGCACTAACAGAATAGGTAACAGACACTCAGAATAGACTTCCTTTGCATGAAGATTAGGATGGAATCCGCTGTTTTGAGCGACTGTACTCTCTGCAAAGCACAACAGTGAGCTCAGTGACAGTGTCACTCCTCAATGTCACTAGCAAAAGGGCCGCTCATGGGGATTATTGGATAATCCACGTGCCCAGCTGTTGGAGGAAGTGAGCTAGCTGAGGCAGCCAGAGTGAAGTTGCTGAGGCTATGTTGGGACTCAGCAGGTAGAGATCAGAGAGAGTTACCACCCTTGCACACTCAGAAACCACTCATAGACCCTCTTTCTCTCGAGGAAGTGTCTTGCCAGGCCTGGCCAAGTTTTGGCCCTTAAGCAACAGGTTCAGGTAAGTGGAGGGGGACCAGGACATTGACCAGGAGAATTCCCATACAAGAGAACAGGACAGGATAGGACATTTCTCTTTAAGTTAGAACAGCTTATTTTAAATACAGGTTCAAGTCTTTTCTTCCTGTTAGATTAAGGGGGAATCAAAACCATTTCTCTATCTCCTATCTTATCTCCCACTAGGAGAACTGTTTGATATCATGGAGTGATAATGAGTCTCTCTGGTTACTTTGAGAGAAGTGGCTTATCTGAGGCAGGATTTTTAAGTCTAGGAGGACTTACACTGAGAATTTCCAGAAACAGGAATTAGGCAGACTGACATTTAGATATCCTAAAAAGTACCTGCCTTGGGTTTTGCCTCTTAACTTCTCTTACAGATGTGCTTGAACAAACCTCAGCTTCAGGTGCCCAAATTTGCAAGGATTTTACAGCAGCCCTGAAGTTAACTCAGCAAAGAGGTTTCTGCAAGGCAGAAGGTCGCTCAGTGCCAAAGCCTGTGCGGCTGAAACCTTTTGAAATTGAGACTCAGCTGTCTAAATTACGTCAGGCTAGATTTCTTAAACGCGTTTTGGCATCTGAGTACAGCAAGTGCCTTTTTGACCTAAGCAGGTCAAAACACTTTGGAAAAATCTGTTCCCCATGTGATTAAAAGGAGACTGAAAATCTCCAGAAAAATCTCAGTACTGGTCAGAGGAATTTTGCAGGAAACACCATTTAAAGTCTGAAAAGCATAGGCCTAAAGTGAAAATGGTGCTTAAAGCAATTACAGGTGCTATGCTAACACTGACAGAGATGTATTGTGTCTTGGATAGCTTCGACCCTACGAGATATAAACATTTCTGGTGGGAAGGAAATAAAATATTAAGAAAAAGAAGGCAGTGGTGCTGTTAGAAACATATACAACTGAGCTGGACTAACCCCAACTTTGAGAAGCTGCTCTTACAAACCTCTTGTGGAGGCTGTAAACTGGAGGAGTGGGAAACTTCTCTATATTCACAGCCAAAATCCAGACTGAAGCATAAGGCAAGAAGAGGCTCTAATAATAGTCTCTAACCATTAATATGTATGTCCAGGATTAGATCAAAGAGCAAAAGAAGGTAGATGCCCACCTTTAAAAATCTTGACACTTGTCTAGTTCACTGAAATGCTGTAGGTGACTGCATTAGATCTGCTTTCTTGTGGTGCTGTAGATGGAAAAGCCCAAAAGGACACTGGAGCCCACACAGGTAAATCTGATGGAGTCTGCCTTCCCCCTGTGTTCTTGAAGTACTCAAAACAGCACCGGTCTCTGTGTATACTTTATGCTGAGTGACAGAACTACAACAAAGGTCTCCAAGAATGGAGTAGGGAAACACTAGCAAAAGCTTTAAAATGGAGGTCAAACCCACGTCATTTACCTTCTGCCCCCCCCCTCCCAGTTTAAAACATGAAAAGAAAAATAAAGTAAGGCCTGTTAGATTTCGATTCTCCTTTTCTTCTCCCCCTGAAATCAACTATTTGATACAGACAGAAGCAATTGCCAAAAATTATTCACCTCCAATTCTTTACCACTTAAAAAAAGCAATGCGGCTCTGCCCACGGAGCCACTGGCAACAGTGGGAAAGCTATCTATCTGCAGTGATAAATAATAAAATAAAGCGTCTTCCCTTTTGAATCCCAGCTGAGAAATTTTGTCAACTGATCAAACTTGTCTGAACCTTGGAGCAGCAGCTTTGAAGTAAATAAGAAAGACATTGAAAACTTTCAGCCAAGAGCCGCACACACCTCATTAGGGTCCAGCCATGCGGGAAGGCCAAGCGGCAGCTGCCCAGCCCAGCCCCATGTACCTACTGGAAAACGGCTGCAGGAAGGGGAGATAAAAGTGCCTTTCACAGTGGAAGGACACTGGTGATATTTTTCTGCGTGCCAGCCCCGATGCTGAGTAGCCCATGCCATGCTGTCACGTGCCCAGGCAGTGCTCAGCAGGGCAGGGCATGGGGGCTCTGCTGCCATCACCACCATTGCTCTTCCTCAGTCTGCCCTGGCTTTTCTCTTCCTTTCTTTTTTTGCTTCTGAAGGAAAGTTTAACATACTGAGCTCTACCTTGCCAGGGCCACTCTCAGAAAAGCCCTCCAAAATGAGAAACATATTCCTGAAAGATAGTGAGCCAGGCTCTCTGACTTGGTTCAGCACAGTTCACACGAGACTTTCTGGTATAATTCAGAAAATTATTTTTTTCCTTATAAAAAAAGCACAAACCAAACCAAAAACGATAAAGCTTAACAGACTTGTTAAATGCTTTTTAAAAATGTCTGAAGAGTTTGATCATGGATTTTGCCACACAGACACTGGCAAGGCTGCGTGCTTCCAGCAACACAGAGTATTTAACTTTGAGAGCTGAAGTTCTGGGTTTAATTTTCAGTTTCAGACTAAACAGCAGGTCTGCAGTGAAAGGCAGGCGACAGCTCCTGAGCACAATGGGGCAATGGAAATGCTTCTCTTGCAAACTTTACTGATTGTGTAACCATGGAGCACCTCTTTGTGCATACGAAAGTGCAAAATCAGAGAGGTTTGTGTTAGTTTTAATAAACTCCCCCCACCCCTTCTCTTTTTTTACTGCAAAGAATTCAGCTGCTATTTTATTATGTAATGCTGCAGGCTAAAAATACATCCCTAATTTAAGCCATCTTGCCAATAAACCTACAAATACCAGGTAATCCAAAAAGGGTAGTTATTGGTTTAATGACATAGTCTTCTTGTCATCTTAGTATCTTCAACTCCCAAAGCATTTAGGGTGATGAATTTCAATATTTTTTTCAACTTCTTGAGCATCTCGACACGGTTTGGTAGAAAGTTTGGTACTCCTCAGCACAGAGCAACAACCCAACTTTTTGAGTTCAATCTACACAGTGATCTGTGCTACCACAGGACAAAGCTTTTCCTTTCTCTAGGCAAGATAGTCTGACTCAAAGTGAGCGAGGCTGTCCAACCTAATAGATAATTATTATTTCCTTTTGATTGCAGAACTTTTTACGGGAACTTCTTTTCCAATTGATCACATCTATATTCTATAATCAAATTAGAGAAGGTATCCTGGTGGAAAAGTGAGTTCAAAATGTGTTTTCTTTTAGAATCGAGACAGATTTACTGCAATTTATATCTCAGTGCTAATCTAGTCTCCCCTTTCGAAACATAAAAAAATACTAATATACAGTTAATGCCTCACCATATAACACAGTTCTCAGGAGACTGTTAAAGGGATGTGTGAACCCTCTAACTTACTGTAACTGTATCTTTGCTGTTCTGATTTCAGTTTCCAGAATTTGCCTCAAAATAAACATGAGAATCAGGGAAGGGGAAAGGGTGGAAGTTATTCACTACCCTGAATCTGATATCTCCCAGGTCCTAGAGCTCACATGTTCCTTCCTTCCAGACTCAAGTCTGGTTTCAATGGAGCTCTCATTTTTCTTCCCACTAATCCTGCCGTGAGATCAACCATTGGTAACTCTGTGAGAAATTAAATACCAGGATGTGGGAAATCTGAGATCTGAATTCAGGCAGAATGTGGGTGATTCATTTTTTTTTCTCTCCTTCTCTTTTCCCATGTTTGTTGTGTGGTAAATAACTCTTCAAACCTGAGATCAGAGATCAGCTCTGAACAATGTGACTACATTGACAGACAGAGGCAAAGCAAGAAGTGCACTGGCAATATTATATCCCTTTCTAATATATGTAACAGTCATTTCTAAAGAGACATTTCAGCCAACATTTTCTCAAAATATTCTGACATTTCCAGAAATGCCTTACAGTGGGATCAGTAGCAGAATTTCATCATGGTGATGCTCACCATCTGCTGGAGCAGCCTTCATAATTTAACAGTTGTTGCATTTGGATCCCAATGAAAAAAAGATCCATGAGATAGTTTGCTATGATGATGCAAGTGCTACAATGCCCAGCAGTCAGGCAGTGGTTTTGAATGGCTTTTTCCCTTCTTTGGTAAGGGAAAAGTACACTTACGTATTTAAGTCCTATAATGATAAACTCAAGACGTTTACAAACAGACCAAAGGTTTAGATCCTTCATGCACTACTTGGCAATGTGCTGACATCTGAAAACCATCTATGTCATCATGTAGCATTCAACACGAAGTACACAGGAGCACAATTCTCACTGCAGGGTCTACTATGAGTCTGTGATACTCCTATACCTCTTATTCTGTCTATAAACACACCAGCTCTATGTCTGCAATATCCAATGTGTAATCAATAACTATAAGCCCTGAACGGCTCCCCAGACAGCACCCTGCCTGCCACAGCCTGTGCTTGCTATTTGGGTTGCTTCACTCCATCGCAGCACTAAGGAAGAGTAAAGCATATGGAAGGGATAGAGGACAGAAGCTCCACCAAGAAAAATGGTTTTAAAGTGTCTATCATGATTTTGTTTTACACTGACTATGAGTCCTTCACCTGAGTTGTCCTCTCTGAATTGCAACGGAGGAGACACGCTCATAGATTCAGCCTATCCATCCTAGCTTTAATGTTTGACACAAGCTTACAGGCTGACCACGTAGGTCAGATGTCACCCCAGGGTAGCATGGCAGCACTGATTTCAAGAAACTAAATTTACTAAATTCCACAAATGCCCACATGTCAGTTCTCCACAGAGAACTGACAGAGCAGCTGTGAACCGCTTCTTACTCTTCTATTCAATACTGTTGTTTGGGACAACAAGTGGACCTTATAAAATTTTCCAGATGTCAGGGAAATCCCATAATAAAGTAAGATATTACCTTCTTCCTACTTCCTTCTAAGTCATGTTTAAGTATATATATCAGTTAATAAGAGCTCAGTAAACTCTTTTCCCCAGCCAAACTTTAATAGTGCTGGTATACAAATACTGTAAGTAACAGAGAAAAAAATGTATTTTCATTTTTCTTAACTTTGATTTTGTTTGTTATTACCTTATTACACATGCACCACAGCACACCTCATTTTTAACATACAATTTTTAACATACAAATACCAAAATTCATATGGCCCTAAACTGGAATGGCAAAGATGAATCAATTTCCAAGAGTGGTTACACAGAAGGTTTGTTTTCCATGTTTCTTGATGCATCAAATGAGCAAGGGTACAGCCCTGGAGTATCTGTTAGTAATATTTAAGTCAGGAAATAAGGCAACTTTCAGTGACTTCAGCTGGATGTGAACAAGCAACACGATGCTGACTGCTAAAAATGTAGAGCCACTATGAGAAGTTCAGGAACCATGATCTCAGCAAAGAGCGCTTTCTTTTTGAACACCTTTCTGACATGCCTCATCTTAGCTAATTAACATTTTCATTATTTTTGTTCCTGTAAGTCCGCAGACTGATCATTCTGGTAGTTTCAATTTTCTGGATATTACTTGTGAAATATCTTTTAAAAAATCCATATTTTCATGGGATAGCCAAGTGCTGCTGAGAATCTCTTACGTCTGTGAAGTAAGATATCCAAGTATTAGCAGCACTGACTCTTGCTACTCCTGAAATCTCTGCCAAAATACATTGCACGTGTATGCAAAAGTAGCATTGTTTAATTTACTCTTGACTGACATTTTTTTAAACACTGCCCAGCCATGTTTCTCAATGGTGTTTCCGAAGTACACACCACAACCTCTTCTCTTTTGGCTATTATTAGTGATACTTCAGTTCATGTCATATCAGCCAAGTTCTGAAGTGGATGGAGTACCTCCCTAAACACCTTGCATGGTCACAGCTACGGGATCAAACACAAAGCCGCCCTGTCCACAGACATCTCCTGCCCATCTCAGGCAAGGAGAGTGAAGGGAAGAGGTGATGATAGCGTGAAGAAGAGCATTGCTGGCTTAGGGAAATACTTTAGTTTACTCCTTCATCCTCTAGCCTTTTACCATCTACTGCAACACCAGTTCCCAGTGCTGAACAGGCAAATATATGACCACTGCTGCATTCAGAAAGTTGCCTCTTGCTCTAGGGTTTGTCCCAGGGCAATTGAATGTTACATATTTGAGCAGTTAAGAATCCATCATTGCTCTTGTTCAGAGCTGAAGGCTCCTGCTATGTTGGGGCTATGCCATAGCACTCCTGCTCTTCGACTGACTCAGAAACCAGCTGACAAAGGCATGACATCTCCAAGCGGCACATTGGAGCAGGCAAGACTGACTCCCCTGGATAGCCCTTGACAAACACGAAGAAAAAAATTCTAGTTAAATCTGATTCCTTTTTTGTCACATCAGATCATAACCATGTACACTCCCTTATGCAAAAATGGAGCACCAGCATCTCAGTTTTAGAATCAAGACACTGTGAGACTTGCCTAAAATGGGACTTGCATGCTGCAGTGCTCAGCAATAACGGTTTCAAAAGAAGTTGTGCTCCCCTGGCATAGTGCTGATTGGGGTACCTCTGCACCTTAGGCAGTGTATGGGGTACAGAGACAGGCACCTTGTGGATCACAGTATGTTAAGCAAGGGAATGCATAATTCAGCATTTACTGACTGAATTATGCATCTGAATTTAACAGATGTATGTATTCAACTAAATCAAATCATCTTTCTCATGCTTGCTCACAGTGGCTTTTTGACCTTTGAATCCTAATGTATATACAGTGTCTGCCCAAGGCTCAGGGAGCAGCACAAAGAACACTTCTCCCCTAGTAGCCTGGAGAGCTGCCAGAGTGAGAAATGTTGCTGCTGCTCAGGTGACCGACTTTCAGAGCAATGCGTGCTGCCACCAGTCACAGGAGAAGTAGGCTACCCCTGCTACCTTGTAAAGATCATTCCACTCCCACCAGCACGCACCAAATACTGGACCTTAGCAGAGGCCATACAGGGTTACTAAGCAGCAAATGATGCAAGACAGGAACTTGGGGTAGGCAGTGTCTTACGACAGTGCAGCTGCCGAGCAAAAGTCCCTCACTCCTGTGGTGAAGCTAAGCCACCCACTGACTGCAAGAGAGACTGGGCAGGTAGGGATCAGGATGTTTTGTGATTTTATGTATTAAACACACAAATTCTACCTGCTGTGTAATGGGGCTACCTGTGTGTCTCCGGATAAATCAAAAAGATTGAGGGCTGGATTAGAAAAGGTTACTTGAGTATCTAGTGAAGCAGTGGTTATGATATACACTCAAATGCTTGACTATCTTTGTGAAAAAACATCTGCCTGTTCCCTTTGTTCTCTCCACAAAACGGTGGAAATGCTGGGGGAGCTCATTCTATATTTTTATTACCGGTAGAATGGGTTCAGTTGAAGAAAGTATTCAAACTATCTGTGAGCAAAAGCAATTTTTATAAAGGTGATTTTTATAAAACAGATTTTTGGTAATGACCCTGTGGCTGCAGAGTTCATTGCATGAAACTGTACTTGCTGGCAAAGTCTTTGTCATCCCAGCACTGAGAGGCCACCACATATGTACCACCATCAACAAAAGAAACTACTAAAATGCAAAAAAAATTGCCTCATAGAGCAGTAATGTATGTCTTCAGATCACTGCATGTATTTCCAATTTTTGACTCTTTAAAAGTGACTGGAAAGCTGAATATATTCCTGTCCTAAAGGGTACTTTTTCTTTTTTCTTCCCTTCCTTCTGGTCAAATAATATCTCAGTTTGTTTAATTTATTTACAGACATTTCTTGAAGCAGCCATCTCAAAAATGTTACTCTATCATAGCTATGTAATAAATGACAATCATAAATATTTAAACCTTGGATACATCAGTCATATCCATTTGGGTATTTAGGCATAGCCTCATTGATTTACATTATTCGTAGTCTATTCAGAACTTATGTCATATAAATAAGAAAATATTTGCTGTCAGAAATACCTGCCTCCCTTTCTAGTCCTCATTCTTTAGCCCAGGTTAGTGCTTCATCTGTTCACAGAACTGGTAATTATAAATTCTGTATTTTCCTCCAGATTCCTTTTGCTTATTTTAAAAAACTGCTTTTTTTTATTTTTGAGTTATGAGACAAATTATTCAGTCTCTTCCTCTCATAAAAAACTGACTATAAAAAAAAGAAAATTGATTATGTTGTGCAGTCACCACCACTTTACCTTGGAAATAGAAAGAAGTTAACGTTGTAAAGTCCAGTACTCTCCATGAGAGTCCATTTATTGCATCCATGAAGGAAACAAGAGACTTTCTTGATTTCCCACGCTCCACAACATACACTTGCTCAGCAAGTGTTCGCATGTACTACTGGAAAAGAAAGTTTCACCCCTCTGGGATCTGTCTTTTTAGGAGTTCTCCCAGGAATTTTCTGACTCTCTGTATCAGTAAATACCAAAAAAGTCTACTACACAGCTTGCTGGATGCAGTGGGAAGAGCAACGAAAGCCCAGAGAACTAGGTCAACTTCCAGGGCAGAGGTTTTTTAGTATTTCTACAGCCAAGGCTCAGCTGAGTAAGGCTGTAGTATTCCTGTCTTGGCAGGACGCAGGATGGCCTTGGACAGTGGTACTCACTCTCCTGGATGTGTAAGTGCACCTGTTTGAGTGCAAGGGATTTACCATCCTGTATGTGACAATGGAAGCTTCTTTTCAACCTGTGAAATTGGATCTCTGGAGCGTTCCTACCACATTTCTGTCTGAGTTTTCCCAGAAGGGAAAAGGATAAATTCATATGTGGTGACTAGCACTTACAAAAAATACCTAAAGCTTATGTAAGGGCAGATTTATTGTACAGCACAAAGACAGTGAACCCTGGGACGACTGGCCAGGTTATCCCAGCACATTGGACCTGCCACATAACCACCATGGGTCCCAGCCTCAGCTCTGCTCACAAAGTCTGTGACTTTTGGGCTGCATAAGAATGTGTGAATCACAGAGGCAGCTGCAGGGCCTGTCTGATGCTTTTAGCATTTACTGTGCCCCACATTCAATAGACATATGCAATGGGTGCAACTTCAGGTGTATATATATTTTGACTAATTAAGATGCATAACTTTATTGATACCAAGATTGAGAAATGAGTAACAGGAAAAATACAGCTAATTAATTTCTTCTCTCTTATACAAAATAGCACTTTTCTTTTTAGTGTTTATTCTTGCTGGAATTTTTTTATCACTGCTTTAAAAGCATCTACTGCATTTAACATTAAGTAGAAAAGTATAATTTATGTGTTCATTTGGTGTACAT
Source organism: Serilophus lunatus (assembly GCA_013399895.1). NCBI lineage: Eukaryota > Metazoa > Chordata > Aves > Passeriformes > Eurylaimidae > Serilophus > Serilophus lunatus. The sequence continues at coordinate 887,663 of VXBA01005890.1, read as the reverse complement.
TTTCTGTACACTTTTTTAGTGTACATTTTTCTGTGTACACTTTATGTGTACTCTTCCGACTCATACAGTTTTTTTCTCATCTATACACCATCCTTCTGACTGGTATGCTGTCTTTCAGACAGAGATATGAAGTATTTGCCAGGATTTAAGATTTTAATAGACATCCCATAGAGACTGTAAGATTTTCAAAGGGCTGTTTGACATTCCCAGTATTTCTTCACTCCAGAAATTATAAAAATAAAACATGTCCTGTTTCCAAAAAACTTTGATAGCTTTCATTATTACTTTCATAAAAGTATCTATTTTCTTTGTGTTACTTAAGAGTGTAACTCCCCCATATGGCTGAGATTACAGCTGCTACAAATTGCTTAAAAATGAGGAAAGGGAGAAATTTCTATTTAGACTGTTTATTTTCACATCTTGGTAAGAATATTATTACATCACGATTCTAAGATCTGGATGTACATTCCTTGGAGATAGAGCAGATTTCAAAGAGTTTTGTTTTGAGGTTTAGGCAAACATTCATGTGAAAGGGTTAAACTTACCGATGTCACACAGTTAGCCTGGCTATCCTCTCCTCATTTACCCAAGCAAGTGTGAGAGTATGCATCAGTGATCACCACAAAGATATGTATAGAGCGCAGTATTCAAAGGTTTGTATTAATGATATGGGTGTGATTAACAGTGGATTTTACTGCTGAGAATTACTGTCTATGTGGTGATAAATCTTCAGAGCCCTGGGAATGTTTTAAAGGTAATGCAGAAGTTTAGGCATCTGTATGGCCCTAAACTGGACAACAGATATCCATAAAGAGATCTAGAGCATGGCAGAGCCCTACATGATGCTTAAAATCTGGGAAATGGTGACAGGAACAGAGCCGTTATTTGTAAAATGAGACTTTTATCTGATCCTACTGCTTCTGTATTTTTAAAAGTCACACAAACACGAGAGACATAGGTGCTAGCAGCAATAACACAAGAGTAATGGTGATGTACACTAGTGCTCATAGAAATCTTCGAGAATACACCTAAAATTCAAAGCCCGGGAAAGCATTTAGGATGAAGCCTGACCAAGTGTTTCTGCCACTTTTACCAAGGCAGGCTCACCATCACACAGCAGTTCTTGATTGTAACCGCTTAAAGTTCCCACCAATGAAGAAAGGATACATTTCTAACTTTATCCAGCCTGCCACATGGTAAAGCCATCTGGGAGGATATTTTGAAGGAAACAGATGGAAAAGGAAGAGATTCCTCTGAATGTAGTATAAGATTTACATTATCCTCCATGAACTTCCATGTAGTCCCCATGTTTATATAATTTATCACTATTTCCTCAGACAACTCAGATTAGGGAGCCTGCATGAGCTCATGCTCTTGTTGTTAATTCCAAGTCTGAACTTCTGTACTTTAAAGGGAAATGCAGCAGTATAAAAGAAATCAGAGAAAAGCAACAAGCGTTAAGTGAGACTCAGCAGCATGAAGTTCCTGATCTTCTCAATAATTACACAGTTTTGCCCCTCCTTTCAGCCTGAGGAAGACACTCTTATGAGCATTTGCTCACAGTAATAATTTTTGTTCTCTGCCATGTGTCTATACTGCCAAAACTACAATGCTGTGCTGCCATACGCATGGTAGTGGGGCCTGTTGAAACTAGGAAGGGTTAAAGACAAGTCAATCATTTCACTAAACATTCTTCAGGCCAAGGACTAAAAAAAGAGAAATATTCTCTGTGTAAAGATATGGCATACAGAGTTTAGTGTTATTTCACTAGTCAGTGGAGAATTCTAAACAGCTTTCTCCCTCATGTACTCTTCTGTGCCCCTTTGCTTTCTGCACAAACACTTCCATTACTAATGGGAATGTCAAGGGACTTTCTTTTCTCTCTCTGACCACAGAGATGCTGCCAAGGCACTGCTGGAGCAGCGGTGGCATCCAGCTGGCTGAAACACGCTACAGCATCCCCACCAGAATCGCTGCTGCTGCAAAGGGACAGGAAAATGCATATAGGGAATGCTGGTGCTTTGGTTCAAGTTCCTGCATTATTTCGCCATCAATTAAAACTGTCAATTTGTTCTGCTACCAGAGAATCCAGGTCCCCTCTTTGTCCTCCTACGCCCCAGCCCAGCCTCAGTCCCAGGTATTTTGTGCTCTCGCACTCAGATTTGCACGGTTGTTGTTCAAACAAAACACTTGCATGATTAAGTGCCCAGGAAGCTTGCAGACCTGGCAGCACCACACAGGCCATCGGCAGCAACAGTTTCTGCCAAGTCAGGCCTCAGGCAGAGCCCTCAGACCTAGACCCCTCCCTCCTGCTGACCCCAGCGGGGTTGAGCTGTGCTACGTACCAGAGGAAATGGCAACACAAACAGCCTCTCAGGAGTCTTTGCCTCCTAGATTTGACCTCTTCTGCACAGCGTGGTTTAAGCCTCCCTGTCTCTCAGGTGCCACAGAGGAGATAGCTGGCTTTGTGCCCACTGGCAGATTTACTACCATGTTGTTACAGGAATAGCCTGATTGCAGCTGTAACATTGCAAGGATATAAGCAAAACCAGGGAGAGGAATTATCTTTTATTAGAACAACTTTGTGTGTTTTGAATTGTGTGGTATAGTCAGAAGGTTATACATTGTAAGTCCTTGATTACTTACACTATGTTTCTTGCATAAGCTGGCCTAATAAAAGACATTACCTCTCCTTGCAAAACTTATCTTACTTGAAAGTACTAGTACATTCACCTTGTATGTTATCTTCACCATCCAGAAACACTAACCACTGCAAGGATATGCAGGTCTGCAACTGTCTTGATTTCTTTTATAGAAACCTGATTCCTGCAAATGCTTTGGAGAGTTACATCATTTTATCCCTTCAACTCATGGTTGTTTTGTGTTTCTTATGTAACAGCTCCTAATTCAGATTACAGTTGATATTACAATGTAATATATTGTAATATACTACAACGTTGTATTACACTGTACAATATTGTATTAAAACCATAAGGTGGAAAAATATATTATTCCTTTCTGAAAGCAGACCTCTTTCCAGTAAAGCAATGGACCCTTTATGCTCTTGACTCATATACATGGGGGTACAGCACACGGATGGATTTGCTCCCATGCCCACAGGCTTTTCTCTGCTGCTGCACATAAAACAAGAGTGTTAGAGTTAAGTTTTGGGGGTTTTTAATACAGAGCAGGCTGGGAGAAGAGAAGAAAAGGAATATGATTGTAACTGTGGTGTTTGATTGGTTCATGACACCTCGTGGCTTGCATTTTGTCCAAAGTGTTAAAGAAGAATAAAACATCCAACAAAAGAAGTTCAAATGTGTTAGTCTTCATGATGGATCCAATCTAGTCACTAAGTTCAGCCCGTTTTATTTTGTGAATTTAGAGAGTCTTTAGACCACTGGGGAGACTAGTTTTATGCATATGCCCCTCCTTTATGTAATGCATGCCAGTCACCCATGTTCAGGACACACAGAGAAATCTATCACATGCTGGACTCATACCACAGAGGTGTGCATGTGTCAGCGTTATCCTTGCATGGTGACCTATACAGAAAGAGGACTATTCTGAGCAAGCACCATCCATTGCTTCCCCTTCTCTTTCTCAAGGGCCACTATGTAAATTTTTCTGGTGGTTGTGCCATCAGCTTTCCCTCAGCTCATACGATTGACGTATTTCCCTTCCTTCTTTACAGTAAAGGAGATCAGTTGAAGTACTGAAAAGCTGCTACACTTACAAAAAGTCTAAAGGATTTAAATTACATTTTCTTACCTGAGCAGGCTTCTTTTGAACCACTTGTTGAGGCTGAAAAATAAAATAAAAGCACAGTGAGAAACAAAATTCATTGGGAGCATTTAACTGTCATTTCAAAAGTGCTGGGAAAAAATGTTTTCATCTACAGAAATAAAACACAGATAAAGCCCACATTCAGAAATGGAGAGATGAATATACCTAGCTCTCACATTCAGCCTCTCCTATACCTACGTATGACCTCGCCCTGAAGTAATTCAGATTTATGTGGATGAAGAGGAGTATGTTAAGTTTGTATCATTAAAACCATGGTGAAATCTGATTTAGTAGGTCACATCTTTCAGCCCTTCTGTGGTACTGCTAGATCTACTTTGCTGCAATAACTTATTATATCATGAGAGTGGCCTGATTTCATAACTAGATTTTGTTGTCTATACTGACTGATGTTGTTCTCTCTCTTATGACTCTCCCTCAGCCATGAGTGGAGTGTCCTGCTGAGGGGAAGCCCTCCCTCTTGGCCATGAACACAGCTGGGGAACAGCTTGGGCAGAGAAGTGAAGGATACATATTCCCATTTCTGAGCTATGGCTTCCCACTCAACCAAAGCTATCCCTGCCAAAACCAGGAGGCTGGGATGGACAGTAGTTCCAGCCCTTGGAAGCTCTGGTTTGAGACCTTCAGCTGCATGAAAATGATGCTGTGTTTACCCTCACAAGCCTATTGATGTGATTTTGGGAATGTCCATCATCAGGCAGGTTGGGTGTGTCCACCTGCCTAAGCAAGACCAGGTGGCACAGCAGTTCCTCAGGAAGTCTCCCTCCTGGCAGCTCCCACCAGGACTGAGAAACATGGTCCTCATGAGTCAGGAGACTCACCACAGGGCCAGTGTGCTTCATCCCCACCTGGGAGTGCCAATTAAGGAACAAATATAGATGTGCTTAAAATACATCATCACTGTCCACATGATGTGATGGCCCTTGTGGCTACTAGGAGCAAACAATAAGACCATAGATAAAGGATGAAATCTTGACACAGAGAGAATAAAAGGGCTTTTCTTACTTCAGTGGGGAAAAACTGCTGCCTACCCCCCCCCCCCCCCATCCCTGAACTTTCTGTTTTCAAAGTATATGAATTGCACCCAATGATTTTCTTCTTGCTTTTTCCCAATCCCAGCCACAATATCAGTGCCTTGCTCAGGCAGAAAACAACATGCTGTCCCTCTGCATGGTCAAAAACCTAATTTTCATGACAGTGTAGTAGGAAATAACTCGAATATTTCTGAATAAGCAATATTTCAGTGGAAGGATCAATGAAAATGTAAATTAAATGTAACTGATTCAATCCAGACCGCCCACAAGCGTCTCATTTTAACAGAGATGTTTTGTTTATTTTCAATCTTTTTATAACTCAGCAGAATCCTACTGCTGTTATATTTTTCTGTCTGTGCCTCAGGCTCCAAGTTTGCTCTCAAATAAATATGAGAAAAAAAGTTATGGGATGACTGGGTCAGTCTTTAAATTTCAGGGTGGACTCTTTTCCATTAAATTGTCTTGCAATGGAGAAGCTATTATCAAGGCATACATTTTATTGATGCCTTTTCCAGGTGGACTGCAAGCCTGAACTCATTAATGGACGTTTGCTGCCCTCGGACTAAGGAATGATTTGTTTCAAAGGAATCTCTCATAATTACAGAACTCATTGAGCCTTCCGTAATCTGCCACTAGTTCTTTTCCACTTCCTTTTTTTGCCTGCTGATTACACCTGTACATGTGTTTATTCCCAAACCACACGAAATCCACAGACATTTTTAGCTGACTGTTTTCTCCTGCTCAGAAATCCCCATATATTTTTGGCTGTGCTCTCTACATTCATGTGACTCTCACACACTATAGCTCAATGAAATCTTCTGAAAGAGCTGCCAACTCACCAATTTTTCCATGAATTAGGTCCTGACACTTCAATGAGAGGAAAGACAATGTCTGAAACAAGGCCAGCTCTGGCTTTCTGCCTAGTATGTGTCACAGTAATTCTACCAGCTGCCCTGCTACATAGCAGTTCATACTTTTCAGACCACCAAAAAGCCCCTTGAATACTTTCAGTGATAGCTGGGGCTTAAGTTGCCAGCATGTTTTCCCAGCCTCTGGCACCCAGTGGCTCTGGACTGGACCTAGAAAGTTTTTTTTATGTGTTTGTTTTGTTTTGTTGTTATTTTTATGAATGGCTTCCAGAGGGGACTCTGACTCCAGAACAACCCTATCCAGCCATTCATAAAAAGCAGAGGGAAAATGTACTTTGCCTAGTTGGAAACTCTCTGTGATACTGACCAGACTTGCAAGAATCTTAGTCGTTCAAGATCATTGCTATCATAGTGCTCCTTGGCAGCGCTTGCTTACTGCTGGCTAGCTTTCCACTGGATTTGGGATCTGGTGTTCAGTGTGTGTTATGCTTTCTCCCTTAAATGGAAGAAGCTCAGCTATGCAGACACAGAAGCAGGGCTCAGCCCCTCAGATGGTATTAGTGGCACACAAAACTGACACGCTGGGAGCTGTGCCCAGTCATGTCACACTGATGGCTATGGCTTGTGGCATCTGAATCACTGCAAGTGCTGGTTTTCAGGAGCATTGTTTTTCCTGCTTCAGCCTGGCTTAGTGGGAGAGCTAGCTGGACAAGCAAGGTCCAGTCCTGTGAGGACTGTATACTCACTTAGGTCACCCTGACCAGAAGAACTGAGGTGTAGAGGAAAAACAAGGAATTCCCAAATCACCTCTTTCATTTCTTTAGCTATTGTGGATGTGATGTCTTTAGAACCTTTTTGACACACTACAGATACTAATGCCTCAGCTCACGAAACTTTTGTGTTCACTGAGGTAAGAGATCTTTTCAGGGTTTCAAAAGAGACACCTCTGATTTACAAGACTGTTGCAACTGCTTTTTCAGCTAACTGTAAAGAAAGAGAATCTGCCTTGGTTATTGAGACGACTGGAACCATAAAATACCCATGGACAAAAGACCTAAAAGAGGTGCTCCGGAGCAAAATAAAGTTGTAGACAGGACACAAGAGCTATGAACTACTCCATATTCTCTCCACCACGAGCCTGCAGAGTAAAATGGAAGAATTTCTACTCTGTCAGAGGCTCCCTCACTTATGTTAGTGGTCATAAGGGGAGGTGTGTGCAGCACAGCACTTTCATATTTCATTTTTATCCTGTGTTTGAAAAACAGCTATTGTACACTGTATGTACATCAGCTGAAGCTCCATACATTTGAAAGCAAACTTCAGGTTTTTCTGCATCATACACAAGTACAAGTCAACATTAAGTATACTTCTTAAATCTCTATGAGACGTACAATTGACAGTGCTGGAAAAATCCTATGACCATGTAATTTAAATACTTATCATACAGGAACAAATCCAAAATACAGAAGTATTTATTTTTAAAAACATTATGTGAGCTAAGGCAAAAAATAATAATTTAGAATTTCAGGCTAATATTCATAACTTTGAACAGGAAAAAACCCCCGCAGAATGCCTTCTGTATGGGAACAAAAGAGCAGCTTCATGCGATGAATTCATATTCATCTTGTACCAGTGGTTAAAAGATGTACCAAATTCAATTTGTCACACTTCTCATTCACTGGAGTCCTTTTTAGCCTGTGACTTTTAATAATGTTAGAAAGCTAAGGAAGGAAAAGAGAAGGATAAGGGTAAATCTATGTCAACTAGTATGAGCAATGCTGGAACACATTTTTAATGATCAGAGAAAAAAGAACTGGTTTGAATACAACCACCTATCCCCTGATCCCTGTGTGTGAAGCTCCAAGGGCAAGCTGCACACTCACAGTGCTCCTAGATTTTGTGCTCCTCCTCACACCGAGTATTATGAAGATGTCTGACTGATGCTTCTTGGCAACAGTGACTCTGTTTTTTTCCAACAGCTTGACACAGACATGACATTTCCATGGAGGTAGCTTTGCTGGTGAGACTAAATGACCATGGTGGAAACTAATACCCAGTTAGGAGGATATTTAGAGTGCTGACAGCTCGGTGTTGTGCAGGGATCATTAAAATAATTTCACAGGTCACCTAAACACTTGTAGTTCTAAATTAAAAGATGAGTGAAATGTATTTAGTCATTCTGTCTAAATATCCTTGAAAAATCAGAAAGTTCATAGAATACCAGTTGAAACCAATATAATCCAAAATAAATCATGTCTTACAAGCAGTTCCATATGACAATTCTGCCCTACAGCGTTAATTGGTTTGAGTCCAGCCTTTCCCTCCCTCTTCCAGCACAGGGTGATACTGCCATGGGACCAGGGGCCCACACAGTCTGCCAGAGAACCCTTGCCTTCAAGCCAACCCACTTGCAGCTTCTTGATCATCAACAGGAATCTACCCCAGACTGCATGGGACAATGCGCCTGCCATTTGCTCCTCAGGTCCGCGCATGCTCATGGCTTGCTTTAGAAATTATCCCCTTTTTGAGACAGTAGCAGAAATGCTTTTTTACCCCATCAGTAATGAGGGGGGAAGCCCACTCTGCCCAAGCAGGACTGGCTTGTGTTTTGGAAGTACATGAATTCTCCTGCCTCCATCACATGTTAGCAGTCAACTGGCAATCGTAGTGTCTGTGTATGCACACTGCTGTGGGTCATTAGAATCTAACAGCAAAACCATCTGGCCCTTAGAGTTCAAAGGAGATTTCACAGTTCTTTGTGCAGTCTCATAAATTAGGCTAATAGTAATCTGTGGAGAATTCTGGCAAAATCTATGGAACTATTCTTTATTTTCTATAATACTTGGCACTCCTCTGAGTTTTCAATACCAAATACAAAGTCAGGTAATTAAAAAAATATTTATTAGCTTTTAAACTGACCTTCCTGGAAAAGCCAACAGCGTGTCAGAAGCTGCACCAATTAGTTGATAATAAAGAGTATTTCCATTCCATTTGTCTAGGATAGCAGAGAGCATCAGAGTTTTCCAAGTACTCAAAGTTACTATTAATAGTTATTTGACTGGCATCAAGCTTTTATATTTTAACTGGCAAATTCAAAATGCACTGCTTCAAATGAGTCTTTTCATAGTCTGAAAATTCAGGCAGTAGCAAATATATCCAGTTAGGTATGTATATATCCAATGGAAGTCAAGCAACTGACTTCATCAGTGTTAGGATTTCATACATTTTGTTTACAGAAAGATACCTTCATCTGTAAACTGCTACTCTTGCAATGGTTTTACGTTCTGAGGGGAATAAAACAGCAAAAGGAATGTATTAAAAAATCAAATTCTGTTTTCTTTTATGCTCATATAATCCATTATGTTTCACTTGCTTTGGCACAACCTTCCTCTCACCATTACAGATCTTTGTAAGTACAAATTTAGTGTTAGAATGGGAAGGGAAAACCCATCCTTCTTATTCACCTGCTAGCTGAACAGTTGGTTCAAGCACAACAATATTTCATTGAGTTTATCAAGGATATGATCAAAATTCAAAGTACAGTAACGTTAATTCATTGCTCTTAATAGACATTATTTTTTGTAATGTTTCAGCTGATATTGGTTATATTTCCATAAAACATTAAGGGTAGTGCAGATTATGAAACAGCCATTTAATGGGTCTTGTATCTGTGGTTCAATACTACAAGCAAAGTTTAAATTGGTGTACTCAGCTAAAATCAATACATTTTGTCAGCAGGAAGATCTGCTGTTGCTGACTGCTCCTCTTCAGAGCCACTGCTGCTCTACTGGGCTCCCCTGTTACTTCATTATCATCCATCTTGTACTTGATAAGCTTTCCTAAAGCATTTTGCATACATTTAGTTTGGTATCCTGTGCATTTTCCTGCTAAAATATTAAGAAACATTTTATGCCTTTCGAATAACCCTAGTACACAGTTCAGCACTGAGGTTTTCTTGATATACACCTAAGGAAACATGAGCTGGCTCTTTTGTCTGGCAAATGTCATATGTGTCTGCCTATTTATAACTCCCTACAAAGACAGACTATTGAGAAAGCCAAAGGGGAGGTTCCAGTTACTCTTAGCTATAAAGAAAAAGCCATACATTATAGTAGCCAGAAAAATTATATTTGCAAAGAAACCAAGCACTCATTATTCAGGAATACACTTATCATAAACTACTTAGCTTTATACCTTGAGGACCTTTCCAGAAAAATAACTATTTTGCAACTGTTTATCTCCAGACTATCTTGTCTGTTTGGATACAGCAACTCTTGTGTTCACCATTCATTTTTCTTGGCCCATGGGGAAAAGATTTTTGGTCACTACTAAACAGGCTGTATTTGAATTGATGACCTAAAGATGTAAAGCACCATATCACATTACCATTTGATTCCAACTTTGGTTTTAGAGTCTTCTCTCTCTTCTCAGGCACCTACTGCCATACGGACCAAAAACCCAGGACAGTTCCTGTTACAGAGGCAATTCTCAGTGTAAGCACCGATGGTGGTTGCATGGAGCTGATCAGAGCTGCAGGGCTGTCAGCAGCAGTCTCATCTCTGGACCTGACTGCCAGGAGCTCCAGAATCCCTGACCTTTGCACTGGTCTTCAGTGAAGTAACAGAGCAAATAGCACAATGAAGTTTCAAACAAGCCAACCTGGTGCAAAATCTGCTGCGGCTCGGGAAGTGAACTCTGAACTGCGGTGGTTTTGCTCAAAATATAACTATTGTCAGGTGACATTCCCCTTTCTGGTCTCCTATGTTCATTCTCCTCCTCATTTTAAGGTCACAAAGACCTCCACTCATTCAGTAATTGTGTCCTTGCGTCATTTAGAAAGTTGAAAACACATCCAATTTTCCACAATGATACAAACAACCAGCTTCGTTTCCAGGCCCATGGAAGCCTCCGTCAACAACAGGCCCAAACCTAGAGGCAGGAATGGATAAAGAACTGAAGTGGCAGCAACGGAAAACAAGGGATAAACTGCTTCACTGGGCAGCACTGGGATTGCAGCAGTGCCTCAGCAGTATCAGGTGGCAACTCTGTCCCTGGCTCCCCATCTCAACCACAGTGCTGCTGCAATGATCACGCCACAGCCCAGTCCTGCACTTCTTCACAAGAGCTGCTGAAGGAAGACATTAGTGCAAATACACTATGCATTTCCTATGGCCCTTAGGCGCCTTCATCCCCCGGGAAAGGAAGCCATTCAAGCTACCTTGAAGGTAGTGAGATTCAAACCAAGGAGTCTGTGTACTTCCTTGGGAGTTTCCCAGTGGCAGTCTGTGGCATGTTTCTTCAGTTTAGCTGCATGCTACAAGAGCTGCTGCCTCCAGAGATTTGCACTTCACGTTTTAGCGAGGCACATCTCACCCCGAGGAGGACAGCATCAGAGTGGGCACGATGGTAAGGCAGGCGCAGGAAATTGTGACCTGCTAGAAAACCTTCAGGCTTCATCAACAGGAGAAAACAATCCAGTCTAGGACCTCAACCTGGCTTGCATCCATACCACCTTTCCTCCTCCACGTCTTCCAGATTGCCTAGAAGAGCGAGCCCTGGGTTGTGCTATTTCCTTAGCAACATCTGTTACGGTGCAGAGGACAAGATGGTGAAGGAAAGAATACTCCCAGCTGCACAGCACAGACAACTGTAGGGCAGTGCTTGAGGCTGTGTTCAGGCACTATTCAGCTTGCTGAGCACAGACACAGCTCTAGATATTGTTAGGAAGAACTATCTGTCCCCTCATCTGCATAAATGAGAGTAAGCATATAAGGGATCCAGGCAGCCTTTTTTTGCACAGCCATTTCTACCCTTCAGGGATATAAAGCATCTTGTATAGAGCTTATGTGGTCAGCTCCAGGCACAGCCCTAAGCTCCTGCAGGAGCTTCCCCTTCCCATTCCAGTCATTGGCTCCATGACCTCCCATTGCCCTGTGATGACTAGGCAGGGTTTTTCTCCAAAGAAAAGGCACACACGGAAGGAAGGCCAATTGACTGTGCCTGGCTGATTTTCTGCAGCTGAGGATCTGGCCTGAGGCATTTCTCTTGAACTTCTTTGTCTGAGCAGATCCATTGGTAGCCACATGGTTGGCTGGGGATGTTTTTGTATGTCTGGGATATGCAGATGTCTGATAGCTGTCTCTCTACTGAATAGATTTGATAATTATTACTGCCCCCAGGACACTGATGCTGCTAAGATTGTCTGTCAGAGTCCAACCAAAGACTGCGGACATTCTGGCACATTTTCATAAAGAAGCCAGTGTCCAAAACAGAAATGCATTTTCCATGTACTTGAAATATACCAGGGGCTTGGTGGTAAGTTGTTGCAATTAATCCACTTCCTGGCTTGATATATTTTGGGATCATTCTGGTGTGTGGAATGTTAAATACTGAACTCAATTCATATTCTTATTTTTTTAAATAGAAATTATGTTCACTATGTTCAAAGGCCTGTTTTTTAGGCCCTCCTTGCAAAGCAGAAAAAAACACCACCATTGCATTGTATTTCTGGTGTGATTTTACTGATTAATTGCAATTTCATCGCATGCATCATTGTGAAATCTATGCAACACAGTAATGTATTTTAAAAGACAGTAGCAAACAGCTTTTCTCTTTTATCTATCTAGAAGCCATTTAATAAAAGATTTCAAAGTCAATGTCTACAATAGATGTCAGCAGCAGAAATATAAATAGTGTTTCCATGCTTAACTTGGTCTGACTGTGAGTGAAAAAAGGGGGGAGAGAGGAAGGAAGGAAGAAAGAGATTCTGCTCTTGATAATCCTGGTATAATTTTGGAGTTGTTCTATTTATGTCCCTGGACAGACTCTGAATTTAGCCCAATCTAAGAGGGAAGAATATGACCATAATTTTACAGGACAATTACCTGACTGTCTAGCTATAGTTATTTAATACCCTTTTGGAAGCTACATCTGACCTAAAGATCCTATTTGTTGCTTGGATCTAACAATGTGAACATCAAAGGTATGTGTGTAAGGTATGCATGCAAATCCCCTGCAGATTTTTTCATAACAGTACTGAAACCTGATACCAGATCAAGAATGCAGCGCCTGGAGCACCCCACTACAGCCCGGCTCCCTGTACAGCTTAAAGTGGTTTCCTTGCTCACAGAGCTCCATCGGCCACTTGGAAAGCATCCTGCTTTTAAATGTTAGGGTTGCTAGGGAGGGATTTTGAACATTTTACCAAATGCGGGTTGTTTCAGAGGATAGGACTGATGGGTATTTATTCTCACTTCTGGAAAACTCTTCCATATTTTGTTGCTTCTGTTACTGAGGTGAATAAACCTGATTTTCCACGCTGCAAAAAACACAGCTAAATCCTGCCCTGAGCTAAGTTCTGCCCTTGGTTCAAACCAGTTCTAGCATCTACCCTGGCAGAGGTAAATGCTTCTATTTCCCAAATAGTTACATTTTATTGAGCTTGGAACCTCTGTGGTTTGGGATGTGCCAAAAGTATACCAGTTGGTAGCATCTGTAGCTGGGTGGTTGCGGCAGCAGAGGTTTTGAAAGCAGCTTGCTGGATGAAAGTAGGAGAGCTGGTCTCCAAATGCTGCTGTATTTGGCACACAGAGGCATACTTTTTCCGGGAATTAGGTACATACACTGTGTAGACAGAAACTTGCAGCTGAAAATAATCTGCCTCTGTGAGATCAGCCATTATATCAGCACCAGATCGCTTAACAGCAGCTGCAGGATCATTTTAGCATTGGCAGCAATCTGGTCAAGGATACATTGATACTCTAGATATTAACAGGTAAGGGTGATGATGTGGAGCAAGGTCTTTCTGCTGGTGGTCAGGAGGCTGCTCCCAGGCACCTGAATATCCTCACATTTTGTGTCTGTGACTGCCTAATCTCAAGCAAGACTTTCTCTTGGGAAGCCTGAGAGCATGAATGTGTGCCTTGAGGCAAGCCCCATGGGCACCAAAGGTTGCTGTAAGCCCATTGTTCTCCCGGGGAAACCCCATGGCCAGCAAGGAGGCCACCAGTGAAGGAAGGATAGCGTTTGGGGGAGGGGTGAAGGAACAACAGCATCGCTTGGGACAGCATATGTACACCTAGGTGCTTCTGGAAATCTTCGGCTAGTAGGGAACATAGGGGACAATTCTGTGAAGTTTTGGTTGGGATGCAGAGTGGGAAACATGCAAAGGGATGAGATGGAGGAATGAAAGTGGTAAGGAAAAATGGTAGGAAACAGGGGGACCAAACGCACACCATCTTCTCTGCTTACACACAAATGAGAACAAGGTCTCTGCACTGCCCATTACATGCAAGGAACTGAGAGGAAAAACAGAAATATATTGTTCATATTTCTTTTTGTCTACCAATGAACACAAGATGGCTGTATTTTGTCATAGTTTTGGCTTCTTCTATGCCCTTAAAGCATGTGCATTACTGACCTATTTTGAGGGGGAGCAGTGTTTATAAATAAAGCAATTGGGAAATTTGGTTAGAAAGACTGTTTTTAGGTACTGGTGGGTTTTTTAGATTTTAGGGTTAGATGCATTTTGTAGGCTTTATGGGAGTTCTTTACCTTCTCAGATCATAAAAAGGAAGAGAGAAAACAGGAAGGCCCTGGGACTGTAATGCCTTGGGGAGCAGAGGATTCCACCCCACCCACAAGGCTGATGACAGCAGGATCTGCAGGAGCATGTGCTCTTCATGAAGAAGAACTCCAGCTATCTCTCAGCACAGCAATCATGCAGGAATGGGCCTGCTTCTCCTTTGTGCCTAGACAGCACTGGCAGCAGGACACCCAAGCCATGTACTGTCTGTCATACAAGCACTTAAAAAGGGTGAGACAGGGATGGCATAAGGAGTTGCCCATGCCACTTTGCCTTTTACCAGCTCCCAGGAATGCTTGTCTTCAGGACTAATTTAGATGCAATTACATAATAAATGCGTGGCCTTTTCAGTCACTTTTTTCACTTTAATTTCTGCCCACCCTTGGTGACACATGCCCTTGGCAATTTCTGGTTATTTTCCTCATTCGGCCTTGTAGAATCGTCCTTTATTGCTGAATATAGATTTTTCTTTCATTGTTAATCAAACATGTAGCTCATGAAATGGATATAGTCTAGCTCCATTTTACTTAGCAAATACAATGAGGTTCTTTTTATTTTCTTCTTCATCATCATCAAAAAGACAATGTTTTGCTGAATATAAACTGGCTTGTAAGCCCAAAACTGACTTCATGAGTCCTCCAGATGCACTAATACAGTTCCAGACAGCTTCCTGATTGACAAGAAAGCCAGAACTCACGTAACATCTCCAAGTCAGGATATTATTGCTAAACATTCTGTACCTCAAAAGATTATGAGTATTTGTCACCTGCATTCAAAAGCTATTCATAGTAAGGAATCCCCCTTTTGCCATAATCCCAAAAAAACTTAGCAGACCTTTGCTTTTGATAAGACTGATGGCCCATCCTGCATAGGAGATCACTTCAGATTATCACATGGCTTCAGTATCTATGAACAAATAGTTGGATTCCACAGCTAATCTGCCCGTGGAACTACTGCCAAAAGGGTTTCTTTTTCACAAGTGTTTCTTCACATAGAAGGAACATCCGCACACAGCATTGCAGAGAAATTGAGTATCAGTTATTATCAAGAAAAACTGAAGAAGCTGACATAAAACCCACTAAGACTAGATGTACAAAACTAGAAATTTCAAATTTGTTTGAACAATATTAGAGAAGTGGAACTAGTTCAATCCATTGGGTTGGTGGCATGAGTAACTGCATGCAGGAGAGTGCAGAACTGTGGCACTTGAAGAAAACAAATCTTGGCGGTTCTACAGTGTGAGCCAATATATTATAAATTTCTTTCAGCTACAAAGTTATATATAATGTAGGAATATGCTGCAATGCCTGTACAAAAGCAATTTAAAATCAGTCATCACTCTTTGCTTTAGGTAGGTGCTGATTTTAAATACACTTGAGGAAACAGCATTACGTACATAAGAAGTACATGCTAGATGGATTTCACTCAAATGAGATACAAGTGACACCACATGAAGTGTAGACCAGCAAACTGAATACTTTTTTTCCTTTATAGGAAATCAGAAAAAAAAGTGTGTTTTGACTGACAGTAACAGATTATCCTACTTTCAAAGAAAAATCTAGTTAGCAGAAACACAAGCCTGTTGGCTCCTGATCACGTTTGAAGCTTGAATGAGCACTTGTCTGCTTTGCTGGACACCAACAAGTGTTAATTAACTCCTCACTGAGCTCTTTTTTATTTATTTAATAATACTAATGCTATGAATTATTGTGTCTTATTTGCTTATGCCCTTAAAAGCAATTGGACTTATTGTTAAACATTTTTTCCTATTTCTCTTCTGCTGCCTTTTCTGCAAAAAGAGTGTTCCTGCATCTTAGCCACGTTCAGTGCCTACAGCACTAGAAAAAAACCCATCAAAAAATATACAAAATCCAAGCCTTCCACTGCTTGTTATTTTACTCAGTTTACTATGCTCTCATTGTTCCACTTTAATGGCTGGAGCTTGATATTATAATCATTTTCCTCAGTCAGTTCATATTATCCATTCCCCTGTAGGTCACAAACAATACATCAGGAAATACCACCTGCTATTCCAGGATATCACAGGAAATTTGTATTTCCACTTTGTAAAGTGTTGTTATTTTGGACTGACAACCTAACATTTATTTCATGATCCCAAAGTCTTTGGATCCCTGAGAGCAAGAGAGAGAAAATTGCGTCCCAGTTGGCCTCCCGCTAGCTTTTCATGGTTATTCACAATCAAGAGCAAGAAGACAAACAACCCACTGCTGAAAGATGTATGCCACACAGGCAGCTCTCCCTGCCACCCTCACAGGAGTGGGGATAGACTCAGCTGTTTCACCAGTCCAGCCTTGTTTAGCCAACCCTCCTTTGCAGAGGCACTACTTCGTCAATGCATCCTTCCCTCCACAGCTAACAGCACTGAAGAATGAAGTAGTGGATGCAGCCATAGGATTTATTCCCCTGAATACAGGACGCTTGAGCATGGTTTCTGCAGGGAGCTGGATGTCTTCCATCTACCCTTTTATTCACTGAGTGTGAGAATGCAGTATTTTGGGACCACGGAGCAGGGGAAGGAAAGTTGCCCGCAGTTAGATGCTTGCAAGCCTTGCCCCTTTCACAACAGCAAAATAGTGAAATCCCCCCCCCAAAAACGTCAGCCTTTCAGTATTTCTTCCCCTGGTGGGGGCATTTTGAGGTGACCACCAATACAAACTTCAGCAATTTTAATCCCTTAGCATTCTCAGCACAGCCATAATGTTGGGCAGGAAGGAAGCTGCAATCCTGGAGATTTCAGATGCATTTTCTACACACCATGGAGTATATTCACCTTTAGTAGCCTTCTTCCCACCACTTCAAACTTATCTTCGGCTGTTTTGTCTTCTCCTCCCAACCTTACACTGGTGTGGAAGAGCCATGCTTTGAGGAGCCATGGCTGGGCCAGTGAGCAGTGAGGCTGCATGTTACATCCCCTCATGCTTGTGTCAGGAAGCATGTGCTGCTTCAAATGTTGAGGCAGGGAGAGAGTTATTCACAACTGCTCATCCCTTCTCCCAAGGAGACTATCCTGACAACCAGAAACACATCTAACAGTGAGCATGAGGCAGCAACAGGACTGAAGGCAGAAATATGCCTAAAAACGGCTTTATTTGTGGAGGTCTGTCCAAATCCTGCTCCAGGGCTCAGGAGGAAGTGTGACTGTGGGAACTTTCTTGCACAGTTTGCTTCTTCTCTGCTGACTGAACACATCCCAGAGAATTCACTGCTGGGAGGAATGCCTTGAAGCAGTTTTTTGAATGATGATGGTGTTTCAAGACACATCTCTATTTCAAGCTGCGACACTAGATACTGCTGAGAGAGGGCAGCATGTGTTACTGGCTGGTTTAAAGGAAACTTTTTGGCTGTCTGTAGAGAAGGGCATGAATGAGGCGCAGCACAGGAGTGCACTCACCATCAGCTTCCCTGAATCAATTGTCCAGCCCCATTCATGCTGTGGAACTGTGCTGCCACAGCCAGCACCAAGCCATCCGGCTTCTGGAGATCACCATGTTTCACAGTGCCAGGGATAATGCAGGCTCCTCTGTCATGGTACAGGGACAAGACTGAAAGCTGCCGCTACACCAGCAGGTCCAAGTTGCAGATGTGGCACTGGCACAAGCAGCTCCAAAGCTATCCGAACCTGCATGAGCTTGAATTGCTTCTCTTGTCCAGGAAGAAGAAATGCAAAGAGGTATAGAGTCACCATTCCCTTTTCCAGATATAAGAACTATCACAAACTAGCTGAGAATCTTCTACCTTTCAGGGGGTTCTGCTCAGGTACTTAGACTTAGCAGGCAGTGTTGACAGCGAGGTCTTGCTGGCAGAAGAGAGCTGTGAGCTGGCACTGACTCAGCAGTTGTTTTCACAAGGTCTGTCTTTTAAAACTTCATATTGATAAAGTTATGACTTTGTTGAGAGATGCACATAAAACAGTGAGTCACCTCTTACTCAATTAAGGAAGTTGTCACTGTACTTCCAAGGGAGGCCTGAGTGGGTTACTCCCCTCCACGCTGTGCTGAACTCAGAAATATCCATCTGTGTGATACTTTGGATGACCTGGGCTGCCAGTCAGCAAGTTCAAAAGGTGAGAAACATCTCTCAACAGGAAGAATCGGTGACGTACATTTGGAAATCACCCTTGCAATTATCATGAGCTGTTTGGTATCCTCTCCTGCCTGGAAGCTTTTGTGATACTAAAAACTTACCTAGGAGAGATGGCAAGAAATGGCTGCAAACCAGTCAACGATTCAAGGATTATTTAAAAATCAGGAGGAGGGGAAATGCCAATGTTTAATATTTAAACAGAAAAATGTTTAATTTTAAAACATTTATGTTCTTTTTATGGTTGCTAAAACGATATTAATACAGAATATAAATAATTTTACAGCCTCCATACAGGACTCCGCTGTTGCTCCCTTCCCAAGAAGTCTGTTTTTTGGGTAGACAAGCACTACCAGTGGGAGGTTCAGAAATGCTGGTCCTACTACATAACTCCAGGGCGAGACCTGCTGCCCTTCCTCAGACAAACTGCCTAATGATTTCAGTTACAGTTCTGTCTGAGTAAAAATACCAGGTTTTGGCCCATTACCTTCAAATGGACAGAACAGTTTATTTGTGGTTTGAGGTGCTTCCTCCTGTCTGAACGTTCAGTTTTTCAGACTGAGACAAAGAGGTACAAAGGGGGTTTCCCACGATCCCTCAGGCTGTATGTGCACTGCAAAGGGATCTCAAACTATTCTCTTGAGTTTTGTGACTTGAGTTTGTACCTGTGACCCCTGCATTCACTGAGCAGAAGCTGCAGGTAGGGATGGGATGTCTTGACAATAAGCTTTAACTGAGTTGAAAAATAATCTTTCTCCAATGCTAGACTCCAAAGACAAACATATTTCTCTAACATTCTTTAACCTTTATTCCCTCTGCAAACTGTATATGCTAAGACATGCTAAAAGGGATGGAAACCAGGACACTACAGAAAACCAAGATTAGAAACAAGAGCCCATGGTCATGCTTCTACCATTTACTTCCATGAGTTTGCTGCAGTAAGACCATTGAAAAAAGCAGTCATAAATATTCCTGAGCAAACTTCATACCAGTCCACCAGGTCCTGCTGACATAACTCAGCTGTCCATTCACAGAATCATAAAATATTCTGAGTTGGAAGGGACCCACAAGGATCATCGAGTCCAACTCTTAAGTGAAAAGTCCATACAGGGAATTGAACCCATGACTTTGATGTTATTAGCACCAAGTTTTAATCAGCTGAGCTAATCTCAAATTCACCTCCTTACACATTTGAACTTCATTCATTTGAGAGAAGGTGTTGCAGTCCTCCTCTGCCCCCCTTCAAGCT
Organism: Serilophus lunatus; assembly: GCA_013399895.1. Classification (NCBI taxonomy): domain Eukaryota; kingdom Metazoa; phylum Chordata; class Aves; order Passeriformes; family Eurylaimidae; genus Serilophus; species Serilophus lunatus. Next base: position 868,022 of record VXBA01005890.1, on the reverse strand, counting down.
GATTTCCTTTCTAGAGAGCACCCCAATGCTGAGAGCTGCAAAGCAGTCCCTCATCTCTCCTCCTTGGCTTCCCCTCACTGTGGTCCTCAGGAGGGGGGCATGGAGAGGAAGTGGTTGTGACATGTATTTTACTGATGGTTTAAAGCATATGGTCTGAATGCTCTGAATGCCATGGAAGATTACTGTCACATGTCCTAACCTATTGCCCATCTGTTGACACAGTATCACCTTTCATAAAATGCTGGATACCACTTTCTCACCAGCACTGCTCCAAACACAGGAATTACAGGGAAGACACAAATTCAAACAACTCTTATATGCTTAATAAAATAAATAACAATCAGCTCCTTAAACATTTCTCCTTTAAAGGAGTTTTCCTTGCTTTAGATCAAACCTTCCTTGCGATCCATGCTAATTTGTACTTTTCCAGAGTCATAAAAAACTAACACAAAGGAAAAAAAATACAGAACATTCAAAATCACCCAGATTTATAGTTTTAAATTCTAAAATATATGCTCATGTCAAGCTTTGTATACTGGCACAATTTCTGAATGAATGCAAACAAAGCAAGATCCGCATGAATGCATCCAACTCCCTAATGCATACTTAGCATAGCTCCAGGTCACTGGAGCCAGACCAATTTACACCAGTTCTACAGCCACCCCACAAGGTTCACATGAGTGTCGTATCTCTGTGAGTACCTTCTTTTTCCCCTCTGTCTCAAACATGTGAATGGGTTAATGGGTTCAGTTCTCGGACAGTTCAGTCAAGCTGGAAAATGCACACGCGCCTCTGCCACATCCCCTTGCTCCACACACACCTCCACAGACATTTCCCCAAACTGAAGGAGAGATAACATCACCTTTCATAGGAAAACTGATTACTGATATGTTAGTTCAGCCTGGACTATAAAATGTTACATTTTGGGGGTTTCTATGAAGAGAGTAACTTCTGAAGTGAGCAAGTACTTTCAGCTCAAAATTTAATTTTCACCTGAAACACATTTTCTGATGAGAATATTTCAACAGAAATAGCCTTGTCAGTAGCTAATGAAGTTTTATCTTCTGCTACAACAGTGCACCTCTGTGTGCTTCTACTCCTGAAACCTGTATCTTTCTCAATCACTACACATTTTCAATATGGCCTGCAGGTCCATGGATGAAGACTTCACTGACTTGGACCCCTAAGTGCCCTGCTTTTATCCTCTCATTACCTAAGCAAAGAGGAGATCAGCACATATTAAACCATTGGATTTTCCTACTCACAGAAAGCCTGAGCACCGGTATGTTGCTGCGCTCCCAGGGTTTAGACCATGTCACCTCTGCAGTCCCTGAATGGCCTATAGCTAAAGAGCGGTCTGTGGGGGCTGTATGAGGTGTCTGTGGGGACATCATCCTGCTTGGGGGTCATTTAGCTACATCAAATCATCAAAAGCAACCACAGAAACTAGAGTAAAATGGAGAGAAATGAAAAAGTGAATTAGTGGCATTTGACATCTATGTACTTGGTTTTTCAAGGCATCTGACAAGCATTAGAGATCCATAAGCCAGACTGAATCTTCCCTTGCAGGCTTCCTTTGTTAATAACTGTCTCTATTAAGAGACTGTTTGTATCCTTTTCTGATGTTGACTACTATATACAGGACATTAGGTTCACAAATCCATGATCTAATCTTGTATTGTACAGTATTTTTTTATAAGGAGATGGCACTTGCAGAGTGGAACTGTTGCAGTTTAACCCTAATCAGCAATTAAGTACCACACAGCCACTTGCTCACTCCTGATTCCAGTGGGATAGGAGGAGGAGAATAATTGCAATGAAAAGTGAGAAAACAAAGAGAGAGACAGCATAAACCTGCCACCAAAAAGACAACTGATGCACAATACAATTTCTCACCACCCACTGACCGATGCTTAGCCACTCCCCAAGCAGTGATTGGCCCCTCTTGTCCAATTCTCCCTCAGCTGATATACTGAAAATGACATTCTGCAGTATGGCCAGTTCAGGTCAGCTGTCCTGGCCATGCTGGCTCAAGCCTTCTTGTGTATTCCCTCAGTGGCAAACCATGGGACACTGAAAAGTCCTTGACTTAGAATAAGCACTATGCAGAAACAACTAGAATTGAAAAAGACAGCAGTGTACCAGCTACTATGAAGAAAATTAACTGCATCTAAGAAGAAATCAGGACAGTAACAATAACAACATACCCTTACTGCTGCCTGTAGAATTGAATCTCCTTACTGAGGACATGGGGAATTATGCCACATTTTCACATTTGGATAGCCAGCTAAATTGTACATAAAATCTTTTTTACTGTCTAGTTACTTAATTTCGTCATATATAAAAAAACAGTAAAGAAAATGACTGCCTATAAAATGCTTGCTTTTGTTTCAGCAAAAGCAATGTAATGTATGTCCAAAATCCTTTTGTCTTATTCTAACTAAACCATGGCCAAAATAATTTCCTTCAAATTTTAAGGAAAAGAGAAATGTTCTTGGATCTCAGCTGAGAACTTGCTCACTACATTTCAATTTGGAAAGAATTTTTATGGCTGAGTTATTACTAACAAAGTTTGTAACGCAAACATTGACAGGACCTCTACTGAAGTGATACCAGAAAAGGACATTGTAATAAATTCAATTAACATCTAATAGAAACTCTGATCTCATCACATGGCAACTAACATTACAAGCAGAATAAAATTATGCCAGTGTGGACTGGCTGCTGTTAGTTCTCGAATACTGCCATTCTCAAATTCCTCTCACAGAATAGCAGATTAATAAACTGATGCATCTTCTTCAAATCAATAGAAACTACCACTGCTAGACCAGATTCCCTCTTCATCTACCCAGATTACACTCCTTTAAACCTAGAATGTCGCTTCTACCTACACAAGACTTCAGCCTCCTTATGGAGGTTATGACTAAAGCTGACTTTGGCTCAGAAGGTGGTGAAAAGATTAAACAAAAATTAGCAGTTCCTGTAAAACAAAATATTTGGATATAAACCAGAGTTAAAAATCAAGGCTTAGTTTGCTTCCTGCCAGTCGGACATGCTACAGTGAACATCCTTTTTAAATACCACAGGTAATAAACTTGCACTAAATGAGGTCGGTCTTAGCATAAGTCTGTACTGATGCCAGGCCCAGCAATCTCTTTCATCTGTGCAGCTTTGAAAGCACTGAGGTTGCAAGGCATAGCAGTTCATGAAAAGACACTGCTTTATAGGTTCACTGATAACTTGATAGAGCTGATAATGCAATTATTGCTTGCCAGGAGCTGACAATGTTAAACAGATTTTTGTAGCAGTGACAGAGTAATGCCAGAAATGAGCAGGAAAAACAAGGCCAGTACAACTCACAGGATGTGAATTTCTGTTTCCCAGTTAAGTAAATAAACCAAATCCTTCTCCAAAGCATGTGCCTGTAAACCAGGCATTGATATGGTGGAGGTGCAGCTGAGATAATTACAGTGCAATTCAGGTAGGGGCTGAGTGCGTGCAAATATGGCAACAAAAGGCCTTGTGCAACGGGATAATTAGATATGTAATATAAGTAGCCTAATCACCTGTTCCTGATGAGACAGTCTCCGAGGTGGGAACTGAACGGTGGATAGGGAAAGTGAGAGCCAGCTCTGAATCTGAGGACAGGCATGTTTTTCCTGCAAGAGAACTACAGTGCTGCCAGCTGAGAACTTGAGAGCTGCCACTCTCAAAGCTCAGTTATCAGCATGCATTGTGGCACACCTTCCCACCCCTCCAGATAAAAGCGGCCAGGCTTGCTCAGATCAACTATTTAAACTGAACTAATCCCGATGATTTTGCTTGCAGCAGATTAGGAAGTGCTCATTGACAGCACTTGGCTGCAGCGGGGCAAGATCAGTAACCTCCAGGTGGGAGGCTGTGACATGAAGCCAGGTGGGAGGCAGTGACCTCTTCCACCAGCACAACTGGAGATCGATGGGGACATCTTCCTATAGCTTAACTACGTGGGGTCTTGCATTAGCAATGGGCAGCTAGGACAACTTGTCCTCTCTCCTCCACCGATATCAACTATTCTGTACCACCCAGGCAATCAACACTTGACAGCACACAGCTCTGGAAAGGACAAAGCTTGGTTATCAGATAATTTCTACTGCTACAGCAATGTGAATAGTCTTCATGGTAACACCAAACTGAATAAAACACTGAACTGAAGCACAGTGTACAGGCCGTAGTAATTAACAAACCCCCAATACACCCAATAGAGACCAGTAAGACAAGCAGGTGCCATTGCCATCACTCAATCTGACCTCCTCCACAGCACAAGTCATAGAGCTTTGCCCAGTAATTCTGGCATCAACATCATAATTTCAGGTTAAAGTAATGAAAAACTTTTAGAAAAACATCCAATTGTGATTTAAAGACTGTAACTCTTGAAGAACCCACTAAGCAAGCTGTTCCCATGATCAATTGCCTTCTTTCTTCAAAATGTATACTTCATGTGCATGTGGGAACTGAAAATGCAAAGGATGAGTGAGCCATGTTCTGATGCTCTGGCAGGAGTGGAATCAACCTCCTATTAGTTTTACAGGGCTATTGTAACTCCGTAGAAGAAGCTATATTATCTTTCTGGAAGATCTCATGCAGAGTCTAGCACAATAAGAGCATTTTCCTCACTTTATGAGAACTTCTCAGACTGCGTTTCCTTCTCAAGACTAAAATGGACTTGACAAGTTGTATGATTTTTGCACAAGGTATATGATCTACAAAGGTATATGATCTACAATGTTAATGATACCACGGTTTTTCTCTGGCCACAAGACTGGCTTGCCTGCCAAGTAGCTGGGGCTGAAAAGACAGCTCCTGAAGTTAAATGAGACCATGGTCCTATCAATCAAAGAGCACATTCTGCTTTCCAGCTACAGCTCTGGTTCCTCGATATGAACCCAGACAGAAGACATGCTGCTGACATGAAACCGTAGTGACTTTGCCCTGCAATCTGACAAACATCATTCTAAAGGTTAGAGAAGTGGAAATTGTTTAATGCAGCAACTGGTATTTCAAGTATTGAGGAAGAAAAGTTAAAAATTCCTTTAAAAATAAAACAATCCAAAAATTTCATGAAACAAAAACACCAACACAATGAATCAACTTAAATTTCTCATTTTATTGGTTTTGATTGAAATAGGAAAGTTGCTGAAAGGGACCTTTTCCCTTAGAAATCGCTGATTAAACAATTTAGTGTTTCCGGATGAAATAAAATAATCCTCAAAAAATTCCAAACCAGTTCCAGTCAACTCTTACTCAAGCTGAAACCCACACCTGTGCATCTCAAATTTTGCTGCAGGAGTAATCATAGCCCTGTGTGTAACACAGAAAGGACACATCTCACATTCACTTGGTATTGCTCACAAACTACACCCCTACAACCAAGAGAAAAGTAGAGGTGGTGCTGTGAAGTCATGGCAACAATGGGGCACAGCTGCTCATGGTCCAGCTGCACAGCAGCTGTGGGCAGGAGGGAAGCAATGAACTTGGAAAGAAGTCCAAAACAAGTGCTGTCATCTGTTCCTCCCTTGAAGACCTCAACCTGTTAGCATCACTGGGATCTAAGGAGATAATTGTCATTGTGCTCTTGCTATAATGCCAGGCTTTCTCCAATGTAAATCTTATTTCCCACACAGAGCACGTATTCTCCTTCAAGTTTTTTTCACTGTGAGGAATCAGACCATTCAAGGGTATGTCTATGAAGAAGATCCTCACCAGACACTCATCTGTTAGTTCACTCCATCCAGCAGAGGCTGAGGTCCAATACCTTTTTTCAGTGAGTTTAGAGTCCAACTGACACAAGGCGGCACAGCCTCCCCCTCCTCATGCCAATAGTTCCTGTATTTGATGGGAAGGATGGATGGCATTTTATTCGAGTCACCACAGTTTTCAAACAGTTATTCTTATTTTTGTTTCAGTCAAATACACAGGAAATATATCTGCAGAAATTGTGAGTGTGTGGCTGGAGACTGACCTCTGGGGTGACCCCTTCATGACTTGACTCTAATATCCAAGTGAACATTAGAAGGACTTCACCTTCAATCACTGTTAACTGTGACCTTGTGACTATATTCACCTGCATCAGTTTAGCCACAGGCCTATCTCTTAAAGTTTAGGACAAAAAAACCCAGATAAGACGCAATCAAGAATTAGACTTCAAAGACCTTTAGACTGTCACATGGAATTAACACACCGAATCACAATTAAACCATCATTGGCATTTTATAGTATTAGTTCTTTGAGGACAACAAAACTAATTTTTACAAATAGACTTTGAGAAAAAGACTCCATTATTTTAAGGTACCTCTATTTTCTATACCATTCAAGATATTCTTAGGAAGTATGAAACACACACTCCATAACCATACTCTCAGTACACTCTCGACGCTTTTCAAACACAGTGTTGTTTAGCAGGATGAAAGCGTGAGAAGTTATGTGCAGCAGACGGAAGACAACATGCTCATTTCCCATCTGTCTGATTCCTCCCTCTTTTAATTTTGGAGATGAAAATTTGAGCAAAGAATTCTTTTTCTGGAGAAAGACTGTGTGACTTTAGTAAATTCTGAAACAAACCCAGCTGTTTATATTCATTTAAACATTTCATTAATGGCTTAAAATATAGATGATATAACAAAGTGGTGAATGTGAAAATTAATTGGTTTGAAATTGTCAGTTGGAAACATACCGTTTTTTGTACTCAGAATTTTAAAATTAAGGTTTTTTTAAAAAAACTATCTTGCAATTCTTGTTTTCTCAAAAGGAGCTATACTGCTCACCCAAGCCACTGGTGCAACTGTTTCATCAGAAGGCATGTGGGATGTTTCAGTGAAAGACACGGTGGTAGAAAGAATAATACATTGTTTACATTTCATTGGGTCCTATCACCTCACAAGGACGAGCAGAAACAACTTCAAAGCAAAGACACCCCTGTGTCTTATCTCTGGTTGCTGAGCTTATTTTTTATAAATACAACTACTTTTGTGTCACCTCTGTGAGTTTAGAATATTGCTTTTCATAACATACCCATTACTAGGACAGGATAGCACGTTTTAAAAGTAGCTAGAGAGAAAAACATGCACGTATGTTGTCTAAAAAGACTACAAAGTCACCATTACCAATGGACTTCAAAAGTAGAGGCAACATTGGGTTTTACCTCAATATCAAGGCGAGTCCTCCTTTTCCCTCCCCTCCTCATTTGAACACTGATTATTGATGGAAGCAAAACCCATTGATGAGAATGAAATCCCATCCAGCGATCCAGGACCTGTGGATGTCTCTGCTCTGATGGTCTCTAAGACTCTTAGAGAAAACACCAACTTACTAAAGCTAGGCTGTCAGTATGGGTTTACTGCATCTTCTGGGGCTAAGCATATGAAGTGAGCTAGCCCATTGTCTCCTGAGGGGAGCAGTGCTGGAAAGATCTGGCACTAAAAATGGTTCCAGAGACAAAAAAATAATGCACGTTCATAAAAGCAAGTAAGCAATCAGAAAAAATACGAAAGGAAAATGGAGACCCGAGGGGAAAAAAGAGAGGGAGCAGAGGGAGAAAGAACTGCACTGCCCTACAAGTACAGCTTTGTGATTCCTCCAGTAGTGCAACTCTGTTTTGTTTATCATGAAAGGATCGCATTAATGCTTCAGCCCCATCAAACACAGACCAAGTTCATGAATGGCACCTATCAGAGCCCAGGATAAATCCAATGATTAGAGGGAATTTGCCAAAGGCCCTTTGTAGCTGAGAAAAATGCCTACTCCAGAGAGGAATGCAGAAAATTCCTGGGAGGACAGGCCCTCCTTTGTTGGCAGTCCAGCGGTACTCTGGAGCAAATAAAGGCACACAAAAAAATGAGACCTTAGATGCAATGAACATTTGAAGAAACTGTTCAAAGACCTCCTGGAAACACTCACACCTCCCCCCCCCTTTCCCAACTGTACTAATTTTGTTTAGGATGACTAAACAGGCTATGCTCAAAACATTACTACTTTAGGTACACATAGTAGAAATGTCTCCTGACAGCAACAGCTTCACTTAGTTTTTTCTACTGCTTTTTCCCCAGTTAAAACTTTTTTTGACACAAGGTTTTGGGGGCCCAATTCTCAGCCAGTGCAAATTGCTGCAGATCCACTAAAATAAAAGGATCTCTGCTGCCTTAGAGCAGTATAGAATTTGACTTTAGACTTAGCCCATAAAATAGAAGAAATACACTCAAACATCAAAATGTGCCTGCAGTCAGTGGAGAAGGTACATGGACACCTCATCTCTGATTCATCACACCTTTTTAATGTGAAATGAATATGCATCATATACGAGCTATGCAGGGGCAGCTAAGATTATTCTGCAGAACAAAAGACTTGCCTGGATAGATTAAGAGTATAAACATATCCTAGCAGAAATTAAATCCACAAGATCGGACAAGACAAGCATTCACTTTGCAAATGAAAGGGACATGATATGTGGGTGTTGATTAATTTCAGACTCACATGGTGGGTGCTTTTTACTACTCTTAAGCTAATAACTTGTTCATAAGAAACATATTAAACCAGAAAAATTATAAAGAGATCCAAAGAACTCAGCCAAATATCAGCAATATTATATTAAAGCTGCAAGTTGTTATATAACGTTTGTCTGTGTTTGCTCACCATGACCTTTTCAACTACTTTACAGCAACACAGTTTTTGTATTAAAATAGCCCCAAACCATACTATATGCACAAAGATGACATTCTGCCTGCCACAGGCAAGGTTCTAATCTTAGTTACATCAGTGTAAATCCAGCATGTTTCCAACAATTTCACTGAACACCAGTGAAAGTGAGATCAGAATTTGGCCCTATGCCTCCTCCTATATTTTCCTCCAGAGAAAATAAACCCATTTTTTGTTATTTCTTTGGTGTGAAAAATCAGATACAAATTTTATGGCTGATTTAGAAGACTTTATCTGCTTCTGAAATCTTGAATTGGATAAAGTGCATGTAATCCTCACATAAACACATTCAACAAACATGATTTCCTCTCTCCTCACTTCCTATGCTCTGAACAATCTTAATGTCTTTTTTTCTTCATAATATGCACTTAAACATAGTATGCTTCCTCATAAAGATTGTTAATTACTTTTATTTTATGTCCTGCATTAAAGGATTTGCTGTGATGATGAAGGAGTGAAGGAATATTCATGCAGCTGGAAGTGGGCTGTGTGCGTGGGCATAAGCTGTACCTGTTTTCGTCCATGCATCTGAAACCCAACAAAACTATTACTTGCAGCTTTGGAGGCCGATACTCTAACATTTAGCAAGATGGGCGTGAATTGTTTGCAAAGGTGTTTCCTTTATTGATCTGCAAAGGCTGTTAATTTTCCTCTTTGTTTTAACCTATCTTTTACCGATCAAAGAGGATATACATCCATACAGCAGCACAGTGGCACTGAAGGGATACAGAGCTGGGTGTACAAACAAAGCTGTGTTGTGCAGACCACCACCACGTTCTGAAGTCATGTGTAGAAAAAAGCTGTCATGTTAAAAGACTCTTCTCCTTTGTTTTGAAATGAATGAAAGCAACCAAAGCTTTCCGCTAACACCTAGGCTCTGCTTTCTCCTGAATATTCCTCCTAGGGAGCTGGTTAGGGAGCCCTAGCCTACCTCAGCACCAGTGGGAGCACTGCCACTCACTGTAATTGATGCAAAACTTGGGACAGTATCTCCTTCTCTGGTAGGAAAGAGAGAGCTGGAGTCTCTCACCCTCGTTCATGATGGCCTGTTTTCTTCAGTGGGACTCCTCTGAAAATAAGTTACTGAACAGCTCTCATGGGTGAGTAACCCAGAGAATGGGGCCTTGAGAACAAAAATAACATTAAGGCAGACAGGCTGGAAGGTTTGTGTCACCCACCCCATCCTGGGCCCACACTTCATGCACACACTGAGTAAAACAACAGATTCAAAGACAGATCATTCTTCCAGCAAAGGTATGCAACACCTACAGTGCCAATTAAATGCAATGAGAAGTGCAGATATTCAGCACCTTCCAAGGTTAAACAGTTGGCTATAGTGAAAAAAGAAACAGTCTGATAGTCTCCCCAGCATAGTTCCTTAATGGCCATCAGCTGCATAAATCCTAGGAGCATCTTCTGCAAAGTAAGTATCAACTGAGAAAACTGATCATTGGAGAAGTATGTGAAGGCTGCAGAAAACAGGCGCACATGTGTGCGCACTAAGCTTCTCATGCAACCTTTATTTATTGAGCCTCTGCCTAGCAGATGGCTGACATTTTAAAGTAGCCTCCTAAAACTACAGATCTGTTTGTCTGTTTATTTGATGGTTTGTTTTCCAACAAATGGGCCCTAACAACTTCAGCCATCATCCATTAAATCCAGGCTAGCAGGGTAAATTACTGTCTCTGGAAGCCTGACTTGTCACACTGCCATGAGCAGAGTGAAGCCCTGGGCTCTCCCTCCAAAGCCAGGGTGACATCATCTCACACGTGCTCCTTTTACTAGCTAGTGTTTTGAGTTTGCTTCAAAAACGTTGGGGAATGACACCATCTTTTACTCTAATGACCACAGTGATTTACTCACTGTTGTGTCAGAGTCTCTCCCCTGGGGAGAAGTTCCTTCTCTACCACAGACTTCCTCTGTGTCTTTGGGAAGATGCTTACAACCCAGGCATTTAAAGATATCTTAAGAAACTAAAGGCACAGACAGATATTTGCAAGAGTATATCAGCCCAAAAAAACTGTGCTAAACTTGTGTGGACACCTTTGCCATTCAGATGCCCCAGCTCAGCCAGAACCACAACCTGTGGCATGCACAAAGGGTAACACGCAGGCCCGGGCAAAAACCAGCGTGAAACCACCCTGTATGAGGTGCCTGATGGGTGAATCACGGCACACACAGATGGTAACATACCAGTGATTTCTGCTCTGAGGGAAAAAAATAAAGATAAGCTGTTAAAAGGGGGGATTTTTTTTAACTCTCCTTTCAATCTAAGGTCGAGTTATTTACCACAGCAAACAATTGTTAAGTCCTAAACCATTAAATCCTGTTGTGAAACAAGGATTGAAGAAAGAAATAACCAAGTGGCCTAGATTCAGAGGCTAGTACAGATGAAAAGAGAAGCGGATAGGCATCCTGGAGGCATCTCATGATTTCTGCGGTTGATTCAGTTTCTTTGACAGTCTCTTTCAAGGGGGTAGCTATTGCTTGTGTTCATTTTTCTCCCCCAGTCTCTTGGCAAAGTAACCAAAGCCCGCTAAATAAAAAGGATGTTTGTCCAACAAATGTAAGAAGAAAAGTAGTTACAGAGGGAAAGGAAGGGGCACTGCCTCTTTCTGGTTACTGCTCAGTGTTGCCTCTTTCTGGTTCCCAATTCAGACTTAGAATGGAAAAGGAAATAATTCAGACTTAGAATGGAAAAGGAAATATTCCAATTAAAACAATGGTGCCAAATCTATATGAGACCAAAAGATGATTGTGGTTTATCAGAGCAGCTTCATGATGGTGTTCTTCAGAGCCTCAAAGACACTGGCAGGACTCTTAAAACACACTGGGAACCTCTGAAACTCTCACCATAAACATCAGGTTTTTCTTTCACTTCTGTCACAGGGAAACAGAGAGAGGGGCAGAGGGAAAGGAGGATGACATGAAGTATCTAGTCCTAGAATACTCTGGAAGAGCCGAATTTGACATCTGCTTGGTTTTCAGAGGTGTGGTTGGTATTTGCACCCAGACGGGGCTGCTCAGCCCCAGCACAGGAGGCAGGAGGATCAAGGTCAGGCAGAGGATGTGGTGACTGCCCCTCTGAGCTGCCCGGGAGTTCATCAGGATATGAATGTCTGTGAAGGAGTAGGCACTGCTTCCAAAACAAAATCTGGACAGTGTTAATTTATCATGTCTAAGCCTGAGGCCTGAAATAACAGTTACCAGCATTTGTGGTTTTGTATACACTTTGAGCAGCTGAAACTGGCTGGCTTTTTTCAAGAATTAAAGCACTTCTGACCTTCCTTTCAAATGCCCTCTGTAAACACACTGATATATATAGGCATACATTTACTGGGGTTTTTTTTGTAAGGGAGAAAAAAATGTGAACTTAATGTAAAGTGAACCTGGTAGAAGAAGGGCAGGGGTAGCTCCAGACACAAAGGGTCTTGCTCTATTTCTTAAATATTCTCCTGTAATAACAGCAATTAAAAAATTCAGCTGTAATTTCACCTCTCATTCATACAGGACCTTGTCTCACCTTCAGCAGGAAACAGAGACTGAGTAAGGAGAGTCTGAATATAACAGAAGTCTGTGGCTGTAGTGTACTCCTGCCATCAATATAAATCTGTCATAAACACACTCAGGGAGGAAGAGGAACTTCCATACACTGTGGCCTCTACGTTTTTGGATGCAGATGCAGAGTTACGGCGCACAGGAAGCAATCAGCCTTTGAGCCAGTGTAGGCCTTGCAAGTGTGCGTGGCCGTGCAGACTGGTGTTCCACATCCACAGCTGCATTTGTAACCACCTCCTGCTGGACAGAGGAGCTGGGCAAAAGGAAAGCTAAGGAGATGATCTTGTCATCCTGGATTCTCATGAAAATGTGGCCTACAAAGGGAAAGGCAGAATTTTTAAGCTGTACTGGAACTGACTTGTTATATGGTCTTCAAATTGCCACCCTGCGCTTTCGTGCACATTAAATGACATCTTCTGTTGCTTTCATTCCTACAGGGTACGTGAACTGGACGCACATGAAATCCAGGGCTAAAGGGTTATCCTGTATGAGGAAAGGTGGAAGAATTGGGTCCAAAAGTCATCATGATTCTAGTACCACTTTTTTCACCCTTCCAGAAAACTTCTAACTCCTGATAAAAACTAGAGGCCTATCTGGAAGTCAGTTACATCAACTGACTCCTCTTCTGAATCATGGTATCTTAGGAATGTTTTTGCATAAGGGAAACTGCAAATGAAAGCAGTTTTGAGCAAACTGAAAACCAGCTCAGTGTCATTATTAATTAATAAAACCCAATTTTTTCAAGTCAGCCTAATAGAAGACTTCCTACATGCAACCAGTAACTGATTAAGTGAGTGACTCATGCAGTAAAATCACAGTTAGGCCTATTTTCTTCATCCTGGAAGGCCAAGTTCAATATTTTTCCTATGAGACATGCCTTACTATAAAAAGAATGTGATGCTTGAACGTGAATGTCTCTGCTCTCAGTGCTGGCACACGAAGCCTTTCCTATCCCTCCTGCCACATTTTAAGAGTGCAAGATGAATCACAATCATGTGGTTCACCTCCTGGCCAAATTCTTTTGCTACCACTGCAAGTTCCTCTCAGACCACTGCCAGCAGCGGCTGTCCCCTAGCCAAGACCTTGGAGGCGGGCGTCAGTGAGTGAGCGTCAGCAGGAGAGACAGGGATCCCTCCCTCCCTCCTTGTCTCCCTTCCCTGCCTTCCTTCCTCTAAGGACACCAGGAAGTGCAGCGTTAGAGACCTGTGATCACGGGACTAGCTAAACAAATAGGTGGTGTAGTAAGCGGAATGAGAAAAAAGGAGCAATAAGGAGGCTGAAATAGAGGAAGAGAGAGAAAGGGGGATGCGTGAGGCTACCTGGATGCTGCAGACTGCACAACACTGCAAGGTGGCTGAGCATCACATCCTCCCTTCTACCTACCCATAGACACACTCTTCATCTGTCCATTCCTTAACCAACAGTACAACACTACTTTCAACCAGGCAATGGAGACTGTCACAGCAGAGCCCTGAGGCTCCGCTATAAGCTGTAGGATCAGACTGTAGGATCAGGGTCTCAGTCTATAGTGAATGGGAAAGTGGGAAGAAAGGTATTAACTGAGACGAGTTTGAGGAATGTGAGTGCACAGGTCACATAACACAATGTCGCAAAATGAGAGAAAAGAAGATATCATGAGTAATGCTGCCCTGTGTGCCGAGCTCATGGTTTCAGCTGAGGTAAGAATAAATACACATCACATGTGAAGGAAGAAGGGCATGCTGCAATTAAAGCATGAGCTTCTGGATGCCTCAACAAGAAGTGGACATGCACAAAAACTTGCAGACCTACAGACAGGAGTTTTTCCTTCATTTCTGAAAGCTGTCCATCCTGTCTCTGAGGGCTGAGGAGAGGGCTTAGGGTATCTTGCAAGACCAGCAAGCTACCTCAGCAAGGTACAAGACCAGTTCTCACAGCTTCAATGGGGCTCCCCTGCCACCAGCTCTCCTGCCAGCCAAGCTCACAAACCTGTGCCTCTGACAATGGTATTCACTCAGCTGCAGAGATGAATGAGAGGTTCTGTGCCCTTCTCTAGGGTCTTTGCTCCTGGCATTGATTTTCTGCAGAAGGCATCCAGGAACTGCAGTAAGGGTTGACAATACAATCCTGAAATAGGGTTTTAAGCAAAGAAAAAAAGATGGTGCATAGCATTTGCAAGTCATCATCTGCTGAATGTACCCACTAGCCACTACTGAGTACCTAGAGCACAAAAAATGTCAAGTATCCCTGGTAAAAACAAAATGATGGAAAATACATCTCTTTAATGCTGAGCTTTCAGACAAAAGAATCACACCTTTCAGATCCTTTTCAACTAATGTGCTGGTATTATTTACCTGTTCAAAAATCAATGCCCATCCTAGAGAAAAGTATTTCCTTTCCATACAAACAATGACAGTGACAGCCCAGAACACTAGACATATAAACAGGATTGGAGATTCAGGATCATAAAAGGTTCATTCTTTAAGGCACAACTGAAAGCATCTCAACCTGGCCTTGCAGATTACTAGCTTGCTTATAAATGACTGAAAAATTATCAAGATGAACGTTTGGCCACAAGAAAAATTTTCCAAATCTTGGATGTTTTAATAGCTTAAAGATAGTTCAAAAATACTAAACAAGCTTTATTTTTTTCCTCAGTTATACCCCGACTCTTACACTCAAGCATGGTCTCAGTCTCTTTGATGGCACTACACTGATTTACACATAACTGAAACCTTGAACTTTTACAGCTCACCTTGTGCCATAAAGAATACGAGACTTAAAACTTGTACGGTAAATCTAGACTTATGTTATTCTACCAGGTTCATTCATTGTCCTGAAAAGCAAGGAAGGCAAAGCACCTCAAAGAATATTGAATTCTGGACTCTCTGAGCTCCAGTGTTTTGTTCTGTGTACGCAGTATTCTCACACTTAGATACTTCAGGCTCAGGGATGTGTCAGAAGTGAATGCCCACCTTCCACAGACATTGCAGCTATGCTGACAATCCTCTTTTTTTCCAAGCCTGTTTCCATACCTTAATCTTCTTCATTAAATTTAATACCTAAATCCCATATTCATATCTTAAACTTTCCCAGCCAAACATTTCTCATGTTTTTACTGCCAACCAAATGCCTCTGGGTCA
The DNA here is from genome assembly GCA_013399895.1 of Serilophus lunatus. Lineage (NCBI taxonomy): Eukaryota > Metazoa > Chordata > Aves > Passeriformes > Eurylaimidae > Serilophus > Serilophus lunatus. Next base: position 852,612 of record VXBA01005890.1, on the reverse strand, counting down.
GTTTAAAACAGGCATTGCCGGCACAGTCAAGTTACTGGCCACATGTTCACTCACTGACAGCAGTTTAAGTGATGCCGTTTACCTTCCATCTGCAGCAAGCTAACCACACACATGTGGCTGTCTAGTGCAGGTTAACCAACAGGCAAAACTGACCCTAGACTCCACTCTTTTTGAGAGTTTTCTCTATGAAATGACACACAGAAATAATCACAGCTTCAACTAGCTTTGCAGAAAAAAGATACTGAATAAGAACACATAAAATGCCCGGCGTCAACTCTTGTTCTTTTTCTGCAACATGAGCAGCCCATTGACTAGATTTTCCATTTACAAAGTATTACTTATTATGGAGCCAAGGCAGAAATCACTGGTTCTCCACTTAAGAGAAAGGATAACCTTTGAGAATATGTGCTGTCAGTTTCTGAAACACCTTCACAATAATCTCTTCTCCCAGCTGAGGGATAAAACTTTTAAAAATACATTATTTTTCTTGCAAGGAGTAGGAAAATACAGTATGTGTTTTATAACAAAATTTAAACTCCTGAAACACACTTACAGGTAACAGAAACAGCAAAATCTACCAGGCATTGAAGTATACCACCAATTCACTTTCTGCTGCCTAATTTCCTACATGGAACAGAGCATTCTCATTTATACAATGCTCAAAAGATCTACACATCAGAAACACAATACATGTAGAAGATATTCTATTTTTCACTCTTATAAAAAGTACTTCCCCAATGAAAGGTCCAGAGGACTGAGAACAAAAATACCAGTTAATTTAGAAGAAAAAGAAACTATTTAAAATGTGGGTCACTCCATTTTAAATAAATTATTATTAACTTTTCCTGACTACATTAATTTACCCTATTCTAGAATTTTCAGAAAGCTGAATAAATCATTGTTACCACTGTCTTAATGGGAGAAAGCAGTATTTGTAGGCACCAATAAATTATGAAAAAAACCCTGTCTGACTACAAGATCATACTATTCATGTTGGAAATATTCCCTTCTATCATTCCTAATTGCAAGTTGCTTTAGAAAACATAACTAACTGATCTGAGTCTTTGAACTAAAGCAAGCCAGTGGTTTCACTAAGGTTTGCACCTTGGGTGACTCCCACAGTGATCACGTAGTTCAGAATGAGTGAGTGGAAGAAAAACAGAAAGATTATTTTTCAGCTAAGCATCAAAGCAGAATTTAGCTCCAACATCAGTAGGTACTGTTCCCACGAGGGAAGGCTGGTTTAAACCTGTTTCTATCAGCAAGTGCATCCTTTCAAATCAAGCAGTTCCAAAATGATGACTACATCAACAAACAGCTTTTCAGTAAGAATTCAACTCATATTGCCAGCTCACATTCAGCATCCCAAATGTGATTTGTAGGCTACTTCTCTAGAGGATGCTTTCAATTATTTGGCCGTTTTTCTTGCTTCTCCACCTCCTCTGTTTCTCCCAACTATTATTCAGCCCCCATAAAAGTATTTCTGTTGAGGCTGTAACTGGGGTATGAGACACGTAAGCATATACCCTGCCTGCACACGCAAGTTAATGACTCAGATTCTCTCATTCCAGGCTGTTTATAAGCTGCTTTTATAGTTTCCTGATCTGAAGAGATTTCTAGTTAATTTTCTGCTGTACCAGAGCTCAATCAAACCATCTAATCAACTTGATCCGTTCAGATCATGTTCATTTATCTCCGCCTCCTTCTGAGTAGTGTCTTGGGGTTTTCCTTGGGGCTTTTTTTGCTTTTGGTTTATTTTTTGTTTGTTAGTTTGTTTGTTTGAGGTTTTTTATTGTGGCTAATAAAAGAGCTATTCAAATTTAAAGACACATATGCCATTTTTGTTTTAGACATTAAATCAGTCTAATGCCCTTATTGCAACTGAAGAGGAAGGGAAGGTCAGGGACACTGCTTCAATACCGTTCAATGGATCTATTCGTTAGCTCACACAGCTGATGTGATGGAGTTGCTTTGTTTGTTCCTGGATCCACTACAAACACAAGCCATTGGCAGTTCAGTCAGCAACATATGAGAAGAGGCTTCCTCTCCCGCCGTACTGTTCCTGGCTGTTTGAGCATGAACAGAAAAGGTGGAAAGACGCCAACTGGCAAAACAGATAGAAACAGCAGTGCATGATTCTAATATAAGCAGCAAAAAAAGAGCAAGCACAAGACATCTCTCTCTCTCTCTCTCTCTCCCATTGACTAAGGTTCCTTTTGGCAAACAGCAGCAGGCTTTTGCATGCTTATTTCCCTCTGGTCAGGGAAGATAGCTTTAATTAGATAGCCATGGAAGGTAACAGTGCACAGTCTCTGGCACTGCTGAGGTACTAGGGTAGTAAATAGAGGACAAAAGGGCTGATCAGCTGCTAGTCAGTTCACAGACATTCCTCATCTCGATTTTTAAATGAAATTCCACATAAGAGGTGTAACTGGAGGACTATTCAGACCAACTTGCATGCACTGCAAGAACACATGGGAAAGGGTGTGCCCCTTCAGGGAAAGGAAATGTGTCAACAGCAGTGACACAATAATCCTGGCACATTTATGCAAGGCAGGTTCACTGCGATTCACATCCTTTCTTCATCATCAGATCTTCATTAACAACTGTATGGAACTTGCTCACGGTTTGGCATGTACAGAGCAGGGTAGTAGGCAGATGATATTAACAGTTTTCTTTCTTTTGTTTTCTTTTTTAGCTAGCAGTACCCTGCAGGACATTAAAAAAACTGATGCAGACCAAGGCTGAACTTTTCTAGCACTTTGCAACAAGTACTCAAAGGGTGATTTTTTAATAAATTACTATTATGATTGTGAACCTAAATATTACTATGACTATTACTGTTTGCTGTAAAGGTTCTTCATGCACCCAGCATTTACACTGTGACCAACCAAAACAAGATGGCTCCACGGACTAAGGAAATACAATGTATGACCATTCCCAAATCAGAGATAACTTTTCTGGCATTTTTTTTATTTTTTGTGCCATTTCCCATTTCTTAATAGCCTCGTTTAATAAGGTGTTCAAGTGGCTTCAAGAATTCATTCCTGCCTATACTACAATTGTTAAGAGGGAAGGCAAAAGAATCTGAGTGCACATACAAGGTATTCCCACTATTAAACTTACACTGTGCATACAGGAGTGGTTCTATTAGGACAGAACACATTCTGATCTGCCACTGTGTTCTTTTTCTGTAAGCATATGCCTAGAAAAAGGCTGCACAGAGAAAGGATAATGCCCTATACTCTCCAAACCTTTGGTTATTTTAGATTGTGGGAGCTCCTCAGCTATTTGTGCTCTGTGTCTGGTAACCCTCAAAGGATCTCCCTTCCATGAATTCCTCCAGCCTACCCTTGAACTCTCATGAAATGTTAGTATCCAATGACCTGTGGCAAGGAGTTCCACTGATTTACAACCTAGAGTGTGAAGAATCATCACTGCTTCTTCCGATATAGGCTACTACTGATTTTATTTGATTCCACTCACACCAATTTTAGAAAAACTAGCCAACAGGCAATCTTCTACCAACTCTCTCCATGTCTCTCATGACTTTTTAGACTCTTCTAAGTGTACAAAGACCTTACAGGCTGAAGAGTCTCAGCTTACTCAGTCATTCATCGTAGAGCAGCCAGTCATTTGGCAGCCTCCTTGGTCACTCTTTGGGCTGCCTTCTGTTCTACTACTCGTTTTCTAGGATGAGCAGACCAGAACTGCATGCCTTACTTCTAATGACAAGCGCCTTAGCTTACAGACTCCAACCAACCTTCAGCTTGCATGCCACAATTTTTGATGGGGAGCTCAATACACAGAGAATCTAATCACAGGAACCAGTACCCTACTGCACCAAAAGTAGTACCACCTTAATAAAAAGGTTTCTCTGAAAGACAAGGCAAATTTAAATACACACCTCTACTACTACCCTGTTGTAGTGGAAGCTCATTCAAAGAACTGTTGGCTGAAAAGGCCTCACTACAATAGAAATCCTATGCTTTTTGCTTGGCTACGTGGATGAGTGGCGTAGAAAGATCAAGGTGGACTGAGGGAGGGGAGAATGGTTTGTTTTGTTTGTAACTCTAGTGATTTGGAAGTGTGTGTGTGTTTTCCTGTGAGAAGCGCTTAGCTCTACCTCTAGTGATCTACAATCAGCGTCAAAGGTTTGTGAATGGGTTACAGAATCGGCAATGGCATCTCCATTGTTAGCTGTCTACATTTTTTATAACCGCTTGCATACTTTTGGTCAACCACTGTAAAATAAACAGTCCTTCCCAAATGTTTTTGTTTTCTTTGACAGCACAGCAGTAATTCACTTGGAATGCTGCAGAATATAATAGCACTTTAAAGCTGTTGTAAAACTGCCTTTTTATCATTTAAGTTTGAGTTGTTTTCAACAAAAAATTGCCAGAGCTCCAAAATTATATGAAATTAGAAGATGAATCATGTGTGCATGTACACATTATGAATGTGTGTGTGTGTGTGTGGGCTCAAGTGGGAGACATTATTTTAAATAATTCTCATTTTGTGGGAAGATTTGGTCATTTGCCTGTGTCTTTGAAAAATGACTCAATGCAACTGCCAGAATAACTTCTGCAACTCCAAAAATCTAATCAAGATGACTGGAACAAGTCTCTTTCATTATGAACTCTTAAGACCTCAAGCTTGCTATGCCCCTTGAGTAGAAAAACACTCTCCTAACTTGAGATTCCATCTCACCTGAAGAAACACTTTACAGATGGATCATTATATGGCTGCAAATGCAACTGGGAATTATATACTCCATGCTAGAGCAGAAACCAGTGAAAAGACACCAGTATCTGTTATGTACTGCCAAGGAGCTAGCCCGTGTGACCACAGATTTTTATATTTACACAGCATCACCCTATTTATCTCTCTTATCTTCTTTCTGAAAACTCTTGTCTCCAGCCTGCACAACATGGATCCTAAATTGTGCTGTAGAGAGAACAGGAATATGCTGTACATTAAGTTTGCTCTTGTAGGCTTAGAGGTTATCAATGTGGCCATCACACCTGCATTCCTGAAAACAACTGGAGACCCTGAGAGGCCTCAGGGTCCGTGATTCTCCAGCAGAGAGCAGTGATACACTGTCAGTGAGCTCAGTCCTGGAAAGCAGGGCAGCTTCCAAGCACTAGAAAAGGCAAAGCTCAAAGCTGGCAAGCTTGCCAGTGTTACTGTCAAAAGAGCTGGATGTGGAGAAACAGACAACAATGTGGGGTCATCTGAAAAGAAAATCATTAAGAACACCTGCAAATGCAGTGACTGAGCCAGCAGCTCTCACTTCAAAAGGAATACTCATGTGAGATGAGAGATGCAATCCTTGCAGGATTCTACCAGTGCAGGGGGGCATTTGTATCACAAACTCCACCTGCCTTCGAGTTACTATTGAATATTCTCTGGCAATCATTGCTAAAGATGAATATACCTGTTCAAGTGATATCAAGAAGAAGACATGATGCTGATAAGAGAATAAGCATCTCTAACAAACTGTGTTTTAAATTACATAAGCACTGTAAATGTGACCAGCTCAGCTTATGAGCAAGGCAAGATCTGCAGGCAGAAATAGACTATTAGATCAGTCAATACCGACCTAAAAAACCCAACAAGCTTGTCTCAATCTTTGTCCTGAATATAAGCTGCTCCATGAACATAAGCTGCTCTGTGTATGACAAAAATAGGCTTACACTTATACACAGGCGCATCCACACACACTGGCACTTCTCCATTTACAACTCCTGTGTATTTTATCCTTGTGTATATTCTCTATATAGCCACTACCAGTAATAAAAATGTCAAAATATGAACACTTCTTAAGCAATAAAAAGTACTGAATGTTCAGTTAGAGATTTAATTCATATGGTCTAATCAACAGATAGTCTTATCTGTCCAAACCCCAAAAGAACTGATCTGGACCCTGAGAAGCAAGCTTTCCCAGGCAGAAAGGTTTTCCTCTGTCCCATGTGCTAGTAAAATAAATGTTTGGCTTTCATCTAAAGATGTCAAAATATTTCATAAAGCAAATGACTAAAATTACCATTCCTATTTTACACATAATGAAAACTGAAGCACATGAGGTATACTGAGGACTGAGGACTTGAAGATGGGCAGGCAAGTTTTGCATTGTACACTGATGCTTCCCAAACTACTTGTAGCCAAGACACCTTGCCACTGCTTTTTTGCCTATCACATCACTTTGGCTCTAGGCAACTGCCACCTCAACATCCTTCGCTACTTCACTCTTTCCCTCCCATCAATATCAACCTGCTCTCTCCTCCCTGTCTCCCTCCTCATTTCTCCCCTACCCTCCTATGACAGCAGCACAGGTAAGGATGCTCACATTCATTGCACAGCTTTCAAGCCACAGCTCTCCACAGTGCCTTGGCTCAGCAGAAAACCTGGTCCAGTGAGAGTCACCTCCTTGTGTGAAGCTGATTTAAGTCATAACTCATATCTTCTCTCTTTGTGTCCCACATGTAGACACTGCTCTTAACAATGAAAAAACCCACAGAGCATCCAGTATATCGCACAAATTGTATTCTCTGAAAAGCATTATTAGTTCAGCCTTAATATTTGCACTATAGCAGAACTTACAGAATGGGTCACGTTGGAAGGCACCACAGTGCCCAACCTCTGTTTAAGCAGGGTCATCCTAGAGACCACATTGCACAGGACTGCATCCAGACAGTTCTTGAATATTCCAATGAAGCAGACTCCACAAACTGTCTGGACAATCTGACCCAGTATGCAGTCACTCTCACAGTAAAGCAGCTCTTCCTCATATTCAAGTGGAACTTCCTGTGCATCAGTTTCTGCCCATTGCCTCTTGTCTTATTGCTCAGCACCACTGAGAAGAGCCTGGCCCCATCCTCTTGGCACTCCCACTTCAGACATAGACAAATATTGAAAAGGTCCCCTCTCAGTCATCTCAGTTCCCTCAACTTCTCTTTGTAAGATGCTCCTTTAGCACCTTTCTCTGTCATCCTATGCTGTTCTGCCAAGTGGCATATTTTAGCTATCATTCCAGATGGTCAGCAGATCAGTAGCATGAATGTTAAGAAAAATAACCATGAAAGCGAAAACGAAGGACATTATTGGAAAGATCCTTCACTACACACTGATCTCACATCCCCTTGGAGCCAACATCCTTGTTTCTGTATCAATCTAAAAAGGTTAAAACTCTCTCTGTTTGCCATCAGTGTCCTGATGTGGCCCCCACCTGGAAAGATAAAGAGCTATTTTTTTAACTGTTGTTATTATTATTACAAAGAGAGCTGATATTATTTCAAGGACAGCCTCTGTTAGGGCTTTCTGATGTCCTCCCAAAAAATTCAGCTAGAGTTTTCATTCAGGAAATGACCCCCAGGACTATGATGAGATACTATGCCTGCAACAGCACTTGTTACTAACCCTGTAAGAAGTAAAGTTATGCTCTCAATATCCATAATATGTTCCACCTTCAAGGAGTGGTTCTGGAACCAAGAACTGTAGGCCACTTTCCTAAGGTGAGCATTCAAGGATACAGCAGAGGAAGAAGGATCAGGGTGCTACCTTTTCTGAAAGCCAGACCTAGAGCAAGGTGAGTTTTGGAGGACTGGCTCAAATTAAGCAACATTATGCTCCACATTCACCCTGGCAGTCATGATTTCTTGCCACTACGAGAGATTCCCTTTGAAGGGATCCAACCCCAGGGCCACACTTTTGGGCAGCAGCAAGGAAAGCAGTGCTTATCACACCTTAAACCAGGCACCCCAGCTAGGGAAGAATGTAGGCTGCTGCGCTGGCTGAAAGGCTTGGGAAAGTGCAGTCCTGCTGTTTCATGTCAACATTCCTCTCCCTCTGCCTTTCTCAAGGTCTTGGCAGAAAATCCTTTTTTGTTCTTATCAGTTCAAACAAGAACAATGAATTCCTCAAGCCCGAAAGAATGTGACAAGGTGCCAACAAAGCCAACATAGCAAGGTGATGTATGGTCTATAGGCTGGAGCTCAAATAAATCACTTCACAAGCCCATGCTGCAAGGAGGGAATTCAAACAGCTTAGAGCCTCTGTTCCTAGTTCTCCCCTTCAAATATTCACCTGCCAAGTATCCCAGATAAAAGCAGTACGTGTGATGCTAAAGCACCACATGCCCTTTGCTCTTGTTACCAGGAATAACAGATTTAACAAAGTGTTTAATCAAATCGATATTACAGCAGTGTGTCTACACGGCCTTGGTACAGGCAGAGCTGCAGTTTCCACTATAAACCCCACTATGTGAGAGTTTACAACTGGCTGAAAAACTGGCTCACTGAGCACAACTTGGTGCACATATACGTCAGAGAGGGAGCAAATTATTCTCACCACATTTCAAAATTAATTGTTTGGCTCTCTTAAAATCATAATAATGTTTCGGGAAAAAAAATGAAGTTACCACATCTGGATGCTTTTTAGTATGTATCTTCCAATTATACAAAGAAACACTGATCTCCTAGTCAACTAGTTTGATTGGGAAAATACAATACTAATAACCAATATATTTAGTCATAAAAAGACAGCTTAGGAGGTGAATATTCTGGATCTCCAAGGACACAAATGTCTCACACCTTGCTTGAAAAATATGCTTTCTAAATAGAACTCACATGATGCTTGACACTGAAGAAATCAGGGTCCAGCAGTCTGCTTGCAGCTCCTTAGCTCTGATAGGTGTCTCATTAGTGAAAAGAACATCTTCACCACAGGTGGATTTTTCCCAGTTTACATCACTTCAGCTCAGGAGATGCACTACTTGGCAGACATTCCAGTACTGCTCCTGCTCCATCACCTACCTCATCTATATCCTGCCCCACAAGTATACATACTATCGAGATGCTAGTTGGAACTGGTACACTAAATGCATGCATCCCTGTCTTGCCTATACATCCCCAGAAAAGAAAAAACTGCAGTATCTCCTGCTATTACTCTGTGGCAACCCGGCTTTGCTGTATTTCCCAGGTCTAGGTTGGCTGTGTTTGACATCTAGTGAATAAGAAACAGAGTAAGGAGAAAGAAATAAAATAGGTGCCTGACGCAGCATGTTTTTTAGATAAACTTCTATTGCTTGCACAATAGAAACCAGAAAATGGGCTACAGGTACTGAAAATGCTGTAACATCTCTGTAATGAAGAATCTTAGTATGGCTGTGGATTACTGCACTTTTCCTAACAAACAAGGAGAGAGAATTGGCACTGCATGAGGTTCCAGCATACTGCTTGCCTCTTAAAATGGCTTTGGTTGAAGCAGGACTTGGTCTTCCTTCTTTAATACATAGCCTTACACATCTTTAAAGAAGTAGTTTTTTCTATGCACACTTATCGTGTGTTGTCCGCCCTCTCAAAAAAAAAAAAAAAGAAACTGAACAAACCAACCAAAGCAACATAATCTCTGCCTTAAATTCACATCTTATACAACATACCAAAGAATTCAAATAAGTAATTCCTATTTTGGGTTGAAATTGTTGATTTGGAACTACTGCAGTCTGCTGAATCATATGGGTCAGGAAAATGTTCTCCTCAGAGATTCCCACATAAAAGTTATTCTAGGAGAATAGGAAACATTTCCATCTGACATTCACCTTGCCACTTGTACTGACTGGAGTAGTACTTGTGGACATGGATCTAGGCCTGGAAATACTTGTGCATAAGAGTATACCTGGATTAAACCTGTCAAAACTACCACTGCAGAAATGCAGCATTTCTGATGGGCGAAGTGTACCAACAAGAAAGGTAAGACATGTCACAGAGCCCAAGCTCATTCCCTGACACATGACCAAGCTGAGCTCTGTGCTGCCTAGGTGGGACTTGGTAAGAGGCAAGGAATGGGAGGAAGAGAGGAAAGCTGGGTTACTGAGGCCAGCAAGGTAGATTATGGAAGCAGCAATTCTGACTGAGAGTGGACAGGATGCTGAAGAGGAGAGAGGACATCAGTGAAGAAAGATAGAACAGTTGGGAGCTACCATTTTGAAAGACTGGCTCACTAAGTTTTGTGATGTGTCCTGGGGCTTTTAGTAAATTTCTTAAATTCTCAGATTATGGAGACAAATGCACATATAAATATATTAAAATATATGACAATTGAATTATTTTTAAAGATCAAAATTCTGAAGGGAAATATAAAAGCAGCTCCTTTTTTAAGTCTCAGCTATTCTCATGAAGATAGCTACAGAAATTACATACAAAAGGCACCAAGGTACTTTTCAAAACTACATATATAGTTTTTATATGAGAGAGCTTTTGATGATTTAAGAGAAATTACAACTAAGGGGCAAAGCAGAGGACCAAGGAACAGAAACAGTGTTGAGTGTCTCTATCTGCTTTACAGTCTGCTGGCTCAGCTAAATGGAAATTATAGAAACACAGAGCCCTTTCAAGTAAAATACATAATTTTATTGCACTCAGTTCACTCTTGTTGCTTAATTGTAATTCAGATCTTACTAAATCGTTCATCTACACCACTCGAAGATTAAAAAAGCCTAAAACCAAGTGAAATTTTGATTTAAATTTCTATTTAAAGTTCTAATTTCTATTAAATTATTTTTTCATATCAAGTCTGAAGTACACCAAGAGTATTTTGGCAAACACAGACAGTATGTTAATCCATTTCACCTCAACTGCACAAGATCTTAACACATATTACAAGCAGAGATGATCTTTGGCATCCTCTATTCTCACCTCATAAAACAAACAAGTGAACTTTGCACAGTTTGGCACAAACCTAGCTCAAGAAAGGCCCCAAATAACATAAAAGCAGATGTCACAGGCTGGGGCTGGATTGTAGTAAATAACCTCAAGAGCACTATCTCCTGCCCCTAACACGGGGATATTCTGCTGCAGCAGCTGATTCATAGCAAATGAATGCACATTTTTAAGATAAACAAATGATGCAGTATGATTAATTACCAATTTCCCCTTTTGAAATGATGTCCAAAAAGTCAACTGACCACCTAACAAAATTACAACTCCAAAGTAACATTTAACAGAGTCCTGTACACAGTTTATCACGTACTAATTTTGTGACGTTTGTTAAAGGAGAAATCGATTTTTCATGCGACCTAAATAAGCACTTTCATCTGAGAGGAAGAGGGATAAATGACCGAATCCTGCTTGTTGCTAATTTGAAATCACTTTGCTCTTGGAAGGACTTCCTTCAGTGACAGCTGACAGTATTCAGCACCTGGAGCTCGGGGACCCCACAGGGTTTCCAAATAGCTGAAGTAGGGCTTCAGAGGTCTCTGATAATGAAAACAAGTTGACTGGTATGTTTGATCCTCTCCTTTCAGTTACAGTAATGCCTTGTTTAGTTGGCTACTACTATTATTCTATTAGTAAAATATCTGCATTAGTATTCACATCTCAAATGCTATCTTTTCTCCATTACCTCTTTCTTAAAAAGATGAGAATGGGCTTTTCTGTTACACTATCAATGCAAGTATCTCTACTGAAATGGCTGCCAGTGAAAGACACCTAAGGAAGAGTGTATGAGTAAGACAAGCATATAATGATATTTCCCATAATGATACCTCGGGTTTTTTGTGGCTCTGGGACTTCCTGAATGTAAGGTCTGGTATTGAATAGCCCAAGACAAAAATCGAATTCTTTAAACCTATCCAATTAATCTTTGAATTCCCATAAACACTTTCAGTTTCTGCCACATCCTTTAATAAGGTTGTATGATAAAGCATCTTCATTTGTTTCTTTCAGACCTACCAACTACTACTTCCATTAAATGACACCCAGTTCCACTACCAGAAGAATGACAGTGAACATTTCCCCTAATGTGTGTCATTACTGATTTTTGAGATCACCTAAACGCATCCCACTCACTGTCTCTTTCCCTCCTGGCCAAAGAGCTTTGCTCTGTTAGATCCTTCACCTGATTTCATTCTGCACCTCTAGCTATTTGGGTAAGTAACAATTCCTGTTGTTCTGGGATCATGCAGCACTTTCAAAGTCACCCTGACTTGTCCTTTACAATTCAAGGGAGTGGTGATGGTTTTCTGATGATAGCATAAACTCATGCATCCTAAAAATCCTGCATTCACTTTCAGCACACTGGTCTAGCAAGAAGCCTGTTGCTGTCTCAACTTCCCAGTGTTAGTCACATAACTTTGCCCCAAAGATGGGATAAACTGTATGGCAGTGGTTTGGAATGTGGTGCCAGCTCATTCCTTTTGTCTCTTTCCTCCTCTGGCTTGCTGACTGCAAGCCTTTCCTATGACTGTACAGAACATAGCACATTTTGGAAACAGTTGCTCTGGAATTGCCACATGCAAAGTCTCGGTCCTTCCCTGCAAAACATCAGCCTAGCTGCAACCTCTCCTTAAGACCTGTGGCTTCCCCAGAAGTTCAGTCAGGGAGGGGAGATAAGGTAAAACTGGGGACATGTACACAGGTTTTACCTTGTTCACTTTATAGGTCTACAGAGATTAAACAGAAAAAAAACCCAAAAAACCAAAACAACAGCCTCCGGCTCTTTCCTCGAGTTACCAGCATTCTCACGAGTTATTTTTATTCATGGTTTCTTTGCTTTTTAAGCCAACCTTCTTAAATTCCCATTAAGAAATCAGGCACTGCATGTGCAGGTCTAGCTAAATTAGTTTTGCAGCAACCCACCTTTGCCCTAAGCTGCTCCTAATTGCTCCTCACAACTTTCCAGTTGTTCTGGAAAACCCAGGTTCTGTCAAATGGTAACAGAGTTGTCCTGCTGTTAAACTATCCCCTTCAGTCAAGGAGACAACAGTAGCTTGAAGGATCTGGTTTCTCTTCTGACAGCTGCAGTAACTGGGACCTAAGTTGGAATTGGAGTAGAATTTTGTGGTGAAAACAGAATCAATGTCACCACATTGCCTCTACATAGAACCCCAGGTAGATTTGGATCTTGACAGATTTTTATGTCCACTTCAACATCTACTATTCTCCAGAGAGGTAAAAAATAGGGAAATTAAACCACCATTAAGCTACATCAACATGACAGAGGCAGGCACTGCAGTATTTGACAATGTTTCTAAGGCTTGAATTAACCCGATTATAAACATTTTTAAAACAGTGTAATTGGCCCCCCCAGCTTTATCTGCGTTGACATGTGTTCAGTTTCACTCTTCGAAGGTTTTATGTCTACGGTGCAACTCTAAAGGTAGCAGGACTGATACATTTCAGCACTGTTCCTGGTTGAGCTGAAGATTTTCTATATTCCTCTTAGCAAAATAGTGAACATAATTTTTGTTGACTAAAAAAGGAGATATTGCTGCCTTGTATCTCTTCCAATTTAGGTCACAAACCTTTATAGAAGTGCTTAGACTTTACTGCAATAGGTAAAGACTATGATTTCAAATGTTATAGGGGATAAAGGGTCTGGTAGAATATATTAGAAAACATCTCTAATTCATGCAACCTTCCACTGACATAAACCAGTGAAAAAGGAAAAAAAAATACCCTTCCTATCAGGTAAGGACAGTAACTGTGCCATACTGCAGAACTTTAACCCAACACTTCCCTGCCACCCCTGCTGCCAGCAGAATTTAGCCTCTGTAAGGCAAAGTTGCTACTGCTCTCCATGTAAGCCCTGAAGGAGAGCTACTACAGAGGTACCTCTGCTACCCCATCTGCCTGGGGACCTGCCTCCTTGCCTGGCACTTACTGAGGGCATTCATGTCTGAAGTATGTAACTGAAATGTTGTTTGTGCAAAATCACCCATGAAATAAGTCAACTGATGCAACAGACTTCTACCACAGGTACATCTGACTTGGTATTTTGAAAGGGTGCTTTTAATTCATATATTTGATTTTTTATATTTTTTTATTTGTGGGTTACTTTTGGGGTGGGGACTTACTGTTTCATTGGTTTTTGTTTGTTTGTTTTTTAAGAGGAAGAATAGAATTATGGAATCATTTAAGTTGGAAAAGACCATTAAGATCATTGAGTTCAATGATTAAAAACAGCAGCGCGGTAAGTACTATTTTCTCGCTCTGCCTGTATTGTTTACATCTCACCTCATACTATTGGGATGACATTCAGTGAATCCCAATGTAATTTCTACTCCAATATTACCTGAAATTCAGCATATTCTTAAGTCTTTCTATATAATAAATACACTTTATTATGCTTAACTAATACTGAACATTTGAAAATGTCTGAGTATTAATCTGGAAAGGTTTTCACCTACAGAACTTATTTGCAATGCGCTAAGGGTTATTCTCTCTCACAGACACATATAAATGGGTGCATATATATGTATGATAATGGAAAAAAGAAATGTAGATACATTGCTATGGAATTAAAGATGTTCAATTACAGGACAAATTGTCCTATAGTCATGTTCATTAAAAGTACTAGTATTTCTAATCAGTGTTCAGAAAAGTTCTCCTGCAGCATACTACCACGTACTGGCATATCTAAAGCAGGCAAAGAACTGACAGAAAGCACACGGAAACAGCTTCTCTGCATATAACAGAACTTATAATCTTGATTTGTGTTATGTAAAAAGATGTAAAATTTGGGAGACATAATTCCAATATAGGGGTCCCAGATATTTATATCTATCAAAACACATATCCCTCATTGTAGGATATGTTGGAATTACTATTTCAGCTGAAATCTCTTATTATTTAATTATAACATAGAAGCACACTGAACTAGAAATTAAAACCTTAAGAGCATTTGCAGTGAGTCAGAATAAATATCTATTTCTAGACTGGTGCCAGCTCAGACAGTGGCTACTAATGGATGCTGAGGAAAAATACACATGGCAAATATGGAATGACTTTTCCTGCATTTTAAAAGTGGGAGACAGCATTAATTCCACTGAGTTTAAAAATATTTTCTAAATGAGGTCTGTGAAAATCCTTTTTCTGGATCTTACTTTATTTCTTTTGTCTAACAGTCTCGTAAACAAATTTACACGTCTAACATGAAGAACTTCTATGCTAATGAGCTCAAAAATGTAAATGTGTTCTGTGAAAAAAATACCTCTTTTTACCTGTTTTTATCTAAACCATTACTATTGGTCTTGTATTTTGGAAAACAATAAACAATGATTTTCCATTCATGTTCTATACAGAATTAAGTAGATGCGCAGGTCTCGGTCTTCTTAAATTTCTCTGTTATTTTTGAGAAGACCTGATCTGTTTATCTCCAATAGAAATAATACCTTTGAATAATCTTAACAATCATCTGCACTTCTTCAGATCCTTTATTATTTGTAATGTTCAAAAATACAAGTGGGGCACTGAGTTATATATGTCAGAAGTCTGTCTTACATTTTATGACCTTTTTTTTCATAACAATTATTAATATTTTTTTCCTTCTTTTGACCACTGCTGTCACAAAACTGGCATTTTGCAAGAACTATTTATCATGATTCCAAGTTCTCTTTCCATTTGCCAATAAAACACCTCAGAGGTCTCCTTTGCAGAGGGAGAGCTGCTTCTCATCCTCTTGAACATAGGAACACAAAGCATTGCCTGCATTGCACTGCCAAGCCTTTAAGTAGCATAGGTTCCTTCTTTAACTGTTCACCATCTATTTTAGTATTAACTAATTTTTTTATCGTCACCAATTCATAACTTCACACAATTAGCTTCAAAATCATAAATTTTAAGTACGTCGCAGCACAATTCCTGCTGGAAATATACAGGTCTACTTCCAAAGTAACCCAGGAAAGGACTTTCTCTCTCTCATTCCCTGACCACTTAATTCCTTTAAAGCACTCAATGAATAATATTAATTATTTTGGAAAATAAGACACATCACACTGATTGAACTGTCCCTAGCCACACAATTAATAGGGTTTTATCAGAGAATTCCAACAGATTTGTGACACATAATTCCTTCCTAAAAAAAGCTTACTGTTTTTTTTAACTTATTTTACCTACCCATTTTTTACTTACCCAAGTTTCTATAGTTTGCTTTTTTTTTCTCCCGTAGCTTATATTTGCCTAGAATGGAGATCAGATCTACTGGCCTGTAGTTGATGTAATAATGGCTGCCACCACCTTCTCTGAGGCTGAGACATCTGCCCTATGCCCTACAGCTACAGCTTTACTGTTAGAAGTTCAGAAATTTCCTATTTCAGTTTGATCTGACTTCTTTGGAGAACGTTTGTTCTTGACAATTTGTCACTACTGATTTATTGATCTGTTTGAAAACTCCCTCACTTGCATCACAACACTAGACAGCTCCCCCAAATACTTCCCTATAAGTGTGGGTCTGGTGTGGAAATCTTTGTAAATTCTTCTAAGATGTCTAGAATTTATGTCTCTACTCCTGTGGCCTTGCCTTACTTAAGCTCTTCTTTTACTTGTTGAAGACTCACTGTCTCTACACACTCTTCAATGACCTCCTGTTTCCAGCATGCATGAAAGTGTTTTTATTAGTACTTCCAAGCCCTTATTGGGTTATTCCTCACCACTTTTTTAGACCTCCTTCATCAATGCTTCCCATTAAACATGTTTTACCTTTAACATAAACATACTTTCTTTTCTCTATCTGGACACTTCTATTTTTGAGGACTACTTATTTAAAATTTTCCCCTCCACTCACCTCCATAAAAATGGCAACCTCTTCATAATCCTTCTAAAGTAATTTTGATAGTTGATATATACATACTTGGAACACTTAAGATGTCTGTAAGCAGTCTTCTTGCTGAATGAAAGTCACTTCACCCTATTGACCCCTCCTTTTAATCTCAGTGGTATGTTGTACCTACTTATGACCTCAGATATGACTGTGGAGAAATTACAATGAAATAGAAGAACAAGGATGATTTGGGAGGACATCTCTGCCCAGTATGACTATGACTGTATGAATTTTATATATGTTCTTTTTATATAAGAGAATTTGAGGTTCCTTTTCCAAAGAACAAGTAAAATGCTCTTTGCTCTGGAATCGTGAATTCATGTACAGACCCAATGACGAGTGGCTGAGTACTGCTGGGCTTTAAACACTGTTGACTAGCTTCCATTAAATGAGCTTGTGGCATCAGATTCAGCTCCTCATAATTACTATTCCTCAGTTCAAGTACGCGTGTTTAAAAACTTCAGAGAAAATACTCTAGGAGCCGGTATTTGAATCTATCCTTCAATAACTTTAGTCAGACAGGTGGAACAGTGTAGGCCAACCTGCAATTCTTTCAGCCATGATCAAATTCTTATTTGCACGAAGAGCACTATTTCAGAGGCCATTTATCCACCACCTTTAATTAATACCTCTAGTTTCATTAAGATATCTATACTCTAAACAAGTATTGTTTTTGTCAATACTGCTAATCATGGCTTTAGGTCCCTGCTTTTCTGTACGAAGTATTTGTATCATCATTCACCTAACAAAAACTGTGGCATTAACCATTTTGCAAAAAAAAATAATTTAGTGGCTCCAGGCTTTTTGTTGTTACTGAAGGAGCCTGACCTCATTAATTCTTTGGTTGGAATTTTGCTTCCAGAAACATCTGTGAGGATTATTCCAGAGGTTCATTTTTTAATTTTTAGATGTTTAACTGTCTAATTTGTAGATGTGATCAGACAGTTAGTGTTCTAAGTACCATATATGGAAACCACAAATATTTCCTGAGGTGAATTTGCAGGAAAAAAAGGAAGGACGTTTTTCAAAACCATACCAGAAACATGTTTTTAATTGTAGATAAAAGCATTCTCACCAGTACTAAAATACATCTAGAGGTGTCATACCCAAAGTGGCAAAGGCTAGGTTCACAGTTTCTAGATATTGGCTATGTTTAGTGAAGCTGTATGTGGTGACAAGTACTACGTCAGGCTTGGCCTTTTCAAACCTAAATTATTATGGACTGAAAAAAAGCTGGACAAATGCACCTAAGATCTGTTTGCCTATCTGTACTTCACTGCATGATGTCTCTTGCATGAATACCCACCCATGTAATGAAAGTGCAGCCTCCACTTCTTCTAACTACACAATTAGTCTGGGACAAATGCTACTCTTCAGTTATTTCAGTAACATCATCATCAGGTTGTTATCTTCTGTAGATTAAAAGAATAAAAATCAAAGAGCATGCAAGATAGGCATATATGGCCAGATATATATGACTGTAGTCTGATACAGTCTTTAATCATAGGATATTTGGGCTTCACACAGCATAATGCCCTGCAGTGACATCAAGATTCCTAAAAAGATGACATTTGACTATTGGAGCTGACTACTGACCCTGCTGGAAGCGTCTCCTAAAACTCTGGTAGACCTCAGCATTGCTGCTTTTCAGTTTTCTGATGACTTATCCCAACTTACAAAAAACTCCAAGTACATCAAAACTAACACTATTTTTAAATGAGTGCACACTCCTTGAATCTTCAATTAGTATAAAATGCAGTATCTCGTCAGAGTTATTGCAGTTTGATACAGCTAAGAAACCTCACGCAAATCCTTCTCTACCTCCACTCACTTAAAACCTGGCTTCTTACCCACAGAACTTAGCACCTTTGCATAAGAGAAGGTCAGAGTAACAGAGATCTCTAGATTCTCTTAAAACATAAACTGTGTTTATAAAATCCTTCCATGGGAATAAAAATCCACAACAGACAAAAGGCATTTTGCCTGGTTTTGTCTTGGATAGTAATGAAAGGAAATTACAAAATCAACACTTGAATGCAGAGGCAAAGCTTTCTTTAACTTCCATTTCTTTAACACAAAGTCCCATCTGTGGAGTGCTGGAACCGGGAAACTGAAAGTCAGAATCAATGTAAAGCGCTTAATTATCATTAGATGTGGAACTGAAGGGTATCTCTGCTATACTTCCTGTCCTGGAATTTTAAATGGAACATATGGCACAAGGGGGTGGAGAGTCTGGATGTCAAAACACAGATACAATTCTCTTTCAGAAAAGACCGTGAAGAGTATCTTACTGATCAAATGATGGTGGAAACTCACAGCACACCAGATATGGTCAAGGAACGTCAGAGCTTTAGCAATTGTTGATTAGTTACAGAGACCTAAACTTGCTTATAATTGTTGCTTATCTGTTACCCATTAGGGTTAAACACATTATAAAGATGCAACCCACCTCTACGGAAAAGGAAAGAAACAAAATAAAACTGAAAAATATCTGGACTCTTAGCCTTTCTAGGTGATATTAAGGGACAAAAAAGTATGTGGCACTGTTGAATACCTAAGATAGGAATGCCATCTAAATACTCCTTGAATGATACTAGTGTGTGGCTTGCTGGGTGATGAAGCTTCAACAAGTTCTGAGTTATTTCCTTTACCCTTTAATCATAGACACTAATAGCAGAAATATTCTGTCTCATTGCTCTTATATGGAGTTCTCCTCCTACACCAGCAATTTAGTCAGAGGCCAGGTCAGTGGGCAAAACATGTTCATGACTACTTCCTTTGCTTCAGAAACAGTTGCCAAATTGTAATGGCAAAAGTTCTGCATTTGCCTTTTCATCTGAGTGGTCAGAGACTCTGGAAACAAGCCAATGTGGGATTGTTCTGCTGACCACATTGAGCTCTTGATCAGCCTGTGAACATTGTCTTCAGGACTGCTCGGTACAGCTTCCCACATGAGTAATATCTTTAACAGCGGATAGCTTCACCGAATCTCTGTTCACTAGTATAAACTCAAGAATTTTAGAGTTTATACCCATAAACTATGAGGTTTCCTCTAGATTTCTGCCTTTTTTATGACACTCAAACTGTTATTTAATCTGTCCTTCCTTTGAGCTCCTCTCCTGCTTCCTTACTGTCACAAAAGCACAATAGTCTGGACTGTGAAATACTCCTCACCCCACCTGATTGCAGGAAAGCCCACTGACTTTCTACTACATTTTTGTATAATGCAATGCAATCTTTTGCTTTTTTCTTACCCCTTCTGGCTTTGCTCCACTTTTCCTTTCTTTTATGTTGTACAGTAGATTACAGCCTATCTTTCCATTTGTCCTTAGTATCTGTTTCCTCTTTTCATCCACCCACTTTTTCCTCTTTTTCTTTCTATGATGCCTCTTCTACGCTATCCCAGCATTTTCTTTTCTCCTCTTTCTCACAATGAATGTTTGTCTTTCAATCCTGTTTTACCATCCTATCTTCATACCTGAAGGCTCAGTCTCCTAATCAAAGACATAGAAAAAGAGCCTCTGCAAACCCAACTATTACACTGATTAGTTCTATGAACTATCCTCAGGTTTTTAACCTCTATCTGTCCTTTCAGCCCCTCTTGCTCTGAAAGCATGTTCCTATTCATTTCATGTATGCTCAGTCCCGCTGTCCATGGACTTTATGGATCTGTCCACCATCACTGTCAGATGCTCTTTCCTACTCTAACTCTTCTCAATTGGATTTTTTTTTCCAATTTCTGAGAAGAAACGCAGGTCTAAAGAAAAAGCAGAACAAAGAAACTAGGTGTTGGCAAACACTTCATAAAAATACAAAGGTAAGGAAAACAAGGATAGTCCTCGTGTACCCATGAGGCTTTAGCAGGAAAGAGAAACATGCTTTCCTAGGGGGCAAATGTGTTTCACTGCTGAACTAGCTGAGGCAGATAGAAATTGACTGCCAAAAAGAAAACGACTCTGTGGATCAGAAGAGAACAGAGACATCAGAAAGGACATCACAGACTTCTAACATTGTCTTTCTCCATAAACGTAAGAAGAAACTAAAGCAGGAAAATAGGTGTGGACGCCCATTATTTTTCTTAGGTCTCTAAGCTATGGCATCTTATAACACTTTATGTTTAGAAACTCTTATATGTCCTTTTTTTTTTTTCATAAAGCATATGATAAGAATATCACACTGCTGTCAGGATTGGCCCTCTGGGACAATATGAACCTGAGAAAGAGTAAGAGTGATCAGAGGTTGCAGGGGCCATCTGTCTTCTGATCTGTGAAAAGCTGCAGCTGTAACACCAGGAGAGACTGAGGTAGACCTTGAGACAGTGCTGTAGATGCCTTCCTACACTGAGCGTGCTAGGGGGTCAACACAGCAACCTGGCATGCTTCTAGAGGAGCAACTGAGATGACTGGGTTGGATTCCACCAAAGCAGCAAAAGGCAGCGGGCAGCTGAAGCAGACGAACTGGCTGTGACGACCCCTGATGATAGGAGCAGTGTATTAGCAGGCATAGCTGAGCTTAGCTCCAATTTCTTTGCAGACTGATAGCTCTCCTCTAAGGCATGAAAGCAATTGGCTTTCCAGTACACCCCTGGAAGGCTGCTCCACTGCCTAATAAATTTTGCTTTTTTTAGATATATTCCTGGTATCCAAATTAGATTTTCCTTAGTTTTTCCTATTACATCAACTTTTTCTTTTAGGTTTTATTGATTCTTGTTCCTCTTTATATTAAGTATGTCAAAAGTGCTGAATCTCTGCTAATAGCGTAGATAGTATAAAGCAATAAGTATTTCAGATACTGTTCTGCCTACTGACTCTCAAAGTCCCTGATGGAAAAAACTCAACTTTAATTACAAAAATCTTTGTATCATGAACTCCATTACTAATATCAATTGTAGCAAAAGGAATGAAAAACCAGAAGGTAGTGTACAGAATAAATCATTGCATCTTTGCGACCGCATTACAAAGGGTACTTTAAAAGAAAGTATCTATTTTTTGCTACTTCTTTTAGAAAAGAAAAAGCCTAAAGAAACAAATTAAACTCTACAGCCACATCAATTTATATTACAATCCATCATTAATGACTTTCCTGGGGGGGTTCTGCATTGATTTTACGACTCATTACTAAGGATGCATCTATCCCTGTTGTTATACTCATTTTTAATACACAGAGCAAAAAATTTTTAAGGACACAAAATTCAGTTACTGCTATGTGAAGAAGGTGATTTTAATTGCAATAGGTTAAGATAACTTGGCAGTACTTCTCCTGGCTGACCTACTAATGTCACTTAAAAATAGACAAAAAAACACTTGGAAGTCTGCCTGAAGGGAAATGGTTTTCTTGTGAAAGACCTTGTCAAACATATTAAAATCGAAGTTTTGGACTTTAGCTGAACAAACAGCTTTTATTGCTTAGCTATGCTAACTGCATTCTAGTACTTAAGGAGACA
Source organism: Serilophus lunatus (assembly GCA_013399895.1). Classification (NCBI taxonomy): domain Eukaryota; kingdom Metazoa; phylum Chordata; class Aves; order Passeriformes; family Eurylaimidae; genus Serilophus; species Serilophus lunatus. Next base: position 830,573 of record VXBA01005890.1, on the reverse strand, counting down.
TTTCAGTAGTAATAGCAAACTGACAATTTTACATCAGCACCTCCTGACTATTTACAAATCTCCACTGACCACCACAGAAGGCAATGTTAATAAAGGTCAAAATTACCATCTATCTACATAATCTCCTGTAAGAACTGTTCTGTAAAGGATCAACAAGTCTAATTGTTTAATATATTTGCAAAAATCTGATTAACCCACACTTAAGTCACAGAAAACACTTCCACAGACTTTAATACTTGATTCAAGCCTGAGATGAAGGTACAATAGGTTCTTTATCAAATATTTTAGTTTGATATTAAATTATTTCCATTCCTTTCAAGAGTACATTAGCTGACTTATTAAATTGACTAGTTACTCATTTCAAATTACTTCCTCAGTTTGTGGTACTAGGAAATGACTCTTTAACAAGTATTCTTGAAAGCGTATCATTGCTCATTCATTTAGTAAGATAAGTTCATGCCTTTTAAAGCAGCATATCAACTTGCAACTTTTAAAATAAAAGCTGAGACAGCAATTAACAGTATAAGCATGCAAAGAAGTGAAAGACAGGATTGTTCAATTCTGACTATATACCTAACCTTAACTCTTCTCACTAACCCTGCCAAACATTTGCTTTTCATATTTGTTTTGTAAAGTGCTACATTATGATTATTTTCCTGAAAGAGATTAGTTGCTGCAAAACTTCCTTTTCCTAAGCATTTCAAGAAAAGTAGTGCACATATCAATGAACTAAATGGCAAAGTCACAGGGAGCTGAATGCCTTATGTAGGACATGCCTCATTAAATACAGCCTGAGCTGTATGCACAGAGAATGATTGTCTGCCAAATCAATAGACATTGCTCTTGGAGCATTTGATACATTTTTTTGTATTTTGTACACAGCACTCAATATTTATTCCATATTTTAAGGATTTGTATCACGTAATTTTCTATTTAAAAAGATCATATTTTGGTGACTAAGGAGACAGAAGTAACCATTCATCAAAGCTGCTGAGTTATGTAGGACTTCAGGAACAAGACAGATATGCCAAGATATGTGAAACTGGGTAACTTTACTATCACTGAGTATGAAACAGTGATGCCAGCCTCACAACCTGCAAGTTAACTCATGGACAACTCAGTCTCCAGACTAGAGCACACCCCCCAGACAGCTGGCCATCAACAGGAGCTGCCACAGTAACTCCAGACAAAACATAATCCATTAGGTGAAATGAAGTCAGAAGGGTGCCCATCTCTCTTTAAATGATATTCTGGTAAGCATTTTGGATTCAAAGACAAGCTACTTGAGAATAAACTAAAAACCACAGTTAAAAAGAAATCACAACAAAACAAAAAGAAGCAAGTGATTTCACCAGGGAAGTTAACACTTTGTCCTTGCTAATGTCTGCTAGAGGTATAATGAAAAGTAACTTATTTTAAAAAATGGTTTAGCATTAGGAGTCACTACTGCAGTGTATCTGCACAAAAAGTCACTAAAATTCTGGTTGTGAGGAAAGGGACATCAGGAGGAGGCAAAGTCGACTACTTTAAGTAAGTGTTTGCATATTTTTCCAGCTTTGGGAAATAGCATATGGTGGGACTTTGAGTTGTTTGTTGGGGACTTTTTTCCAAATATAACTTGAATTTTTAGTCTCTCAAGCTTACAAACATTAGGATTGAAAAGCTTTAGCTTCAATATTATTTTCTATATCATTTAGTATTTTCTATTTGTATACAATTTAATATTATTTAATTTTCTGTACAACAAAATGTTTCCTATTTCTGTTAAAGTAATATTTTGTATTCTCTATATTAAGAGGTATTTGCCTTGGAACTTCTTTGGTATGAAAATACGTATGTCTGTCTAAGTGCATACATATGTAGAAAAATTGTTCAAATACAGGCACTTCAAAGGACCTCACAAGCCACATACTGGTCGATCTGTTCTTTCTCAGATGGCATCCAATTCACACAAAGGGTATCTCTTTCTGACTTCTCATTCAACATTTCATTCTGACCAAATCAGATCTGACTGATCCTTACATGACTCCTCACCACAGCCACTCACAGCCTCCTGACTTCTTCAAACAAAGGCATTATTCAGGTGTTACAAAAAGACTGCAGGCCAGTAAGTATTTTTGCAGGTTACGTAAACATACTATAATGCATTCATCAGCCATAGAGGTTTTACACATGTAACATCTGAAGAATATTTAACTGAATGAAGACAAAAATGCATTTCCCATTAGTCTCTGGAAGTTCTCTTTACCAAGGCTAATGGAATAAAAACATTCATTTAAGAAAAACAGCTACGGAGAGACTAAAATCAAACCCAGAACTTGAGATTAATCTCAGTTTTTTAACATTTAAACCTCTTAAAATCATGTTTGTCTCAAATCCTAGCTCCACAAGTTTAAGGAAACTCAGTTTCTTTTTTAGCAGAGATGTTCTGGTGCTCAAAATTAAATGGAAGCTACTTACTTGGAGGCTGTGAGTTAAGTAGTGCCAGCTGTGGGAAGCCCTAATGTGCAGCACTGCTGCAGTAAAGGCGGGGGTAAGGAAGATTCCAGCCTACTGCCACCCATCGCTGCTGTTTGCATTAAGATGTTTCACATTGTCGCTGCTATAGTCATTCCAGGTGCAGTTATTGTGAAACTCAGACTAAAATAACCACACACCTCACAACTAAAATACGGCTTGGTGTGTATAAAGGTGAGCGACTTCACAACAATTGCAGCAGGGTTTCAGAGTGCTTCAGGACCAGGAATGTGAAGAGCGTGCGCTTGCATTTATCCACTGACAACCGCAGATTTTCTAGGTAACTGATAAATGCAACAGGGGCGGGGAGTTTATCCTCTTTATCCTTTCTGGCATGCAAAAACCTCAGCAGACACCACCTGTTGGTGTCTGCACACTTCCTCATAAAGCTGAAGGATTTGCCCTTTTATCTAAAAGGCCAAGGGAAAGTAGTGTCTACTAGGGTAAAAACTTCTAGAAGCACCGTTCCCATGGATCAGATTAATTTAGCTGAAAGAGAGTTGGAAAGAGGAGCCTACAGCAACCTGCAGCAGGCTAGAAGACAGGGCCCAAGGGACAAAAGGGAAAACATGACAGGCAACATGGGAAAGAATAATAAAACAAGAACCTCACAACTAGTCTCATTTTTTTCCTGGCATAGCTTTATATTTGGACCACGGAGGCAGCTCAAGGGATGGCTGACCACCTCTCATCTTGACTCATTAGTTATTGAGGAAAAGTGATTAACCACCTCAGTTACAAATCTGTCCTAGTCACCTGAATATCGCTCACATGAACTGAAAACAGTCCACATCTGAAAAGATGTCAGTATCACTGCAAACAACCCTCAAAACTACTTCTGCCTAGTATGTTTACCTTTTTAGAAACTTAATTTTCAAGCACCTGAAGAAACTGTACTGGTAACAAAGTTACCAAAAATGCCTTAATATTCAAAATGGAAAAGTTACCATCTTGACAAACAGTTGTAAAGTTTACATAAGAAATATGATTAAAATGGTCTGAACAATACAGCCCACTCCCCAAAGGACTGTTCTATCTCTTCTCATCAAAATTAACAGCAAACTTACACTGGTCATTTCCTCAGGATGGATACATCAAGAGTCAGCAGTCCCTCTCAGACTGTCTGGCTGCCTAAGAAAAGCCCAGAGTATTTGTTGTTCTTATTCCAATACTAGTTGTGAGAAGACTCTCTACTTTATTGAGAGCAGCAAACAGAAAACTCCTGTAAGAAACCCATTGTGCATGACTCCATTAACAGGGCATGGCTGGGCATAGAGGATGTAATTACTAAAACTCCAGGAAGCAGAGAGTCCCTTTGAAATGCTGGGGTGGGGGGAGAGGGAAAAAGACAAATCCTAGGGGAAGTATTTCAGAGAAACTAAGAAATAGCACCTTTGGGAAACTATAAGGGAAAGGAAATTTGGAAAGTTTTTAGAGTTTTAGAACAAGTGGCCCACACAGAAACCCCTCCTGCTGTTATCAGAAGAGGGAAACAAAAATAAGACAAAGATGCCTGAAGAATACAAACAGAATTAAGGCAAGACCTAAGGTAGCTTTATTAAATGACACTCCAAGAAATATGGATTCTGTCTTAAGGTCTGATATGGGAAGAAGCTGAAGGAAAAATGTGGAAAGAGGAAAGCTCCACACAAGATTTGCTGCCCATTTAATGAAATGTCCACAGACTTGCTATTCTTTTCCAGGTGCTTTTTAATAAAGATGCTCAGGGATGGAGTAGGGGGAGAAGATCACTGCTACAGGGAGAAGAAGTTGTTGACGGATGACAGGTACCCATTTGAAGTGAGGTGGGGCCATGAACCCTCAACAGAGTCTTGAACCAAGGCCAAAGCTCAGACACAGACAGGCTTCCATCTCTGTCAGCAGCCAGGAAGAAGTGTAAGAAACAAGCTCCCAAAGCTGTTGTGATTTGTAAGTTCTACCAGCAAGCTGCCCAAGGAAGAACAAGGACTACAGGGTATGAACACAAAATCATGGCCACAGGAACTACTTGGTCGTTATGGACTCAGTGCAGCTTCTCCTGTCTTGTTTAAACTAATAACTCCAATGTACTGGGGAGGAAATAAAAATCTATCTGCTTGGTGGTGATGTAAGGTGGACATTCTTGAATGCTGAGGGCTGCCATGATTCCTTCAAGTGAGGCTTATGAACCCCACTAAGCAGCAGAAATAAAATTGGAAATAGGAAACATCATCAAAAAGAACTGAGAACTTCTGGCATCAAAGGCAAGATTACTGCTTATAGAATTCTTTCACCCTGTCCCTTCATTCCAACAGTGAATGTGATAAAGCTCATCAGAAATGTTTGCTGCTGATAATCTGAGGAAGCTTTTGCAAGAAACTCATCATGGCTGTCACCTACACATGGATCACACTCACAGCGAAGTCCTTGAGGAATCAATAGTGTCTTTTTCAATAAGAGTTATACCTTAGGGACTTGTGCTGCTTTGGAACAACACAAAAGTCAAGAAGTAACTTCATTCTTACAAACACTGCAGCTTTTAATAGCAATTTCAGCATTTCTAATGGAGAGATGAAAAACAATTTCTTGTAGGTTCTTGTATTTTTATGGCCTTCAAACAATACTACAGCCTCACAGGAAATCCTAACAACTGTTCAGCTTGAATTGCCTCTGTCAGTACTGCACATCATCTGTTTGGGGATTTTTACCCAATGCTCTCATTCTTTATTAATAGGGTCATTTGCCTGAAACCTGTTTCTTAAGAGTCTGCTCATTCTGCACCTGCAGTCATAACCCTTTGTTTTCAGCCTCACAATTGGTTGCTGTGGAAATCATTATGATGTCACAAAACATAAGGATTAGTAAAATTGCAAGTAGGGAATAAACAGGTTGAACAGATGAACTGTTAAAAAAGTTTTACTGAAACTATTCAACAAAATAAAAAAAAGGGAAATAAAAACTTTCCTCCAAACCTGATCTATGACATATGTTCATACAGTGTTGACACAGACCACAACAGAAAAATTTTCCTGCAAGACTTTTGGTCCAAAAGCAATGTTCAGGAAAATCTTCTGGCTGTGAATATATTTGCTGCATCCTGGTAAGACACTTCTAGAACACAGGACCTTATTTTCAAACTACTGTGAACTTTGTGGTTCTCTTTCACTCTAAAAAGAGAACAAAACAACTATTCTGTGGCTAATCTATGGATGGACAATTTTTTTTCCCCCTGGAAAACAGTGCATTTGGTAAAAGTAAGTTCCTTTTGATGGACTTCAGATCAAATTAAAACTGACCCCTCATGGCGCCTACCTGCTGCAATATCCACCAGAGCACCTGCAGCACAAGCATCTTTGCCGCTAGACACCCTAACGCTCAGCCTGGTGAACTCTCTCCCTATGGCAGGTGACATGGGTGCAGCAAGTCAGGACATGGACAAGGCTGGCCAGCTACAGGGTCAGCGTGGCAGTACAGGCATAAGATTGCGGCTGAAGCCTTTGCCTGACAGGGACCGAACGAGGACCTTTTGCATCAGCTCAGTGATCACTGCAACTACTCTCATTCAGTCTGGCAGCAGCAATCTGTAGCAGTGGGATGGCAGATCCATCAATCAGCTGTAGCAGGTGAGATCAGAGCAGAGGAGAGAGGTCATGAGACTGCACGGTCAGCGTGAGTTGTGCAGCCCGCACATGTGGGAGCACTTCCCCTCCATAGGCTGTGGCCAGCAGAGATCCCAGAGCTAACTGTGCCTTGACTCTATCCCAGACAGCCTCTAGATCACTGCAGCTTATTATGCCAGTTTGCACTCCCCTGAAGCAATGACAAGCTCCCTCTTTCTTGCACAACAGACATTTAAGTGTAGCCTGTCATTGTACATACGTGGGACACCTCGGAAAGTGCAACAGAGAAAGAAGAATAATGTAAGTTGTCTACAACCTTTATGGTTAATCCTCTCAGAGGCACAGATCCATGCTGTATATTCTTCCCACTTTCACAGTCCATCCATGTGTTGCTCCCAGGTCATTGCCAGGAGCACAGACTTCTGGCATATGCCCTGCCTTACAAGGTGCTTGGATAGATTTTGGTTCCCTGGCTCTGCTCCTCTAGGTGACACAGCAGAAACATTGATGAAACTCCCTTTCACTCTTTGTTTAAGACAAAGAACACTAGATTCTCAGTACATGGGAGTAAAAATCAATAATGGGGGGAAATCTCTTTTGCTTAGAAGCAAGGAGTGCAGGCAGTATTGGGATGCCATCTGGCTCTCACCACGGCTTTACAGAACCAAGGTTCTCAGTCCTTCTCCCTTCACTCAGCACTGAGCAAGATGGGGAGTTAAAGCAAAACTAGGACAACTCGACTATTCATGTCAGGCTTGATCTGCCACAGAAGAAAATCTGTAAGTAGATAAGGCTCAAATACCCGTTGTTTTACTACTGCCAATCAGGAAGAACATGAGGAAAGCTGGTCAACTCCACAACAAATGACTTGACTCCATTGCTTGGTAAAATGCACTGCTCTAGCATGCTTTGGCCACTCTCAAAGCCTTTTTCTCAGATAAAACACAGCAAAGCTGACAGGCTTATGACAGGCCTGTCCTCGATGGGAGGAACCAGCATATAACTGCTCTCCTTTCATGAACCAGAAGGGCTTTGCATTGACCAAATCTAATGTAAGTCTAAATGCTTCCACAGAAACCTAATGGAAAAGCCTTAAGCCTGATACATCCCCAACGTACTAATTAAGAATTTGTGCTAAAATTGTGTCTTATTATCAACTTACTCACCTTAGTGACATTTTCAATCATAAAAGTATTTCAGATACAACAGGCTCAAATACATTGGCAGGTGTATATAAAAATATTAAAATTTTGGTTTGGAAGGTGCCTAGAGCCTATCCTGTCCAACCTTCTAATCAAAGCTGAGCTGATTTCTATATCAAAAGTTATATCAGGTTGGCCTGGGCTTTCTCTGGTTGATGTCTGGAAATTTTCAAGGAAGGAGATCCTTCAGACTCTGTGCAGAACGTAACCCCTGCTCACACCCTTCTAGAATGGATTTTTTTTTCTTCACTCCACAGGAATTTCCCTTGCTGAAATTGCCCCTTTTTCTTACACCATGACATAACTGGAGAAATTACATGGGCTCAGGACACTGTGCAAGTGAGGGAGAATCAAGTTCTGTTTCTGTTAGGAATTTGGCTTGGGCACAACTAACACTCTCCATTCACACGCATTCTCAAAAGCCTCCCCTCCCCATGTACATAATCTCTCTCTCCTAGCAGGTTTAGAATAGGGAATTCTGGTATTTTCCGAGTAAGGGTGAGCAACTGTATGTAGGTACAACATATAACTGTTATCCCATCTTCCCATGCGTCTTACAAATAATTCTTTGTCAAGGTTTCAACAAGCGTAATACATTGATGTTCTATTTATACTGCCTATCATTAATTTTAAGAGGTTACAAGCCCTCTGTATAAAGAGTTGGTGAAGTAATTCTTTTTGAAAAAAGTAAAAGTGACAATAATATTTAACCTTGGAAAATAGGTGCTAAAATGTTCTTTAAGAGACATTTGCATCTTCTTATTATAATGAATGCTTTAGACACACAAGTAACAACCACCAATTACAAGGAAACACCTTGCCTTTGGCAGCTATGCAGTGTTCAAGAAAGCTTTGCAACCTCTTTAATGGAAGACAGCTTTTACATTCATTAAATACATATAAACCCAAAAAAACAACTCAAAAGACGCCAAACAACAGAAAAAAATACATAGAAATAATATTAAAGATCTAATATAAATCTACAAAAGCCAGGAAATTCAGAGATAAAAAAAAGATTTTTAGACAAGGGAAAATTTTCCAATGTATTAAACTGGAGCACAAATTCACTTCCTCTCTATACTTGTCATCAAGTCATTCCAGACACAGAGGGTAAGTTCCTCCCTGGGATAACTCAAGTGCCTTCAACAGTACTACACAAGAATCAGTTTGGCCTTACAGGACTGTGTCTTAATACTTTCTATTTCTGATAATTGCCATGGTTTGAGCGTAAACAGCAACTTCCTGTACTACAGCTCATTTTCATGTCGTTCAGAGACTGCTATAAAACTGTATTTGTGAGATTGCAATACTTTCCATGACTACAGACTATGATGTCAACTGCAGGGCTATGACTTCATTGACAGACCGAATAGAAGGGAAATCTCTGTGCAAAGCAGAAAATCCACACTCAAATGCAAATATATCTGAGATTAGCAAAGACAACACTGCACCTCAGTGGGCAAGTTTATTTCCATCTGCATAAATAATATTCTCTATTCTTTACTTGAGCCAAATATGAAAACGTCTCTTAAAAATTTGTTTAATTCATAAATTATTCATGGTGCTGATGTGTTGCCACCCAAAGTCAAGCTTGATGTCAGCAGCAGTTTAAATCATAGCTGTGGGTTCAACTCTTTGCTGCACTCTCTAGAAGTGCAAAATCAGACATGCAGCTTAAGATAGGATATGAAGGGAATTAAGTGATTTTGAACTGTGTTCAAACTTCCCATGATTCTGCCCTCATCCTCAAGCTAACGTGTCTTTTATATCTGGGGTCTGGCTCCCTCTCCAATAAAGATAACCATAACGAACTAGTTTCTAGGAGATCCTCAAATATCTGGCTGAGCAACACGATTTAAAAAAAGGAATGTAACCTCCTGAACTGTATCTTTCCACATCTAACCCAGGTACATAAGACAATTATCCTGAGCCTTGAGATACACAGCATAACTGCTGTTAACAAAAAGAGCTTTACACTGTTGCCTGAAAGCGAGATAAGAAAATTGAGACAAACACGCAGTTTGCAGAGGTGAAGGGAAGAACAGCTTTACTAGTGATGTCTGGTGATCCAAACAGAAAAAGAACAATCTCTCCATATTTATAACTTTCTTAGTACCCACTCATCATACTATCCAACTAAAGTCCATTTTACTATTATGCCCCTTAAGTATCCAACAGAATTGTCTCTTATTGCTTGTCCCCACCCACACCCTGCCTCTGCTAGGCCTGGGAAGCCTAACTCTATGTTTTGTCTTACTACTCCTCTTACCTACACAAAAGATTGCTAATATTTTGAACACCGGCTTTTCTGGGCCCTTTATATTTCAAGCTACCCAGCTACTGAGCTAATGTGAATCCCCAAAATATTAAGCATACCCCTTAAGGCATCAACACATCACTTTTGTTTCTGAAAGAGGAAAAAGTATTTTTCCTTTCAGTTCCTATATTTCAAGAGGCAGACCCCACACAGGCATGCAAAGTAAGAGATGGATAACTTAGGCACTCTACACTGAAAACTCTAATACGAACCCAAGAATGAATATTCCACACGGCTCCAAGTCTTACAGAGACTTGGGCTTTCTAGTCATTGGTTTTGCCCATCTTGTATTCTTTAAGACTTTCTCGAAAGTTATCTGAAATTTCTTTTATTTTTCATATTCTCATATTTAGTCCTGGACTAGATGTTTATTTTGTTGGATAGCGTCCAAATAAATCCAGGCATTTTTTAATTAAACAAATGCCTTTTTCAATTTTTCATCTGTCTTATCACGTTCAAATTACTCAAAATGAGAACTTGTATTCAAACATTGACCCAGAGAAGATAGAAAATGGATGCAGCTATGATCACCCCTGCTTCTATACTTGTGCAAAGTGTCTGAAATGCTCACCCCACAAACACGAAGTAAGGAGAAAATTCCTCCACTTTTTTTTGCTTTAAGGTCACTGAACACTTTTCTAAAAACTAACAAGCCGAAAATGAGGAAGGTAAATAAATCACTAGAGTTCTGCCTCCCACTTACTATACACTCAAGATCATGGCTTTGGGGGATGTGAAGAAAGATGTGCACAAAGCTTGCTCTGGGACATTACTTAATTACTATTTGAAATTTTAAGCATACAAAAAACCCCACAATGTTTTATAATTAGGCAAAAAGATGGTGATGAATCTAATTTCTCCCTTAAATAGCTTTCTTAGTGATTTGGCAAAATAGAAGTAAGAACCTATTTCTTGGAAACGAATGGCATCCGGTTTGCCTGCAGAGGTTCTGAGATCTTCTACTTCCTTAAATGAGCAATGAAAGAGATAAAGTACCTTTCTGCTTGGAGCAAAATTATTATTGAGGATATACTCTTAAATTGTTTCTGTGTTCATGCGTGAACTTCAGCTATAAAATAATTTCTCTCTGTTGCCCTTCTGTGTAATGTCTTTACCTAAGGAATTTGTTCCAGTTGAAATGAAAAATACAATGTGCAACACCTTCTCCCTGAAGATTTACTGCAGATTAAAGAGCAAATTCTTTCCTTTACTCAAAACTATAATCAATCGCACTTTTTTAGCATAACTAAAAAGGGTTTCCAATTCATATATCATCATTCATAAGTCTTTGGAGAGAAAAATCCTGACTTCAACCAGTAAGTTGGTGTCTTGCATCTCCTGTCTGCATATTCAATATATTTGACCAGGAGCATCATGTGTCACTGGCAGACCATTTGTCTGTTTACCTGTCTCAATCAGACTTATTCCCAAAGGTTGAAGAAACAATTGCTTGAATGGTTATACCTGACTTGAATGGGACATTAGCAGAAGTACCTTGAAAACTGCATATACCTCTGACTCCTTCAAATTGTTTATGAATGTTAATGAACGCAAGAGTGCATGCCATGTCAAAGAGCAACCTGTCTCCTCCACATTTTTAATACTGTGATACGAGTACTGTATGTATTTTGTAAATCGTATGAGTTGTTTTGTCAAGACCCAAATAGACAGCTGTATGTGGAAGGAGAGTTCTCAAGCAGATTTCTCAAGGTATTTAGAGTCATTAAAAGGAAACAACGCAGGAGGAGCAGCCAGAGCCTGAATGGGTTCCATGTGAACACTAAGGAAACCCTCAGAATATGTTAACAGAATGCCACTTTGATTTTTTTAGTTTTTGATTTAACAGTGAAGCTCACATATGTTGTTTGTGTTACATCCTGTAAAAGGCTCCAACTGCTGCCTATTAGGATAATTGGCATAACAGTCAAAATGGATTAGGTTAATATATTATGTAAAGTTATTATTTCTGCTGTATACAGAAAGTACCAGTTTGACTGTTTTTAAGCTCTCATAAGTTACTCTGAACAGACAGGATGCAAAAATCCTAAATCTTAAATCATAGCAATTCACTGATAACCTGAGAAACTCCAAAATGGAGACTGTAACTATTGGCAAATCACTTCTAATCAAAGCAAACCAACCTCTGCAGACCAGACACCATTGGCATTGACACTAATACAGAATACAAGTAGCACATTACATCAAATTTAATTTAGCAGTACAATTATTTAAATCACCATTAAGCAGCCCTGAAGTTTCACAGTTCAAGAGCTGTCAGGCTTGACAGACTAGAATAAAATAAACTGAAAATAGCAAGCTTAAAGAAGTAAAAAGAAAAAGCAGAATAAATACATATATTATGCATTACTAGTCCCCTAAAACTGCTATGGAAATAGCACACATACATAACTGAACTGTCAATAAAGCCCCTAAAACTCTACGATACTTGCAACAATAACAGGGAATACAATTTGAACTGGTTGCCAGCAAAACTCTAGCAGCCATGCTATAAAGCTCACAAATAACATCTTATGTGTGTGGAGGTTTCACTAGCATGGGGTTTGATCCATCTATTTTTGGACACTGTCTATCTCTGGAAGTTTCTCAGTTGACTAGTATTTTCTTACTTAACATTCAAACCCTCTGGACAGTGAAGTTTAATTAGCTGAACATGCTCAAAATTGTTAGTTTAAGGTAGCAAGACTTACTTCCTCACTAACATTTCATTGCATTTCAAGTTTCAACTGACACCACACAAAATTTAGCTCCATGCCTGGAGAAACCTTCACAGCTACGTAAGGCCAGGACTCAGCATAGCACTGTTTATAGTGCTCGTGCCCAACCTGGACACAAGCATCTCTAAGCAAGACTGTTCACAGGGACCTATTAGTAAACATGATGAAGATTTAAATCCACACCTCTATATAAGTGTCCTCTCAAACTTCTGTGTTTTCCTGGATGAGAAGCATTCTCCTTCTCTCAAAGCTGAAATGTCTTGCAGACAAGAAGCTCCAAAAACCAAAACAAAACCACATGCCAAAAAGTGGTTATTTTTTTGAGTACTAGTTAAGGCCATTTTATTCCAGGCTTTCTTCTCCAATGTCTGCATTTTAAATCGTACAAAAAGCAGCCCTAGAGATGTCACCTCAGATCTGCATATGGACAAGGTTCTTCTTGTTTTCTTCTTCTCACATATGATTCCACTACTTTTAATTGCTTCGCTGACTAGCAGCCCTGGGTCTAAAAAGTTGTCGCCCAGATCAGCTCATGGCACATCACATCTCTTGGCATACGGGTTCAGCCCCAGCTGAGTAGTACCTAGGGTCTCAGTGCTTCAGCTGTTATGCTGTTACACTACAGATGGACTTAAAATCCTCCCCCACAAATTGTCCATCCTTATGAGAGGGCTAAGCAAATTGGTCCCGAGTAGCACCAGAGCATGTGTCACAATTCTGGTTCTCCATACAGAGAGAGAAGGGGTGGACGCGTTAATTCCATATCAGTGGACCCACTTTGTAGAGAGGAGAAAGCAATAAACTAAGTGAATGGATCCTTCTCTGCAGTCCTTCTAAGGCACCAATTTCACTGCACTGACTGTATAAAAACTAAGTAAGAATGGGTTTTGTCACATAGATTTTATCATTTGTTCCTTTCCACTATGGGCTCCTAGAATCCTCATGAAGCAGGCTGTAGCCTGAGTCTAATGGATTTCCATTAGTGTCAGGCTATGAAAGAAAAGGGACGAAACCCAGAAAAGCCTGTGCTTGGGAAACAAACCCACCTTCTCCTGTCAGCACAGGGTTGTCAGCGCAACATCAAGACAACCAAGAAGAAGCCTCTCTGTCTTCCTGTACTGCAAAGAAGGAAATCATACACCACCAACAGCCTCCAGTAACAACAAAGGTGATTAGCATCTTCTGTGCAACCAGAACCATTCTGAACAGAGAGCAATGAAAGAATGCAAAACAAACAGTGCTACCAGCATTATCAGCCTACACAATTACATGCTTCTCAACACAGGCTTTGTCATTCAGTTTGTTGTCTTCCCAAGCCTCCCTGTTTTCAGTTTCAGGGTGTCTCCAAGTCTGAAAACATCTGGACTCTCTTGGACCTGGAAAGTTCTCTTTCCCTTTTAGCAGCAGGGTAACTACTGCATCTTTAAAGCATTAAACTGTGTACACTAATCTGACTATTTAAGCAATACAGCTTGTGAACTCACAACTTTCGAGTATCAGGGGCTTATCCCTCTATTTTTATTTTGGTTCTCTTTTGCAGTCTGATGAATATCTCATATAGGTCTTGGGACAGAAAGCCAGGTGCGCTTGTAATTGCTATTGTAAACTGCGCTCCACTTGTATTTTCAACTGGAATCAGCACAAAAGAAATTCAAAACAGCAGAGCCAAAAAAGTGGGTTTTTTCCTCATTCAGAGTTGTGTTCAGAATTAGCAGACAACTTCTGACAAGGACATTTTGCTGCTATTTACTGAAGAAGCCCACCTTCTTGTTGAAAATCTAGCCTCATACCTAAAATGAATGTAATTTGAAGTGAGGCTTAATCTCAGGATTAAGAAAGAAGAAATAACAATACTTGCATTTAAAGCATATAATGACTTTCACTCAAACACCTGAAACTACTCTCCAAATATTAATTACCACAGTACTACCCTCCCCCCAAATCTTCCAGAAGAAGATCAACCATGCATTCCTTTGGTATGCACATCACCTGTTTGAGTCTGTAAAAAATGCAGAATGAAGCCAAAAGTATTACATCTCTTTAATTATTATGGTAACTCTTAATTGACAGGAGTAAATTCACCACACAGGGACAGTTATAAGATGGTTATTTTCTGGCAGAGAAATAATGTGATATTTTCCTGTAAGCTGCTGCACTACAGGTGCCTGCAGTATAAAGGAGAATGAAATTAAATTATATTAAATAAGATGCATAATTAGTCAGAATTTATAAGAAAACACAGTAGTCTTAATTCTGGATCTTCTGTCGTAGATTACATGTTAAAACATAGGTTTTCATTCCCTTTGCAGCGCTACCTTTCAAGAGGACAGAGAACAGAAATACTATCTCTGGATGACGCAACTTGGAATGGTCCTGTCCTGCAGTTATGGCTCACATCATCTAATGCTGAATAGAAGAGTAACCATATTCAAAATATTTAAGGAACCAGGCACCTTGGTTTGGTAACTGTGTTTGTCATTTAATTCATCGGTATTAGACCTCGGTGTCATCACAAGGTACAAAGATGAGAAAATAACATCGACATGGATCAAATACCTTTCAGGTGTATACTTGGGATTGGTTCAAAACCCATATGGTCCAAAATCTCTTCACTCTATCTTGTATGTAGAACCACATAATCACAGAATCATTCAGGTTGGAAAAGACCTCTCTGATCATTGAGTCCAACCATTAACACACTACTGCCAACTCCATCACTAAACCATGCTGCTAAGCACAACATCTACGCATCTCAAATATCTCCAGGGAGGACTCCTACCCCTCACTGCTCACCAGCTAGACATACACTGGACATATTGAAATACTTACACTGGAGTTTACAGAAACAAGTAAAATAACACATATTGGTTTAAGATACAGGATTGAAAAGGGTTTCCTTCCCTGTCTCATACAACCTGTTCTGAAGCAAGCTTTACTGGCGGAAGATGGCCTTGAGCTGAAGGCACAGGGCAGGCTGCCAGGAAATCTGAGTTCTATTCCTGGCTCTCCTACAGATTTCCTTGGGCAAGGCAATTAACCTTGTGGAGTACACTTTCAATGGAGGCGAGGCCCAGCTTCTCTTTCTGCATTCATAACATTTTCAATGGTGAAAATGGAACTGTAGGAGCAAGAATGAGTGCCTGTAATTTTCACAATCTGGTATGTTTTCTCTGTCAGGTATTCAGATGCACAATTGCTGGTAACTGTGCTAGTGAAAAAAACCCTAAGAATCCAAAAATCACAGATGAAAAATGCCTCCTCAGAATAACTCAGAATTTCAGTTTGCCTTTCACTAGAGATGCTCTGATTTTACTTTCTGCATTTTTTGCCTGTTAAAATTTCTCCTTTAGACCTCAAACAGAATAAAAGATTTTCCTTTAAGGAGCTTGAAATGTCAGCTCAAGTCAAAATACTTTCTAGCTGAACACATTTTAATATATCTTAACAGAAGTGGAAGTGAACTAGCGAATAAGTGAAATATCCTTTTAGTAAGATAAATGCACTTCAGGAAAGAAATATCATGGCTAAATTTTCTGTTGTGGTCTACTTCGAACAAATTTTGCCACACCTATTTATACCAACAAGGAACAGGACTCTGAAATTCCAAGGAAAGACATTATTTCTTTAGACAAGCTTCTAAAGAAATGAAGACACATACCTCTCTGAACACTGGAGAAACAGAACATATTTTTAGTGATTTTTTTTAATATATTTGGTATAAGAATGTATGATTTTTTTTCTTTCCTAGAATGTTGAATAGAAAAAAACCAAAACACCACAGCAAAAAACCAAAAAACTAAAAACAACCTCCCCTACAAAACAACAACAACAAAAAAGACCAAAAAAAGAGCATCTATTTAGAAAAAAGGAGGAGAAAAGTTGACTGCTTTTGTCAAAGTTTTCAGGTTTTGAGAGATGATTTCTTTTACAGATCATCTCAACTGGAAAGTAAATGTATAGGTATCAAGCTTTTAAGGCTTTCAATCCAGGTCCTTCATCCACTTCTTAAGTTTAGGAATTTTAAAGTAGAGAGGTCAACAGTCTGTTTTTTGTAATTATAAAAGCCCCTTCAGGCTCTTTAGACAACTGAAACAATGAATTCTCTCAGGTGACATTCTTGCCCACACAGATGTAAAACATGTTCAAGAAAGAAAGTATTTCATATTACCAAATTACAAAATAGTATCTATGACCTTCACAAATAAGCTAAGATAGTTTGGAAGATTAAAATAACAGCAACGTATGCAGATTTTTATTGATGCGCTTCTCACAAAGCAGTATCCCCACAGATACTACAGTCAAAATTTGTGAAGACTCAAAGTAACATTATTTTTCCAAGTACATGAAACTGAATTTTTACCTGTGCTATCGTCTATAATTACAATTTCTGTAATTACATAACTTTTTCATTCATCGTCCAATACATGTGACTTCAATTTTGTCTGTATCTTAGTTTGCTTCAAATGGACCAGATAGTAACTAAACAAAAACTTGTTCTTGTAACAACAGAGTCTCTGTCCTAGCTTAGAGATGCACTGGTAAGCAACACATCAAAGGAGGAAAATCTCTCACACATGGCTTTTGCTATCTAAAAGTCATATATGTCTTGTTTTATTGTCTGCATTGTCTTCCATAATGTCAAAAGATTGCTATCTCCAGATGAGAACTCACTACAACTGTGACAAAGCCTTCTTTAGGGCAGGATGGACTACCAACTCAGAACATTCTTCCCTCTCCCTACCATGTAGTGAGGAAGCCGGCAAGACTTTAAATACCTCCTAGACAATGACTTCTTGAGACAAAAATGACTGCACTGCATGAGAAATCAGAAAAAATAGTTAAATGGATTCACATCACGGAGTATCAGACTGTCACCGCCAGAGAGAAACTTGATTCAGAAACTTGACTTTGGTGTGCAAAGGCTCAATATGGTCAAGAAATGTCATCGAAACATTAATGGGTCCTCCGAGACAATGGGATTCTCTTGATATGTATTTCTTCAGAATACAGAACCTCATTTTCAGAATCTTAAAAGTTATTGAGCATTAGGAGTTCTTGTCCTGCCGTGGGCCTTTTGGAACTGCTGTCATAGAAACATCTTAAAATTGCACTGGGAAATAATCTGAAGAGAAAGTTATTAGAAAAAAGCACTTTTGTAATGATTTTCTAAACATGGTTTGGCACTGTTTAAACTGACTTTCTGTATAAAGTGAAACTCTGCCCTCATTAAAAAAGGAAACTTCAAAAATTACTATCACCATAGAATGGCTTGGGTTGGAAGGGATCTGGAAGCTCACCTAATTCCAACACCACTGCCATGGGGACATCTTTGACAAGACCAGGTTGCTCCGAGCCCCATCCAGCTTGGCCTTGAACACTTCCAGGGATAAGGCATCCACAGCTTCTCTGAGCAATCTGTTCTAGCATCTCACCACACCCACAGTACAGAATTTTTCCTAATATCTAACCTAAATCCACCCTCTTCCAGTTTAAAGCCATTCCACCTTGTCCTATTGTCGTCTGTGAGATAAGAAAATTGAGACAAAAATGCAGTAATGGGAGAACAGCTTTACTCATGGAGACCCTGTGGTCCAAAGAGAGAAAGAATAACAATCTCTCTCTAGTTATAGCCTTCTTAGACACCACCCATTATACCATCCAAACAAAGTCCATCTAACTCTTATGCCCCTCAAGTGTGCGAAAAGATTGTCCCTCATTACTTGTCTCCTCCCAGAACTTGCCCCCTTTCCCACCGTGGCAGACCTGGGAGGCCTAAGCCCATGTTTTGTCTTGTTATCCTTTTATATATACAGAAGGATGCTAACATCTGAACACAGGCCTTCACGGGCCCCTAGTTTTCAAGCTACCTAGCTAAAGTGAATCCCTAGAAATATAAGGCATACCCTTAAGGCATCACTATCAAAACAGGCCCTTGTAAAAATTCCCTCTCCAGCTTTCCTGTAGCTCCCTTTAAGGGGTGGACAGCCACCCTAAGGTCTACCCAAACGCTTCTCCAGGCTCTCAGCTTGTCTTCACAATCATGATTGGATCAGATTAAGCTTCTGCTTAAGGAAATCAAGTTAATTCTTGATTGACTTTTATCTTCTACCAACCTGAAATGTGCTATCTATACTATCTAGCAGAAAACAAAATTGTTGAAAGAGAGAGAAGTTTTATGAACAAGTCACAGTTGTTACTTGGGCATCAGTAACGAGATGCACAAGTGAATGCTTCACAAACGTCCTGCATATCACCGGTTAGAAAGTTACTGACAATCTTCTGTCACAATTATGCAGATTCTAGAACTGCATCTATCCATTCTTTAAAACAGCTACCTGGCAAGGCATCAGCCATCTCTCCTTCTTGCCAAAGTCTGTAAAAACTCTAGACTGTTCCTTGGAGGTTTGGAGCAATTCTGCTATGCCATGCAGAAAGTCTGTGTAAACAATGCAGAAATGCCAAAACCTTCTACCTAAAGACATAACAAAACCAATGTAAATAAAAAAACCAAATACTCTTTTAAGCATCAACTTCAGAACTAGGTTTCAGGTTTCACTGCTAAACTGGTGCCTGAGACCACTAGAAGCCTATGAAATTTCCAGGGCTCTTCAATGCAGCTTCTTGGAACAAACAGCAAAATAATTGATTACTTAGTTTCCTGATCTACTCATAAAACTTCAGTCTCTTCCTTTCAGTTAAATTATAGGCATAAAAAAATTAAATAAATAAAATAAAAACCCTTTGATGGCTCTTTACAAAGGGCTATGTGAAGCCAGTGGCAAAAATGTTGCTGATTCCACAAGCAGCAGCATCAGACCTCAGTGGCAAACACCTGGCACTGATGAAGTCAATGACAAACCCTTCACTGACTTCTGGGAATGTGAATATCCATGGCTATGAATCTGTGCTACATAAAATAATTCTGCTAATAAAAACCAGATTGCTTCATAGCCTTTTTCAATCATCAAAGGCTATAGTCTGCAATACCAACCACCGAAGAAAAAAAGGCTGGTGCTGAGGTCCACACCGTGCACCTTCCAAGAGGTTTTTATTTCACTCTTGCCTAGTCCTGAGGGTTGAATGCGTACCAGAATGCACTTCTGCAGCACATCTTCCAATTCTGTTTAATTGGAAAGGAATCCAGCCAATGAGCTCTGGGACTGCTACACAACGCATAGAGTAAGTGGGGAAAATTAGGAGATGCATTTACAAAGCACACTCCTGATTTGACCCAACACACTAATGCAGATGCACCCTAAGATCTTAGAATATGTTAGTGCAATAAAACATCTAAAATTAAGGAGTACCAAGATCTCCATGAAGAGGGTTAATATGTAGTAGGACCCACAGCATTCAGTGCAGCCACCTACAGGGAAAATGAGTTTTATAGCAGCAGGTATGTGTTTCTTCTGAGTATGTTTCCCACCTGTTTGACTTTGTTATCTCCAGGACTATATTCAATTAGCTCTCAACATTTAGAAGGCTTTCCTATGTAGATGAATATTTTATTTGCAGAAAATTTTATTGCTCTTTACTGTCTTTTCTATTGACAAGGGTCTTCTAAGGGTCTTCTTTCCTTTGACAACTTTGCAAAGTACACATTACTGCATTAAAAAGATCATCTGATGTCTCATACGCTTGTGATAAACTGGGCTCCTCGCCCTCTTCACTTAGGCACTCCCATCCCCTTCTCAGTTTTGTACCAGTCAAAAAAGATTTAATTCTCCTCTAAAAAATAATATATAAATAAATACACTGTGAGTCACAAACATTAAATACTTAATTTGAACCAGCAGAAAGACCAGCTACCAGAATTCTACAGTGGTCTGGTAGCTCATATGTCTCTGCGTGTGCGTATCGAAGGAAACAGCAGAAAAAATACTTTACAATTTGATGAACAACATATGACACAGAACCTCTAGACTCTCAAAAAAGGGATTACAAAATTAGGAAAATACCTGCCATGTAGAATTCTGCCTCTCCAAGGGCAAAACAAACCTACATACTCCTTACTTTCGCTGATACTGAATCATCATTAAGGGTTAACACATAAATAAATTGGATTAAAGAAGAATATAATCACTAAGGATTAAACTAAAGTATGGGTGACAGAAAGGGACACTTTCTGAGTATATGTTGGACGTCTAAACAGAAAGGATGATTCTGTATCATCTGCTTTCAGGCAGAATCCTCTCTTGATTTCAAATATAAGCTTTGCTTATACCTGGCACCATAATGGCTTCTAATAATTTAACCACATCTCTTTTTGGAGCAAAATATAACATCACTCTCCATTTCATCATGCACAGAGAAGGAACTCGTGAACTTAATTTGAACTGGATGTTTGGAGGGGAAAGGTATATTTGATTATCATGGTTGGTAGAATTATCTCAATGCAAGCTGCAGATAGGAGTGTTATCTCTGAAAATCACAAGAAGCAATTGTATCTTCAGAATAAGAAAATAAAAAGACTGCACTTTCAACAGGCACAACGGCAAAGTAATATCGAGTTTGAAAACATGCATTCGTTTCAAATAAATGAGTGAATCTTCTTTACTGGTCTCACCATGAAAAAATGCATACATCTACTAGACAACCAGTAATTCCCATTTCCGCAAATTAGATACTACACCTGACAAACAGCCCATTCCATACTGAATGCTCCACTGATGCTGCCCATTCTTTCTTACTTGTAAAGGTACAAACATAAAAGGGAAACATTCCAGCCTACAAGATGCTACAAATGCTATATTTAGCCCTTATCACTTTAGTTTCTGACTATAAATGCTTTGAAGAAAAAAATCTTTCTAACATTTAAGACTGCTGCCTTTCTCCCTTTCCCCAAACTCTTTAACCATCCCTATTCACCTGTCACACATTCCTAACTCAGTGGGGATGTCCTGTCTGTTACATATCAATTACTCTTGTAGGTCAGATATTTCTGTTGCTTTCCCTGAGATTGGACATAAGTAAGGATCAAGGAAGCAACACTCAGTATCCACATGTGCAAGGCTCAAGCCAGACAGGAGGAAGCAGACAGGAATCAATCCACATTTTACTGCACTTGGCATTTGCCCTCTGCAAACTTCTTACAAGAAGATCACCAGCATAGGTATGTTTTAATATGCCACCTCTTTTTCTAATGCCAACGAGCTTCTTCATATACCTGAAACCTGCCTGACTTAAAAACTGCAAGTATAAGCAACCCATCTAGTATGCAATGGTCTGTTTTCTCCAAAGAAATATCCTGGCTATGTTATCACTAGACAATGCTACAGAATTAGTTCTTAGAGTGACTGCTAAAGCCAACTTTCCTGTGTTTAGCTGCCAAAACTCTAGAGAACCTCAGCTACAGCTTTCAGTACCTTCTGGTGTTGTCTGAGCTTTTTCAAGAATGTACTTTTACAGCTTTGTTAAAGATATGCAAAAGAACTGAACAAAATGAGGGATAAAAAACAAGCCTGCGCAGAGGAAAAAGGACGCAAGAGTGAAATTAGGGATCAAAATTGAGATGGGTGGGGATGGATTTGAAAAACAAGGAAAAATGTTGACCAGGCAAACGGAACTGGAAAAGGGAAATCAGAAATGTTAACTTGTGATGGAGCACACAGCCACACCTTTGCACCATCTAACAATCATGTTTTCCAAGTGACATCCAAATCACTTTTCTTATGAAAGCCTATGCATACGTCATGGAGACGAAAGGTGCACCAGGCAGACCCTCATTAGCTGTAAACATCAGTGAAAACACAGAATTTCAAGTATCCAAGACTGAAATATTTTCATGATCAAAGAATAAAAACACATGTGTCTGATAGACACATCTACAGATTAAATGGGGCCAGGGAAAGGGGAAAAATTTTAATGAAACATAGTAGTAGTCACTACAAATATATGAGGCATGAAAACAGGTCTGAATGAAAAAATTAAATTCTAAGTGGAAGTATCCTGCTGTTCATCGGTGTTCTTGCTGGATTTAAAGAAAATATGCATGTTTCCAGGCAATGTAGGACAAAGACATTATGGGTTTTAAACATTACCTTGTGCACACTACATCTGAATCTTATCAGCTTCTGATGTCTGATAGTGCCCCTTTAACCTTTGTTACTCAATTACTGAACAAGTTATCTCATTTACTCTCTTTTGAAGGAAGAGTTGTGCCTCTTTTTATGCTGATAAGAGACACATAAATATTCACTCCCAGCAAACATTTAATTGTAAAGTGTCTTGAACAAACTAACAGAGTCTAAAGGTAGGAAGCTGTGATTAACTTCTCTGCTATTTTAACCCTTTAGTCAATCCACCAGAACAGAAGATGGATGCTCTTTTTTTCAAATTTTACAAAATCAGAAATTACTGTTCTCTAAAAGAATGGACTTAGTAACAAGGTTAGAATACAGCAAATAAATCTGGAAGTGCAATACCTACCCATTTTCTGGGTCGGCCTCTGGGTCGTTTTTCACCAGTGGCTTCTGCTTTCTGTAAAGGGAAAAGAAGCACAACATATTTTATACCTCAGCATTACTTAACATCCTCGGTAACTAGGAACTCTTTTCCTGTAACATTAGCTACAATTATATCTCTTGGGTGGCACCAGGCTCCCTGTCTAATCTATGTGTTTTCTGATAGAACGTGATTACGTTGGTTTTTCTGACACTTCCTAGCCAGCGCGTCCAGGCAATGCCTCCCCACGCCCAAGGGTGCCCCCAGCCGTGATCCGCACCGTGTCCAGGGCCATGGAAGAGCGTGCCCACACACCCCCAGCTGCTCACTGCCCTCGGCACAGCCTGGGGTGCCTGGGCTTAGGCCAGATATGGAACATAAGGATGGGGGACACACGGCATTTTTTGGAAACTCGAGAACACCCAATAACACCAAATCTAGTCTTTCAGAGGCTATCAAAAAATACTTGAAGATACTGAACTAAAAATACAGCCAGTTTCAAGCCTGGTCAAAGCAGTTTTTAGTTTAGTTTTTTAGTTTCATCACATTCGTGTTGAAACAGATTATGACAGAGTATCACTATGAAAATATCTGTGTTCATATTGGGAAATAACTTCTCTACTTTTCACGTGAAATTTTCCAGGTAAAAGCACATCCTTAAGCTGTAAGTAAACCTTTTACTGTCCAAAACACACCTTCCCTTTCCAAGTTTAAGGAAACGGCATGGAAGTGACAGCTATATTCATGTAAGTTCAGCAGTTGTTCATGGAACTCAACGTAAAGGAAATGTGGGTTCTCTTACAGATCCTCCATTAATTCACTGTGTGACACTGTGAATACCACTATTACTGCTACTAATACTTATGCTTACACTTATACTTACACTAAAATACTTACAGAGTTTAAAATTAAAAATTCAGGTTATTTTGTCTAGATAGGCTATGCCCAGCCATACACCTCATGAGGTAAATAATCCTCTTCCACTGAGGGTAATGAGGATTTTACTACCACTTTTAGTCAGAGGAGAATCTGCCACAGACAAAGTCTCTAAGAATGAAGACTTCCAGTACACATGAATTGCTTTTTTTTTTTTCCAGTTAACTGTATGCGTATTTGATTTGCCCTTAGAAATCAACTGTGCCATTAAATAAATCACTTGCCGGTCAATCCCTGTAACATATACTGTAACCTAATGCTGTGTAAATTGGATCTCTCTAAAAGAGAATCTGAGCTGAGGAACTAGTGGAGGAATGTCTACCAAAAACCCCTGCCCTGTGAGTTAAATGCAATTACTTTGAAATAAATACCTCGGCAATAAGAAAGCTGTGAAAAATAAAATTCACACTCCTAAAGGGCAAAATTATCACTCAGACTTGTTAAAAGAGTAAACTTGAGCTTGAATCGTTTATACCAGGGTTACATGTAAGATGAAACCCTCTTAAGAGAATACTTGAGAAAGTGCATTTACTATATCCTGTTGCTGTCTATTTCAGAGTTTTGTTTCCTGTAAGTGTTCATTTCTTTATATCTCGTAACCTGAAAGATGCAAAAAAAAATATAGTTTAGCTTTGATAAGCTGTAGACTCCTGCATCTATGTTTAGTTCATGAAATACTGGATCTAAATATTATAAGAAAATATTGGTTAAAATTTTTCTTAACATATCAACTCCTAACACGTTACTGAAGCACTAATGCTATTTATTTTCTTCTGTGTATTACCACATCTGAAGAGAAGACCCTTCTCCAAAACTCTATTAAAAAAGAATTAACTTTTTGGGAACAAAATCTATGTTGGTCACACAATTAAAATTCCTACAAACCTGACACAAAATATAAGTTTAACTACAAAGTACAGCCAAATTTGATGGGAAAGAGAACATAAGAGATTTCTCTGCTTCCTGTCACAAACTGTCATGCAGTGTGGCCACTTGCCATGAGCATTGCTGCACTTTACCACCAAGAATGGTCCACATCAGAAGTCACTAGTGTTCCTGCTGGCTAGTTTGGGTATTGGTTTGTCAAGTGCTTGGGGACCTTTCAGACTGAAAGGCACTATAGTCCTGCTGTATATGACTTCCACCTCATGTCAGAAGAAAAGTATTCCCATAGTTTTTATCAAAAACCAAATCTTTCCCAGAGGTGAGCTGAGCAAACAGTCAGGCATGCCAGAGATGATGTTTAGGTACAGAGCAACTCTATAAGTAAATAGCAAGGTTTTCACAGACTAAACTACAGAAAATTAATTACAAGAACCCCCGAAGTGGACACTTCTATCTCATTTCCAAGAGAACAGAAAGACAAAATACTTCTGAAACAACCAAAAGAAGTAGTGCCAGTAACGGTGGCAACGATAAACACATGAAGTTTAGGAAAATACTCCACCTCTTTGCCTCTGGATTTTTTTTTCAGCCTGCATTTTGCAAAACCAGCCTCTATTTTCTTCAACGGCACAAGATTTTTAATTTCAGAACTGAAGAAACGTTTTACGTATTATTTTCAATCAAGAGAAGGAAGCACACGTGCCAAAACATTGCCTTTCCTCTGAACAGGTATTTCCACCATCAGAAACATACCAGTCTGTTGGCTTTAACTGAAGTGTGGCCTCTAAAGCTAAGGGCAAATCTAGAGAGTGCCCCAGGTCACCCAGAGGTGGTGTTTAGTCAGTTTTTTCTTAACATTTGGTGCTATGCTATTAAGTATGACCTCACTCTGTACAGCTAAGACATGAAATCACCAAATTTAAAGAATGGCCAGGTATGTTGTCAATCACAAAATATACTTAAAGAAAAAATATGGAATTTCTTATAAACAATAATACGGATACCTCATTTTTGCTAAGTCACATTTTAGGAACAGAACTAAATTTACTCACTTTTAAGGCATGATCTGTATCAGAAATGTTTCTTATTTGTCCCAGGTGAGAAAGATTGACATTCCAGTCACTGCCGCCTAGAAGTGAGCTAACAGTCCACGGGCAGATTTGCAATCCACCTGTATCACAGGTCCACCAAACCCTGCCTCCAAGCAGCTCCTGTCAGCCATTGGACTTGACTGCCCATCATCTCTGCCTCCTTGTTTTAAAAATGTGCTGTGCACAGACAGAAACTGAGGCTGCACTACTGAAAGCAATTAACAAGACAAGTATAAATAACTGAAGGGCTATAAAGTGCTCTGTGGGCATCTATCTATTGTCAAGAAGACCTCAAATGCAACAGAATCCAAATTTGAAGAACTCTATCCACTTTGCAAACTGATCTGCTGGAGATCTCAAACAAAATCTATCAGATCTGGAAGTCAGGTGAAATAAGCGAGAGTTTGGAAGGAAGATCAGTGTTGTTAAACCATGTCAAAAGACTTCAAGCGGGAAGGTGCCCCTTAAAAAAAACTCCAATTATTTAATAAAAAAAAAATACTCTTAAACAAACCTTGGGCATTGGCTAAGTACAAAAACTCACACTTTCTGTGTCCTGTTTTATCCATTTTAATTCTTTTCAGAATGAAAATTAATTTTAAAATCAATTTTTTCAGAATTCAGTCTTTTGCTTTTCCCATCTTCCTCAAAACACCTGATTTTGAGATCTCTCACTTTTTAAGTGCAATAACCCTGCTGCAATCACTTGATAAATCTGATCTTGTTTTCCCTTTAAGCCTATAATGACTGGTGTTGGTGAAAATGAATGAAGCATGGAGAAGACAACTAGATTTTCATGAACCAATTTAGGGCAGAGTCCTGGTCACATGCGCTTTTCTAGTGTTGTTTTTGTTGTTGGGTTTGTTTTTTTTTACCTTTGGACTGCTTAACCCAGGGACATGCATCTTTACGTATCAAATTCTGGCCATGTAATGTAGAGAGAGTAGCAAGTGTAGTCACACACAGGATCACAAGTTCTGATTTTCAGAAGATCATGTATCAAGCTCTGCAGGTATTTTCAGTGAATCTCACTAACTCAATAACTAAAACAAAACTCAAAATATTTTAACTGACGGTAAATTTTACCAAAGAGCTTTTACCATTGGATGTTCCTTGGACAGCCCTTGACAATTTCTAAACACATAGTAGCTCTCACTCCTCTTTTTAACCTCACAAACCTATTTTGTGCTCCCAAGCAGGAGAGTAGTTATGCCTGTACAGTGTTTTTGTAAAGCCAAACTACAGAAGCTGAATAAAGAAAAGCCCTTGAAAGGGAAATGTGATGGACTGGAAACACAGCTCAGTTTCACAAATAAAACTCAACCACAGAACACCTAGGAAATTAAAAAGGAAGGTCCGCACCAGGATTTTCCTGGAAAACCAGTTGTGTTTTAGGGGCAAAAAAACCACTTCACATTTTGTTATTTTATTTACAAATATTCTAAATTAATAACAGAATAACTTATTTAAAGATATAGACTGCAATAACAACCCAATTGTGGGGACTCAAGTCCAAGGTGATCAGGAGTATTTTGGTATCTATCTCTTCTCATCTGCTAACACATTGTGTTTCTTCTGTTTCTGAAAATTAAACAAGTGAGAAATGGTTTGGTCTTCTGTCTTTACCTTCTGTGTCCAATTTATAACAAGTTAGGCATGTGTGATATGCAAGGCTTAAAAAAAAAGCAGCATATTACCCAAAATTAGAGTAATTGCCACATTATTAGCTGTTCATTTAGTTTTGCAACATTCTGTATGCATTGTCAAGTTTCACATTGCTAATTTCCTAACAAGCAGAGTTTGTTTTCAGATGCCCCAAGGCCAGTTTACTAAGACCGAATACAAGCTCTGAAATCTTAAAAAAAATTTAAAATCCTGTGAACCAAGAAACTTTAAATACATAACACAATCATGAATTTAGGGTAAATTGTCCATGAGCAGATTTAAGGGTATTTTTCTTTTCAAAGTATACAAAACAAAGCCTCAGTTCTGGAGTATTTTTAACTCACTGCCAGTTTGTGCAATACATTTTTAATTGTGATGTGTAATGCTTTGCAAGAGAACACCCAATCAATTAATCATGAGTGCCTTCTCATGACTGCTCGGTGGGTTCTCCTGGTCGACATTTATCTAACATGTTGTGAACACTCTAAAGCATTTCAATGAGCTCCCTTTGAAACACACAGGGCACACACTATTCTTTAGAAATTCCAGCAAATTGCAGTTGGGTGTAGAGTACTCAGGTTCACATGTAGAGGGGCTTAAGCCAAGATAGACAGCTCTCTTTCTGAGAGTTCAGACAGGCTGAAGAAAATCTTAATAAATCTTACGTATGCATATGTATGTGTAAATATGTTTACCACATAATCAAACATATAGCTCACTCTTTTTAGAGGTGACACCCTCAGCACCAAATGAACCTTTCTGACACTGCCAAAACCTTCCCATTCATACTACTGTTAGAAAAACTATTGGAATTAATATTACATGAAAAGATACATTGAGATGTCTGGTGAGAGGCTGAACCATTTTAGAAAGGGCTCATTATCAATTTGGAAAAACAGCTAAAATATTTATTTGAAATGTGATCCCAGTCACTTTCTTCTAGTAAGGCTTTATAAGTGCTTTGTGTTTTAGAGGATTTATCAAACATTTATATACTTTATGTATAAACCTAGAAACCAGTATGACTTGCAATTACATACCCTTCAAAGGGGTTTTTTATTATAAAACAGTCATGTGATCTTTGGTGAATTTTTTACATTAGCAACACCCAAAAGGCTTTGCTTTAATTAGAGCAGTAACTTGATGCATTCTGAAAATCAAAATGTTACAAGGAAATTGCTCTGTTTGTAAATTAGATTAAGAAAACATAACCATGGACCGGAATCTGGAAAACTATTGATTTGATAAACCTGCACATATATGAATGTTTTTAAATTATTTTCCATTTATACTGATTTCCAAATCACTCATATAAATGAAATAATGATAATACTTCTTTTAGAAGCATCTTTTTAAAACACATTTCTATGAATTACTTAAAATCTAATTTTATAACAAATATTTCTCCTAGGAAAGCAAACAGTCCTAGAAGTAATATTTAAGATACTGAAGCTCACATTTGGATTTGCTAGACTAATTAAAAAATGCTCTCTCTCTTTTAAAGAGTGAAATTTGAACTTTTTTAAAGTCAATCTGAGAAACACTTTTACTGTACAAAGAAAAAAACCAACATTTTAAGCTCATTATCTTGAAGAAGAGATTTGATATATTTTAATACTTAACCTGTAACGCATGTTTTTCTAACTCATTAATTTCTTGATAGAATTGAGTCATGTTTTTCCAGTCCAGAAAGTAAAAAAAAAAACCAAAAAACCCCAAAACCAATCACCGGCAACAAAAAATCTATGTTGAATTTAAAGAGTTGGAAAAGTACCTAAACCAAATATTTAAAACACTTTAAACAAAACAGAGATGAAACCATAGTCACCTCCTAATGAATTAATATTTATCAGTAGTTGCTATAGTAATTTATAACACTGAAAACTATCAAACTTAATATGGTCAGTACAATAGGCATATTGAAAAATGAACCATAATTAGATGAGGACACAAATATCTCTCATACATTTTGCCACAGACCTCCTTAAAAAATTCTGATACACTTAAGCACTACAGTTTACTACTAGATTCTGTAAGCTTTTGTTTCCAATTTAGTACCTGTAAAATAGTGCAAACTGCTGTGTAAGCATCAACATAAACAAATCTCCCATGATTGTTTTCAAGCCTAGACACAACTATCTGCCTTCACTAAAATATTTTTTAGACAAAGGTATTATTTGCCTTGATAACACAGTTTTTAATGCTGTGCTTTCCTCAATTGAAATAAAATGAAGTCACATTTTCACGCTGTATTTCTGATGTAAAGACTATGCACTAAATGCAGTGACTTCAGGGAGCTTCTCCTATGGCTAAATGCATTCAGGACCACAGAATAAAAGTTTGTTCCCATCACCAAGTAGTAGTGGTTCAGAAGACGAATGGGACTTCCAGTAAAAGTCTCTTTGAAACTGATTACTAACAAGACATAGCAGGCTTTTACCGTAACTCACAGTTTATTTTACCATCACATTTTAAAGCTGTAAATTTCAATATGTGCACTTATTTCCATCAACACATAATTGGATTTACTTCCAATTAACCTATGTTTGACAAAGCACATAGCCTTAATATACAGATATGGTCTGTAGTAGTAACAACTGTAAGTGGGCAAGAAATTAACATTCCTTTATAAAAATCTTAATGAAGAAAATAATATACTTAACAGTCAATCCTTTACTAGATACAGGACATCTCAATGCTTTCTCATCAAATATATTATTTCACTAACCTGTACACCACTCAGAAATCAAGCTGCCCTTGTAAGTACTGTACTTAGGGTCTTCATGTTAATGCTGATTTTAAAAATGCAAAATTCCTGCTTTATGTAGCTTCCATTTTTAAAAGGGTTCTAACCCTACAATTCACTGCCTAAATGTTTGGATTTTTTGCTACTAGCTGATGAAAAAACTGCATTAGTAACTCTTTCCCTTTAACAATCTCACCTTCTGAGCTGCTTTGGAGGGACTCTTGTTTTTGCTTCCTTTGGGTCTTCCTCTTGGTCTTTTAGGAGATGGTTCACCAGTTGGTTCCTAAATACAGGAAAACATGCTATTGTGGCAAGAGGCAACAACTAGCATAGTTTATCCTTCACATCATCTGTAACTTAGAAGTTGCTTAAAATAGATGAATTAACAATATAAATTAGTAACATAATATTGAAAATGCAACATGAAAAAGTAAACAATTCTAGGTAAAGAAAAAATCTATTTTGCCCAATAAAAGACTTAAACTTCCCTTATAATTCCCTAAAAAAATCTTTCAAAAGTTTGCATATTCTAACGTGTAAGTTATAGCAGGAAACACTTTTTTTAAAGATGACAATGATCTCCCTCATGTAAGAATGGTTATTCAAAAAATACTCACTTAATTGCAATTGTATTTCATTATAGCAAGATAGAATCACATGTAGTTTCTAGCACAAACTTCTTTTGGGAAAAAAGTTAAATGTAAGAATACTGTAAAGTAAGTTGAGACTATTTTTCCCTCAAGGCCACAAATATTTTGGGGGGGAGAAGAAATTTTTCTTCAGTTGTTCTGCAGTCAGCATTATATTCACATCTTCAGCATTACATTCACACCCTCAAAAAAACAATTCATTTGTATTAAACTGAAAATGTAAAAGTTTCCTTAAATATGAAACTAGTAAGGTAAAAAAAATGGACCTAAGAAAAATCTGAAACAAAAACCCAACTCTAAAATGAATCAACAGGAACACTGATTGTTTTAGCTATTTTCTTAACTAGTTCCTTTGCCTGACAGTAAGTAACTAGTCCTTAAAACTGGGTATGAATTACTAAGAGTTTGGATTCCAAATATTTATTCAGTGAATCATAAACACCATAAAACTTTTCTAGTCTCAAATATTATACATTTCATTCAGGTTACAGGATGTGGTAAAACTAATTAAATGCAGTTTGCTAATTTAAACCAGTTTAAACCCTTTCAGCTTTTATAATTCACGGGTAGGTTAAGGGGAGGGTGGCGAGAGGACTCCCCAAATGCTCCAGCTCAGCGGCAAGCCTCGCAGGCACTGCACAACTGAGCTGACCAGTTGAAGGAGACGCGCTTTTCTTCCACTTCTATACATTCACATGCTATAGAAGAAAAAAAAAACCACGACTATAGGGGGGAAAGAAATAAAAAAAAGAGCCCTGGCACAAATCCGCGGAGCCAGTGAGTGTCGACTGCTGGGGCTGGGCGAGGGGAGCCGAGGGGGGCTGAAGCGGGAAGGGGGACAGAGCCCGTAGCCGGTCCGGTGGAGTCTCACCGAGGGCAAAGCGAGAAAACCGGGGTCTCCGCTTTTATGGCTTTCCAAAAAGTACTTTCTGTGCAATTTACAGGACTACACTGGAGTGGGGAAGCGGGGGGCGGGAGCGAAGTGG